>JAZKJV010000056.1:1200000-1800000 GCA_037367405.1 Ottelia alismoides
GACCATCATCAATCATTTTAGGGATGAAGTGTTTACCAATTTCTTTATGCTTAGTTTTGTCATACATAACATGGTTGTTGGCCAGGTTTATTGCAGCTTTGTATTTACAAAACATCTGAATTGTAGAGATAGATTTAGTATCTAAATTTTGCACATCAGTGATGCCATTTGCAAGAGCATGATTCCCAGCTTCGGTGTTTTACCTAGAGAACACATTCTATTTCTTACTTCTCCAGATAACAAGGCACTCACTAAGATACTTTACATATCCAGATGTAGATCGCCGATCATCAAAGAGACGGACTACTCTTTCTCTATATAGACTTCATTGTCGCATCATAATTTTATTTTAACATAAGCCCTTTATCTTGAGAACTCTTAAGGTAGCATAATATCTTGTTGGTAGCATTCACATTTACGTTGGTAGAGACATGTAAGAATTGGTTAACCACATTTACGACATAAGTGATATCAAATCTTATAAGACTAAGATAAATCAATTTTCCAACCAATATTTGATATCTTCCTTTCCCGACATCATCCAGAGGTTCATAGTCCTCCTAACTTATTTTATGGTTTACCTCCCTAAGAGAGGAGGCACATTCACACCCAATCAAATAAGAATTTTTTAATAATCTAAGAGTATAATTTCATTGAATTAGACACATTCTTCTAGGGGATCTAACCATCTCAATGTCAAGAAAATACTTCCATTACGAAAGTAGAACTCAAGATCTAAATACATCTTATATATATATACATAATATTATTTTTGTAAGTATTTTTAATGAATTAAGAACACTTACTTTCTTTTATTATTATTTATGAATAATGTTAAATATAATAAATACATAATTGATCTACTTTTTATTAGATTTTTTATAATAAGAAAAAATATAAAATATTAGACACAGTAATGTAATTATTTATGTACAATAATTAATGTTATATATTTATAGGTGATGAACACCAAAAAGTGAGAGGGATCCTAACGTCCGATCTTGGAGGGTATGTGGTGCCCGATAAGTTAGTTCCGGTAATTGTTGTGTCGACTTATCTCTCGGCTCTCAAATATCTGCAATCTAGTGCATCAACAATTAACCCACAATAATGCTCAAGCAATAAATATGATAAGAAAAAATTTATTATATCCTACAAAAATGGTGTGTATAGTACACAAGTGTAGGAGTCGAACCACAAAGGAGCAATGAGAATATGTACAAAAAATCGAAATTCAAAAAGAAAATCAACAAATTTGTTTTTCTGTTTTAATAGGGTTTTCTAATTTTTGTGGGTTTTTAATATTTTATGTTCTTATGTATTTTTAATTTACATTTTTTGATTTTTTTTGTTTTTAATTTTATAATTTTTGTTTTGTATGCTTTTACCTTTTCTAGTTTTTCTTTTCTTTTTAATATGTATTAAATATATATTTGTACATGTAGACATTATGTATAATATAATAACTATATAGAATATAAATATATAATATATACATATAATCAGGAAAATACCTTTAAGTATAGTCATTTTTTAAGAGGTTTTAAATATTTTCAGGGTTTTCTAAATAATAATAATAGATAATATATAGTAGTAATTTGTATATAAGCTATAATTATAATATTCTATTTATAAATAAAAATATATATTCACAAATTATCGAATAAAGTATTTTTTGTGTTTTTAATACTTTGTTCTATTTTTTAAATTTTATTTTAATTTTTGCTATTTTGTATTTTTAATTGATTAAACATGTCAAAACAGAGAGTTATAAGACTATGTTGGATTGACTTGGAGTTTAAAAATAGATAAATACCTCAAAAATTTCCAAAAATATTTTTAATATATAATATACACAAAATTCAGAAGTAGAAAATAATATTTTTGGTTTTTGAAAATTTTAATAATGTTTATAGGGTTTTTATGTTTCTTTTAGTTTTTAGTGTTTTTCTTTTTAAATTTTTAGTGATTTTTTTCCTGGAGTTGCATAATACAATAATAAAGATATTGTAATTTTTTGGGAATTTTTCAAAATATTTTTATTATTTTTATTATTTTTAAATGTAAATAGGAGAAAAATACATTGTTTATGTATTTTTAATTATAGGAAATAATTTTAATTACCCTATGAAAAAATTTTGATTTAATATAGTCTCAAGCACTTAATATAATTTTCTTAAGATTTTTGGATGGAAACTGTTATTTTTAATAATCAAAATATAAGAAATAAAGCTAAATGTACATATAGGGACTTTAATGCAATTAAAATAAACCTTGGATGTATTTCAGAACACTTCACAAAGTCTAGGGGCATACATGCGAAATTTCAGATATTTATATATTAAACGCACTAGCATGGGTATTTCTATAATATTCAAAATGTTCCAGCTCCTACGTGCAATTTTATCACAAAATATTACTATGAATATCAAAGTTCATGGACTGAATAATAACACAGACCTGATGGGGGCCTCTACACAATTTCTCATACCCTCATGTGTATGCCCATGTGAAGTGATATGGAGTGGACCTAAAAGAAAATAAAACAAATGTGGGGGTTTATGCAAATATTACAAAAAAAATGAATTGTAGATGAATGTTTGGGGTCTAAAATTAAAACACAAAAACTAGGCGGTTGAGGATGCAAAATACCCCCTAAGGCACTGATCGATGGTAGTGAATGCTCCACTTGCCAAGCGTTGCCTTCTGGTTGCACGATGACGGTTCGTGGATATGCGGCTGAGATTAGATATCGGATCTTGATCTGACGATGGCTGGCTCACTCTATCGGACGGCTACGATTAAAACTGGAGGGGGAGGTGAATCCGACAGCAATTGCTCTTCCCCAAGAACAAGGAAGAACAATTACACAATCGAGATTCAATCCATGATTCATCCGTCCTCCAAGCTCCTCTGGTGACTCTCCGATAATCTACTCATCCCTGACGCGATCCATAACTGCTAGTGGTGGCAAAAAGGTTCGAGACCCATTGGTGGGGTCCTAGAAGGTCGAGGAATCTCAAAGCTCCTAGGAACCTCGTCCAGGTCAAAACTCAGCTCCCTAAGGATTTTTTTCACTCTAGAACCTGCAAGGTTAGATGGCAAGCAAAAATGCAAGGGTTCTGGGCTATCTTAGGGCCCAGAGATGGTGAGATGAGATGCGGTAGATGTGCTCCGACGAATGAAGGAGGAGGAGCATGGATTGTTCAATATAGAGCAGATCGAGATGGTATTAGTGGATCGGAAGATGGAGAAGTGAGAGGAGATGGAGATGGAGTGATCAATGGGTTGGAACGAAGTCAGAGATGGCGATCAAGGGCTTTAGGTCGATGCATTGATCCATCGATCGAGGAGTTATGGTGCATGAAAGAACAATGACCGAGGAGCAAAATTGATGACAGAATCATCCCAAGAATAAGCAAGGTGCGAGCGAGGAAAATCTGTGAAGAATGGGTGGACACTGGCTCTGACAAGCGTACAAGAGTAGAGGGTAGTTGACCAATGAGTCAACCAAAGGCTGGCCCCTTATTGGGCCGCATAGGCTGCTAGAAGACAGAATGTAGATAAAAGAATAAATAATTGGAAATTAAATAATAAATGATTTAATTAAACAAAACTCAAATCACAAAAAAATTGTTATATTATGTAGTATTTTAGTATCATTTTATTTATTTTTTGAGTTAGTTTATTATGTGTTAATTTTACATGTATAATTATAGGTATATTGACATATAAATTATATATTTTATTTTTTAATTTGTATTTAGATTTTATTATGTCATAGACATAATTTATATATTTATAATTTATTTGAATACATATTGTTATTGTATTGAGTTTAATTATGTACTTAAATAAAATAATTTATGTACATTTATTATATTGGTACTTACAAGTATATTTTACATGTGTATTATGGTATCCTATTTATTTTAATGATTTTTATTTATTTATATTATTTAAATCTATTTTAAATAGTATTCATAAATTTAAAAAATATAAAGAAGTAGAAAATAAAACGAATAATATATTGATTATTTTATATAAGTATTTTGCAAAATGGAGGCCCAAAAACCAATTTTGCATCTTAACTTCAAATTGAATGAAACCACATTCATTAAAAAGATACTTAATTTTATAAATAATAAAGGTGGGGTTTGATGAATTTTCAGATTGTATGGAGAAGATAGAGGTCTAGGAAGTTTTCTTTGCGGCTTCTATTCTGTATGGTCTGGGCAGATTGTGCATTATTTCTGAGTGAAATAAATTTTGTAATTTTCTTGTATTTTTATGTACAACTTTCATGTTCAAAGTTTATTGATTTAAAAAGAAGAAAATAAATTGGGTGCCAAAATGTATTTACTGAGGAATTAAAATTAGGATTTTGGTTCCTTTATTTGCCCTCATCTCCCCCTACTTTATTCCTTGTTGACCAAGTCATCATGATGAATGACTCTCGGGGTTTAGGGTCACTTAGTGTCTTTGACACTTCATTCTTTTTTTTTCTTTTCTTTATTATTTTATTTTAGCATTAAATACAATATTTTATATAATATATAGATAGATAATGGACTGTAATTTTGTACAAATTAATGTTGTATACATGCATTTAACTAGGGATTAAGGCCAAAATGAAATAATAAAGGTGATGAAATCGAGATTCATCACCCCTAATACTTGCCTTTGTTAGTCTCTAGCAAACACTTATGCCTATAAACGTAGAAAAAAATAAAGAAAAGGAAAAGAAAGAACTTGAAACAAGTTTTGACTTTTGAACTTGGCTTATTAAAATAAATGTTTGGAGCTCAGTTAAGATCTTTAGATTCTTGATTTGTTCAAAACTTCACCAAAGTTAGGAAATGTGACACAACAGCCCTGAAGTTCCATAATCCCATTGTCATGTTCTATTCACAGTCAGGTCAGAGTCATCCTCTCAATCGCATACCCTAGATACCTTGAAATGACATATCCTTGTGTATGAATTTTTTTATCTCTTCCTTGACAAATCACTAAACTATCAAAGAGTCTGCTCTCCTGGTAACTCATCCTCGTGGAGACGGATATTTCCTTCTATGTTCTAGTGCATGGTACTTTCACAAATAACAGGGGGAGAAGCTAAAAGAATTGGAACATGAGTGGGAATGGATCAGTGTAGTCTTCATTCCATTGTGAAGTTCCGTCAATGTAAGTGAGTCTTCATCAAGAAGCAAGATTTTTCTGAAAGCTCCATATTATTGTTGGAATTTTTGGTGTATGCTTCTTCTTTGGATTTTTCTTTGACTTTACATTGCTCTGCAACATTGCTCAGCATTCTTGTTTGTGCTCGGTGGATATAGAGTCTTTTGGTCCACCCATGTTTTGGCGTCTTGGAAAAAGTTGTGCTAGTAGATCATTCCTCTTCCGAAGCTTTGTCTCAATTTAGTCTACCGTCTTTAGATTTCATGACTACTAGAAGATGTGGATTATAGTACCGATTTTGATAATTCCTAAGAATGGTTCCTGAGCAAACCTTGACGAAGAGACCTAGCATTGTCCCAAAGACTCTAAGATCATTCAAAAATCCATCTGGGTTGATTTAAGCATTAAGTGTGAGAGTTCTAGTCAAGCCATTGTCTCAAGAGTCTTACAAATGATATGAAGGGTTCTAGTTAGACATAATGAATCGACTCATGAACATAGTCTCATGGAATCTAAAGAATTAAATCCAGGAGACATGAAGTATCTTGATTCCAATCCTTAATGGGTTCCTCTTAAATTAAATGGATTAAGGTCTATACCAAGCTCCAATCTTCAGACTTCTTTTAGACTTGTTCAATTGTCTTGATCATTCCAAAAAATGCGAATGCTATGTACAATGCAAAAAAGAAATATTTTTGCGAAGCAATTTTCGATTTTGACTTTTTTATGGATTTTTTTTAAAAAAATTGCAAATTTTATGTAGCTTTTTGAAAAAAAATTGTAAAATTTTTTGGGTTTTGAATATTGAAATTTTTAGGGATTTTCATAAAGGTTAGTGAAAGAAATATGTGCAGATATTTACATGGGAGTGCTTCTATATTGACAAGAGTTAGGTCTATTCTACACTGGGTGTTTACAATTTGAATGTTAGTTATTATTTACAAAATTTATATATAAGTTTTATATAATTTTTATGTAAGCTATTATTTACAGAAGGCTCCCAAAACATTTGGAATGATTTTCACAAACGTTTTGAAAACTTATTCTTGCAATAATTTAACAAATATTTTACAAACATTTAGAAAATTTTGAAAATCATTTTGCAAAGATTTTTCAAATAGTATGTATAGATTTTTCAAAGTATTTTTGCAACTATTTTTCAAATCATTTACAAGTGAATTTTTAAAAATTTTATTCAGATAAATAAAAGAAAATTTTACCAACAAATGATTTTTACGAAGGCTTAAAAACATTTTACAAAAAAATTCCAAACAATTTTCAAAAGATTTTTCAAGATATTTTCAACCATTTTTCAAATCATTTTGCAAAATATTTTTAACTAGTTATTATCTGTATTTACAAAGAATTGTGTGTATTTTATGATTAGCCATGTTATTGAAAATAAACAAGTACGAGTTATGGCTAAAGTAAATACAATGTATATACGACCCCCCTATACTTAGCTTGAGCTATGTCCTCATAGATGAATGAGAAGAAAAGGAAGATATAACTAGTACTAAGTATAAAAAAGCCTATACTACAATGACTAAATAATAAAAGAATGAGAAGTCGATCGCCCCCCCCCCCCACCTAGGATCAAAGAGTCATAAGTAAAGCAGAATGTACATAAGGTAGGGAGGATCAACGATGGGACTATATGAATCATTGGCTCGATCTGTCTCTCCATATACTTAGGGTAAAATATCCCTAAGTATAGACATAATATCAAGAGTGGAGGATACATGCGAAGGATCGAGGAATGAATAACTATGGGTACTCATCCCCCCTATACTTAGGATAAAGTACATCCTAAGTATAACAATGATGAAATGGACGAGTACTTCTCGGAAGAATTAGAAATGAGAAAAGGAAAATAAGAAAAGAAAATAATTTTTATGTGATTTTTAGATCAAGTATCTGATCCATTTGTCTATGTGAACTCTTCTTGAAACACCACTTAAATTGAATCTACAACAGACAGGAATGTATCGTGCTCTAGGTACGGTTTCAGCAAATATTTGTTGACCACAAAAGGATGCATGTCAGGCGACAATTCAGATATAAAGAGGCATCCGTTGTCACGCACAATTTTCACTATAAACAGCCTAGTCCACTTGCTCTTTAATTTGCCTTGAAATATTTTCGACTTAGCATCAAACAACCACACCTTCTGCCCAGGTTCGAAAGTCTTCCTACGAATGTGCTTGTCGTGTTATTTCTTGACTTTCTTCTTGTACATAAGGTTGTTGTCATACGAATAGTCTATGAATTTTAGCAAACGGTTCTGATCAACTCTCCTATTTTTCCTAGCTGTCTCAGAATCCAAGTTACATATATTCAATACTCGTAATGATTTGTGAATTAATTCCACGGGCAGATAACATTACTTGCAATAGATGAGGCAGTAGAGAGACATTCTAATAGGAGACTCGTACACTATGCAGTAAGCCCAAAGAACAAAGTCGAGAAACTATGATCAGTTCTTTCTATCAGGCCATACAAGTTTCTACAAGATTTTCTTAATCTCAATGTTTGAGCATTAAGCGAAGCCATTTGATTATGGGTAGTGTGACGCAGCAACATGATGTTCAATGTCGTATTCCTTCATCAATTTCTTGACTTATTTGTTCACAAAGTGGCTTCCCCCATCTTATATCAAAATTTTCGGTACCTTGAAATGTGAAATGATATTATCCTTTAGGAATTGACAGACGGTCGGAATGTCTGCGACTCGAGCATGGACAGCCTCTACCCATTGACTTACATAATCTATGGTTAGCAGGATGTACTCAAAACCCTAGATGTTAGGCAATGGGAACATAAAGTCAATGCCCCATGCATTGAAGACGACCAATATCTGAATTTATTTCAGAGGCATTGTGTCACGGAAACTGATATTTCTACCCATTCTCTGATAGTTAGTACATCTTTTCACATAATCAGTGACATCCTTGAAGAGAGAAGACACCAAATGCCACATTGAAGCACTTTTGTTGTCGTTCTCTTTCCAAAATGGTGTCCACCAGCTTCAAGTTTGTGACAATGTTCTAGGATACATGTTCTCCTTTGGAGGTATACATCTTCTCCAGATGCAATCTGCTCCCACACGAAATAGATGAGGATCCTTCTGCTGGTAGAAATGGATGTCTGATAAGAATTTATCAACTTTAATATTCGGCCAATAATGAGGAGTCTTCTTAGAGACAAGATAATTCACTATATCAGCATACCAGGGGAGTAAGGCGAAAAACAAAATTGATGTAACTAGAAAAGTCCATATGATAGGAATGGCATTTTACTCAGGAATCTCAATTTCAACAATTTTGGAAAGATGGCCTGCCACCATATTTTTGTCTCCAAGCTTGTCACGGATTTGTAGGTCGAATTTCAGGAGTAGAAGGATCCATCGGATCAGACAAGGCTTGGCATCCTTCTTTCTTTGGAGGTACTTAATAGCAGAATGGTCTGTGTAAATAATGTCCTTGGATCCCAGAAGATGCGATCTGAACTTTTCTAGGGTAAACACTACGGCTAGAGGCTCATTCTCTATAACGGTGTAGCTTTTTTAGCCTCGTCAAGAATTTTGCTAGAGTAATGAATCACAAATGGGATTACATCCTGTCTTTGTCCAAGAACAACATCGATGGCATAATCTGAGGCATTTGTCATGATCTCGAAAGGAAGAGACCAATCAGGTGGCTGGAGGACAGAAGCATGTGTGATGAGGCCCTTCAATAGATTGAAGGACTGGAGAACATGGTCGTCGACCACAAAATCGATCTCCTTTCCTAGAAGCCCAGATAGCGGTCAGGCAATTTTGTTGAATTCCTTGATAAATCTTCTGTAGAATTCCACATGCCCCAGAAATGGCCATACTTGCTTCAAATTTATCGGTGGCTCAATTTTGGAAATCACGTCTACATTGGTTGGGTCAACCTACATGCCACACTTAGAGATGAGGTGACCCAGTACAACACCTTCAGTGACCATAAAGTGAATCTTTTCCCACGAGAGCACAAGATTTACTTCAGAGTACCTTTTCAGAACATGGTCTAAGTATTCCAAGCATTGATCAAAATTGTACCCATAGACCGAGAAATAATCCATAAATACCTCGAGGAAACTAACAACCATATATGCAAAAACCGCCAACATGCACCTTTGGAATGTAGTGGGTGCATTGCACAATCCAAAGAGCATTCTTTTGAAGGTGTACATCCCAAATGGACAGGTGAAGGTAGTCTTCTCTTGATCTTCCGACGTGATGGCGACTTGTTTGTACCTAGAGTATTCATCCAAGAAGTAAAAATATTTCTTTGAGGCTAGTCTTTCGATTATCTGGTCGATGAGGGACAATGGGAAGTGGTCATTCTTGGTTGCAAGATTTAGGCATTTGTAGTCCACACAGACACACGATGAAGCCAGTAGTTTGGTTGTAATCTCCTCTTCTTTGTCATTGGTGACAGTGGTGATCCCAAATTTCTTCATCACTGTATGAAGGGGACTCACCCACTTGTAGTCGGAGATGGGATAGATGAATCTCGCATCACACCACTTTGTAATTTCTTTCATGATAACCTCCCAGAGGTTAGGGTTCAATCTGCACTAGAATTTCTGAGAGGGCTTGTTGTCTTCTTCGAGGTATATGTGATGCAAGCAGAGCGAAGAATTTACCCCATGGATATCCATTATATCCAACTTATTGCTTTGTAGTTTCTTTCAAGAATCTCAAGCAGACAAGATTCTTGTTCTTCGGTCAGATGAGAATTTATAATGACCAGATACATATATGGTTCACCAGCAAGGAAGGCATATTTCATGTTAGAGGGTAGAGTCTTGAGCTCTGGTAAGGTTGGAGTCAGCTTATTGGCAACTTCAGCAACTATAACATGTGTCAGATCTTTCATCGATTTGTCGTCCACCATTATGCATTCAGAATCTGATTTCAAAACATCACAGAGATCTGCAATAAAATCATCACGCTCGGACTAGGATGGTTGTTCAATCATCTCAATGAATTCATCAGTGAAGATCTCATCTTCAAAGACATCAGTGATTTTGACAACGATATCTAGGCCTTCCTCGGTGGTGAGAATGTGTTTCTCAGGTTTCCTACGTCTGTTTTACAGAGCCGACGCTTCATTGTACATGCTTCCTTCAATCCTTTATTAAAAACAGGCATGTACTCTATGGCCTTGAGCAATGGCATTTCAAACATATTTTTTGCAATATTCCCTCAATACCAGGATCAGATAAAGTATTTTTCAATTATTTTATGATTTTTGATTTGATTGCATCAAGAAAAGGAATATGTACATTAGAAAAAAACTATCTTCTATAAATTTATGTCCATGTCTTTGTTTATAGATAGATAGAAAAAATATGAAAAATCATCTACACCATGTGGACCAAAATGCGCCATAGATTCGTCTCCATGGGCTGGCTCTGGTTCAGTTGTTGATGCTTGCTTATACATAGTTGGCATGAATTCGCCTTGTCTACTGCTTTCTTTTGTGTTTTCTTCGTTTTTTTTGTGTTTGTTTCTGGTGTCGCATCAAAAAAATTAGCCCCTTCTACCGGCCTGGCTGAGGACTCGCCATCAGATGATTTTTGTTTACCCTTCGTTGTCGCAGTTGCCTAGAATGTCCTACCGCTCTTGAGAGTTATAACATTAGATAAAACAATATTATTTTCACCTGAATTGGGTGGGACACTGCAGAATACCTAATCCTTGCTATGGAAGTTGTTCGGGTTGTCTTCGATCTGAGCTGGAATGACTGTTTTGGTGGTTGTTAGGTCATCTATCTTCTGTCTCATCTCAACCATGTTCGTGATGAGCTAGGCCAAATAATCAAGGGATGGTTAACCGGCGTTGCCTCGGAAGGTTCGACCTGGTGTGACCTCTAAAGGTGCTGGTATTGAGGAGGCTACGGCTGCTAACCCTGAAAATACTAATGGGGGAGAGAAGGATATTGCTGGTACTTAGGAGAGGAATATTGATTTTGATAGGAGAATTCAGTTGTTGATAGTTCTGATGATGATATCTAGACTATTGATAGTTCTACATTCAGGTGTACCCATGATGCGGAGGCTGATGGTGATGAGATTGGTTGAGCTAGAAGTTCCTACCTCCTGCTGCTAGTGATATGGTCGCATGGTAGTGCTCTGACCATGGGGTTGTCCCTAAGGATGGATTAGTTGTTGGTCATTGCTCCAAACACCATTCACATCCCAAATGTGTGGTGGAGGTGGGGAATGTCTCTAGATACTGGGGTTGCGGTGACGTTTGTCGGAGCATAGCCTGTTCCCAGTTGTCCGCAGAGGAGATTCATCGAAGAGGGCGAGCAGTTGTCGTTGGATTCTCCTAATTGAGCGCGAGATCCAACGGTTGTTAGTGAGCCACAACGACATGTTCGAAGCAATGCTCCGCGTCTTGAGGATAGGACCGACCGAACCAACACGAGGCACCAGCGGACAACATGTGGCCTAAGCTGCGCTACCCTAACCTAGTCTCGGTTACGTTTTTCTTGTACGTTTTCTTGGGTAAATTGTAAACTAGCCCAAGAACTTTTCATAATTGCGAATAAGTCATACGCTTGGAAATATATCATTAGTACCTGAGGTTTTTGTAATTACACTTTAGTCCAATTTGGACATATTTGTAATTAAATAATTCATGTTTTATCGCATGTATTCCCCTGCATTGTTCTTTTAATAACTTGTAAACTTCATATCCAAATGTTATGAGATTAGTGTCGTTGGAAAGCTACTCGTATACTCTTTAATTAATGGTAGTTAATTACTAAATTGACTTGTCATCCATGCATTAATTTTTAGAGTGGCTATTTTATCTATTCAACCCTTCTATTAATTCAAAATTAAATAGTGTCGAGGTTGAGTGCTTTCTTTGTCACATTGATAGATCATTAATTAATTGTTTTCACAAGTAGTTAATTCATTTAATCATGAGCTTATTTGTGAAGTGTGTATCTACATTGTGATTGTAGTGCATCATTATTTATCATATGAATTAAATGCATAAAAAAATTTAAAAAATTTCATGCATGATCTCCTTTGCATCTTTCTTGACCTAGAGAGTCTATAAATTGCTTAAGTAGATAATTGACCCTTAAATTTAAGGGATTTTTACACCCATAACCCTGAGTAATTTCATAATTACAATCATAACCCTGCATAATCATGAATTACATGAGAAACCTTGAGTAATGCTTAACTCTTACATGCCATAACCCTATGTTATTTTTCATTTGGTATGTCTGTTATATTTGACAGCTTCTGTTAGAAAAGACAAATCTGCTTGTAGTGTTAATTCTTATTTGCAAAATATGCCCTCGCCCCTCTCCCCCCTGCGGAGCAGTACCTCGCCCTCCCTTGCAGGCCATGCATCGATCTTCCTCAACCCAGGTCTGCCATCCGCCTCCCGTGCTCCAACCTGCCATCTTACAAGCCTCCCCACACTCCCTCCCATGCCTATCGAAGCAATCCCCTTGACCTTCGTCAACCCAGGTCGGCTTCCCGTGCTCCAACCCCCAGTCGAAGATGCTACCCCCCCCCCCCCCCATCCTGCAAGCCTCCCCACCGCCTCCCTCCCGTGCCTCCCCCCCTCCCCGCATCCTGCAAGCCTCCCTATCGCCTCCCTCCCGTGCCTGTCCCCCCAGGTCCTGCAAGCCTCCCCACCGCCTCCCTCCTGAGCCTGTCTCCCCCCCCCACCCCCCACACCCCCGTCCTACAAGCCTCCCCCCCCCCCCGTTGAAGACAACCCCCGCAACCGCTGCTTGCCCACCTCCCTCCCGTGCTGCCAACACCCCCCTGCTCTGTCTGGCCTACCCCCCACCATCTAACAAGCCTTTACCAAAGCTCTCCGACGCTCTGCTCTGCCTGCAAGCTCGTCGAGCCATGTTCCAGCCTTCTTTTCTCCACACCGTGAAGCTCTCAAATCCATCCATTTTTTCCCTTTTTTTTTACTTCTGATTAATAACAACTGTTATATTACAGATTGGTTAGATTAACTCAATCCTTTGATTGAGTTAATAAACTAAACTAACAGAAAGTTATGGATGTAAAACGGAGCATTTATTCAGGGTTCTAAATGTAATTCATGATTATACATAGTTATGATTGCAATTGCAAAATTACTCAGGGTTACGGGTGTAAAAATCTCTAAATTTAATTGAATAATTGTCTTTGTCCTTGTGTTTGACCATGGACTTGTCCATGTATAAATTTAAGCTGACAACTCTTCATGGAGATATTCTCTCAATTTAAGTGATTGACGATTGGCCCGTGCTATAATGAGTTCATGTTATTTTAGCCGATTGACAAACCATCAATCTCCCTTCCGACTTGTTTATGGAAAGCGATGCCACTTTCCTATTGAGATCAAGCACCGGTCATTGTGGGTAGTTATAGAGATTTTCTTGGATCTAGAGAGTGTAGGAGATCAGAGGAGAGCAGAGTTGGCAGCCCTTGAGAAGTTACGTGATCCATCATTCTCGAGTAGTCTATATTATAAGGATAGAGTGAAAGAATGGCATGATGCACATATCATCCATAAGCAGTTTGAGCCAAATCAGAGAGTATAGCTATTTGATGCAAGACTTAGGTTATTTCCAGGGAAATTATAAAGCAAGTGGAAAGGCTTGTTCATAGTCAGAAAGGTGTGTGACAACGGTAGCATTGATATTCTGAGTTGTTTTCTGAGTCCACCTTTTAGGTCAACTGCCAGTGCTTGAAGCCATTTCTTGATCATGACCCATTTACCATTGATGTTGCCCCAATCCATTTTGTGTGGTGTGTATTCTTTATTCTCATCTTTTTTCATCTCATACCTGATTTACTCATCTCTTTGTATATCCGTGATTTCTTTTATTTTCTTTCTTTCTTCCATTGTTTATTTAACACCCGAGGTCTCGATTTTGGATTTTTGCTATACTTAAGATGCACGTTGTCCTAAATATAGCAGGGTGTTGAACCCTTGTGTTTTGTTGCCTATACTTAGGGACATCTGCCCCTAAGTATATGGAGGTAGTATTTGTTTTTCCTTTCTTTTATTATTCCCTCGCTTATCCCTCAACTGTTGATATTCGTTTTCTATACTTAGGGATATTTTATCCTAAGTATAGGGGAACATGTGGAGTCGTTGATTTTGTGTACATTCTCTTCCTTGGTTTTCCTCGCTTGTACAATATTCTATACTTACGATTATTTGATCCTAAGTATAGGGGGATCGCTGACTTCTATTTAATTTTATTCTTTGTTCTTTGAGTTATTGTACTATACGATTCTTTTCACTTTTCTATACTTAGCACGAGTTATGTCTTTATTTATCGCTTCTTGGTCACTATGAGGACATAGTTAAAGCTAAGTATAGGGGGTGTTGCATATATTGTATATATACTTCAGCCATAACTTATACTTTTGTTTGTTTAATAATATGTCTAATAAAATTGGAATAAAAATATTTTGTAAGAATGATTTGTAAAAATTATTTTGTAAAATCGTTGTAAAAATGTTTTGTAAATTATTTTTAAATTATTTTGTAAACCACTTGTAAAATATTTGTACAAATTCTTTGTAAAATATTTGTGAAAGCCTTTGTAAAGTATTTTTGTAAAAAGGTTGTAAAACATTTGTAAAAATTATTCATAAAATTATTTTGAAATTATTTATTCTGTACAAATGTTTGTAAAAATATATGAAAATAAAAATATTTTCAAAAACCTATTTATAAAAGTTTTTGTAAACTAATTTGTAAAAAAATTGAAAAAATAATTTTTGAAAAGCATTTGTAAAATGTGTGTAAAAGATTTTGTAAAATATTTTGTAAAGGTTTGTAAAATCTTTTGAAAAAGGTTTGTAAAATTCTTTGTAAAACTTGTTTGTAAAATTACTTTCCAACCTTATACATAAATTATGAGGGTAAATTATGGGATGTATATGTTTTTCTGTAAAATTTACGTGTGTATAAAAGCCGTAATTATTTCTAACTTATGTAATTAAAAAATTTTGTAAATAAAATCTTTGTATAAAGTTCTATTTAAAACTTGTGTATAAAATTCTTTAATAAAATATGTGTAGAAAATTCTTTTGTAGATAAAATCCTATTGTAAAATTTGTACATACAACTTGTAAATAGAATTCTTTTTGTATAACATTTGTAAAATTATTTTATATATTTTATATAAATATATTTGTAAATTTTGTATAATATTTATGTAAATTAATGTTAATACTTCTAATTCTTTAACTATTTAAATAATACATAAAATTTGAAAAAGATAAAATCCATAAAAGTTTTCGAAAGTTATCTAAAAATCATATAACAAGCTTAAAATCAGAAAATTTGCTTCATAAAAAAGAATATTTTTCTTGCATTTGCATTTTTCAGAATGAAATTGATTCTTAAACTAGTCTGGAATAAAATCAAAGAATAGATCTTGGTTAAAACCTTAATCTACTTAATTTCAGAGGAACCTTTTAAGAAGTGGAGTTGAGAATTTTTAGGTCATAATGACTTAATTATTTGAGTCCATAAGACTATGTTCGTATGTCATCGTGATTGGTCTAAGTAGAATATTTCATAAACACGTGATTCTTTTAGACAGTGACCTAATTTGGACAATCATCTTGTACGTAGCTCTACAAAGAAGAGGTGGTAAGGGGTAAAATACTATGGCAAGAGACGCACGTGAATGGAAACATACATAGTTACTTTGAGTGGCCAGTGCACCCCAACCTAGTCTAGTGGCATGGATGTCCAAAGACTAGAGCTGTACGTTGAAGAAAAACTTTGGATGAGGGATGGTCTGTTGGTACAATTTTCTAAGATCCCAAAACATGGGCGGAAAAAAGATTCTATATCCGTCGGGGCACAAAAAGATCAGTGCAATACAACAATATTTTCTACCAAAAAGAAGCCAAAAATACAAAAAATACAGATACCAAAAATGACCACAATGATCCAAGCTTTAGAGAACCTGCAGATTTTAGTGGAGACTAGGCTACACTGGTTGACTTCACAAGGAGTTGTAGCAACATTGAATACACTCCAATTTTCTTCTTATTCTTCTATCTTCACCCCCTTCGATTGTGGATACAACATGTACCTGGCCTTAGAAGTCAATACCCCGCTCCTCGAGGAAAGAGTAGCTAGACTAGGGAATTAGGGTCACCTTGCTAAGAGAAGGTTGTTCTTTATCATTTCAAATGTAGGGAGCTATATTTCGCATACATAGTATAAGGAATATTAATAGTCATTAGAATTTGCATATGAGGACTTGTTCTGACCTGACTGTCGAGGCGAACTGAATAGAGACTTGTGGAACTTAAAGGATGTTGAGTCTTAAATCACATTCCCAATAAGGTTCCACCAAACTAATAATATAAAGGTTTGACTGTGCCTCATACTTGATTTTATGAAGATAAGTTTAAAAATCAAAATTGTTCTAAGTTCTTTCCTTTTTCTTTTCTTGTTTTTGCTTTTCACTTATTCTTAGAATAAGTGTTTTCTAAGGGACTAACAAAAGTAAAGTATAGGAATGATGAATCCAGGACTCAACATAATTACTCTTTTATTTTAGCTTAAAATCCTGGGAAAAATACCTATAAGTAATAACAAATTCCATATAATTAACCATTTCACGGCATTTGTTAATAATGTAAATTTATCAGTTATTTACATTGAAACAAAAGAATAAATAAGAAAAGAAAAGAACAGAACAGAGAAAAGAAGAGAAGGGTGTAAGTACATATTAACTTGATCCCCGAGACCAGACCAAGCCCTGGGATGGTTGACAATGAATAAAGTAGGGAGAAATAGGGTCTATAACTTATAAAAATCCTAGAAATAAATTCTTACTTTGAACGTAAACATCATATTCACATTGCACATATCTTGTACTATTTTATTTATCATTAAAATAACTTCAAATAAAAATATTTTTTCTTGAAACTTGTACATAAAAATGTGTCATAAATAATAAAAATAATTGCAAGAAGAAACTTTATACAGAATAAAAGAAAAAACACTTTGAAAAGTTATAAAGCTAGAATTGAAAGATCATTATCTTCTTCACAAACACTCAAAATAAACCAAACTCGCATTCAGACTATGTTTAAAATTAAATAAGCTTTAAAATGAAAGTAGTTTCATAAAAATCGAAGTTAAGATGTGAAAGATGACTCTTTAGAGTGTTATTGTATACTTTGTCTATATTGTACATTGTATTATTTATTTTTTTATTTATTTTATTTATATGTGTACATATATTGTATTTTTAATAATTTGTATATATTGTACTTTATTTATATAAAACACAATTAAAAATAATAAAATTAAAAAAAACAAACTAAAATAATGTATTTATTACATAGGTATAATGTACCAATAATGTACCCTATTTATTTAACCTACTAATTAAGTCATAAAAATTAAACAAAAATATATAGAAATCCTTAAATTATTACGTAAATTAATAAAATATTAATTATGCACTTATTTGTAAAAATAATAACTAAAAATTGATTTGTTTTATAGATATAGGTATTTTTATCTATGAATAAAGGTTTATTTATTTTCACCTAATTAGTTAATTTATTTAAATTATTAAAAACTCAAAATAAGTTTATTTATTAACATTATTTATTTTATAAACTTTTATTTAAAATCATTTCTATTTATTTCTTACTTTCCTTTAATTTATTTTTAGTTTTTGTCCTTTTCTATTTTTTCTCTTTCAAATCTAGCCCCTTGATTAGATGATCCGGGTCTTTTGACCGAGTCAGTTGATCCTTTTGACCTGTCAACCTGATTATTCTGGTTGAGTCCAATTCTTCATCGATTTATCCTGGTGCATTCTCTTTTCCTCTTCATTTGATTTCTTCACGAATCAATTGTCCAAATAACGCACTCCATCGCCCGAATAATTTTTGCCAAATTTGGCCTTGGTTCACATGCCCACCTCAATTTCAAATCATCTTGAACTTCGTTCCTATAAATACCCTCCATATCTTCATTTTCATGCTTGATCCGTCTTCGATGCTTGATTCTCGTCCATTTGATCACCACATGCATGAGGCTCATGATAGGAGCCCTGTGTACCGATCAAAGGAACGATTCGATGCCAAAATCGACACGATCCATCGTGGTTGAACCTCTATTGCCACGAGCAGCCTCTTCTTGCTGACACCACTGAATCGAAGCAATCACCCCTCCGCGATCATCGTAGAGTAATCTAGTTCCCTTATCTTTCATTTCTATAGTTTAAACTCGAAATTTCCGTTTGAATTTCATTTAGATTAGAGCAAATCAGATCTACCTCTGATCTTCATAATCGAAGTTCATCCATGTGTTGTTCTTCATCTCTGATCATTCATTACCATCACCAGGCGTTTCTCCACCTTTCCCCATCTTTGATCCGCCAGATCTATTCTGGATCTGAATTCCGACCTCCTCTCCGACCATCCTCGCCGGAGGTCAACCATCGCCTCCACCACTCGATGTGGGAGATCACCAGGAGTGGGTCTAAGCCATCAGAGATTGGATCAAGCCCAAATTAGTCGAGATCTGATCGATCTAAGTTCGGTGCTCCTGGCCTTCAACTGTGTTCTTCCATTGCCTTCATCGGCCATTTGATCAAGAACATCATCTTCCAAGCTCCATATTGAGCCCTAAATCCCAATCGTTGGATCAAAGGTACAGCAACCTTCATCATCCACCAGATCAACAAATGCACTGCATTCATATCAGTGAATTTTACACCCTAAGCCCCCTCTTTTTCTTTTATTTGTAAATATACCCTTAAGTAGACATGTGTTTGTCCGATATTGTTGGAATAATTGCATTTGGGCCCTTTATTGTTTTTAATTTTGCATGTAAGTTCAGTTTGAACTAAGTCACATGCAACAACACGTGCTATTTTAGTGAAATTGCAATAAAGTACTTGAGGTTATTTGTTATTATTTGGCTTCTAGAATAACAATATTTACATTGTGGTCCTGTCCAACGCGACTCACATGCATTGCACACTGCTTTTGTTGATAAATTTTGATTTATACCTTGATTTGATTTAAATTGTTTTCTATTTAGTACATGCAAATAAAATCATTACAATTTAGACCTTCCTTATCAGATTAATTTTTTTGTCATTAATTACATTTAATAAATAGTAAATTAATTCCAAAAATTCCATAAGAACTAGTATAAGTTCCTGATAATAAGTTTTATCACACTTAATTTTTGTTTTAAAAATTAATTAGTTTTTTATTTTTAAATATTCATAAACATTGAAAAACTATTTATTTGAACTATAAAATTCAATAAAAATTCGAAAAGTATCTTAAAAATAAAAAAACACTTTTGTGTGTTTTGATTTGTTTTATTCTCTATAAAAAAAATGATTGAAAACTCTTTCTGAAAACCCTAAAAACTAAAAAATATAAGAACACTAAAAAAACATAAAAATAACTAAAATATCAAGAAAATACATAAAGTAGCTTGTTTTAAAGCTTGAAAATATTGCTTTCTGTTTGTCTCTATTTTCTATATTTTTACTTTGATTTATATTTAAAAAACTAAAAAATGTAGATTTATTTTATTTGCGGTCTCTTTTCTATTTTTATTACTTTTAAAAATCCTAAAAAACTCAAAAGATCACAAAAATAACAAAATATTATAAAAATATATATATATATATATAATAAAAAATGTTCTGATTTCTTGAGTATTTTTACTACTTTTGAAAAATACAAAAAGTGCCTTGTATTCTTTTATTTATATTTTCTCATTTTGTTTCTTTTGAAAAATGAAAAAGATAAAAATCTGCATAATTCAAAATCATTAAAAAAATTAAAAATGAGATAATATTAAAAATACAAATATTAAAAATATCAAAAAATAGAAAAAAAGGTATAAAAAGATATAAAAAAGCGATAAAGAAAAATAAAGAACCCTTCATTCATTTTTAGAAATTAATAACTCACGTAAAAATTGTTGTCTCCTTGTGTTCAACCCTAGGAATTATACCAGGTTAATTAATAAATAGCAATCCTCTTTTGTTTCTTTTGGTGGATATATAATTTTTTATTAAATTGGGGAATTTGTGCGTCACAACGACTCATTCACATTATTCATCTTTTGCATTAAATAAAAACCCATAGATTTTCCCGATCATCGATCTTCATCCTCTTGTCGGAAATGATGATGTTCGATAGGGGTGCACATTGACTGGATTGAATTGGAATTTAGCTCAATTTGTGTCCAGTGCGACTTAATGGATTTTGAAATTCTTCAATCCCATCCAATCCTCAGATTGGATCGGGTTTTTTAGACTTACATATTTGCACTCGGAAGTCTACTCTCTCATGTTTGAATTTTATATCGCACTAACCTTCGACAGTTAAATTATGACTACAAGATTGATAATATGGATAGATATAATAAAAAGAATATTTGAAGAGTGAAACAAAATTTAAAAGACTTCATTAATCCACTATATAAAGTCTAAAACCACACAATCAAAATAAAGGATTATATTAAATTTGGTATCTAAGCTTCTTTTTATAAATGGTCCATTGGTATGTTTTTTTCTAAATGATTCCGAAATATGAATCAAATAAGAATAATGCAAGTTACCAAATATGGATGCAAAAATTAGTTAGATAACAAAAAATGTTGTCTTTTGGATGCATACTGATAAAGCTTATGATGAATTTAGACTTTCAAGCTATGTCAAAATCAAACTACTCCTAAGAACACCCTTCAAGACACTATAACATGTCATTACCATAAAAGAATCATTCGATTGAGTATTTGAGATAAAACTAATTTAAATATAACCCCACAATTAGACACCATACCTCTCATTTGAAATATACTTAAGGTGTAATTTCTTTGTCCTATTACTACGTATAGTCAAAATATAAAAATTTTTCAAAAAAATATGAATCGAATTCGTATATCAATTTAAAAAGGAAAGGAACCAAGTAATGCACGTTTGTTCGTAGATGGGTGTGGTACATCTCACCATATAGCTAATGCAGTTTCGTACATAGGTAAGATTGCAAGCTGGAACATGCAAACGGACTAAGAATAAAAAATGCATGCACTAAGTAATTGTCCTAAATCTATTTTATTTTAACGGAGAACAAACGAGTTGCATCACGCTTATGGAAGATGGTATCATGTTAGAGAGGGACGACATTATGCGAGACAAGTGACGACATCATAGGGGAGGGTGGCATCGTTGTACTAAAGATGGAGAATGTTGAGTTGGGGTAGGGGACATCAAATAGACGGAGAGGGAGAGAGAACTTGTAGTTGAATATTGATTGTTGAGCTTGAAAAGAGAGGAAGAGGGAATTGTGAGGGGAATCGCTAAAGAAGGTTCACAACATTACAAGTTTTAGTCATATTTTTTATTTTAAGATTTAACATTTGGCTTTAAAAAGAAAGAGACGGAGAGGTAAGGGGTCTTGATTATGGATTTATGGAAAATTACGAATATGTGCAAATAGATATTAGGGTAAAACGGGGCTGCCCCCAAGGGGAGCTAACTTAACTCCACCCGCCTTATTTTCCCAAAAAAATATTTTTTTTGAAAAATGTTTACATGACAATTCATCACTATATCCTTATATTATGTCATTCAAGTTTCATGCAAAATAGAGACTCCTACAACCTCCATCCAGACATTCATTTTTTACGGTCGCAGAATAGTTGAAATCGACCATATCTGGATGGAGGCCATAGGAGCCTTTGTTTTACACGAAATTTGAATGACATAATATAAGGATATATTTATAAAAATCCACAGAAGATAGGGCTAGGGGGGCTAAGTTAGTTCCCCCTTAGGAGGCAGCCACATTTAACCTTATATATTATGTATGTATTATATTTATATATTTAAACATATAAATATTTATTAACGGATTGGATTGTTCAGAGTTTGATAATGGATCCAATCAATACTTTAATGGATTTGAAAATTTCCGATCCAATCCGGCTCATTAAGATGATAAAATCAAATCAATCGAATCGCATCATATCATATTGGATTGGATTGTGGATTTTATCCCATCCATGTACCCTTCTGTGTGGCGTTTTCTAACACCTCCTCGATAGAGTCCAATATCCAAATCTTTTTAATCATCACCAGATGTACATTAAACGATGGTACTAGCTGAACGTATATAGATTCATCTCATGCCGTTTGATTTTCCTAAAATAACATTTTAAAAAAGAACTACTGAATGGATTTCGAACATTATTTATATCATATGCACACAAATTTTATAACAAAAGTATTGATCTTGCAATAAATGCCTTCCATTTTATAAACAGATACCCATTAATACTACGGAGTAAAGAGCTGCATGTGAACCAAAAGCCCTACAACCGAAAAAATTAAGAGGTTAAACTAAAAGGCTAAAAAAATACGAGAACTTGATATCTCTTATTCATACGAACTGAAATAGATGTCTCGATTGATCCTCCATCCAAAGATCGAACTCTTACACAGTACAAACCTTGCGTTGTATTCACAATCTTCAACGTGGATGGACTATGATACAGGTAGTTTTGATGATAATTAAGTACAAGTTTATAATTAAAGACCAAATGAAGACAATAAGATCAGACGAGGGAAAAGGATTTGTTCAAGCACCTCCATTCAACCATTATTGTTCTTTCAGAATTTTCTTCATAACTGCTCCGGCTTCCATGGCGGCGAGGAGCCGGAACCGGCATGGACGACGATGCCCCAACGGCGACGGGCATAGTCTATGAGCTCATCGATCTCGTCGTAGCCCATGATGTACCTGTCCCCGTTGAGGTCGGAGTGGGCCATCACCCTCCGCACTCTCCAGCGGGTGAAGCGCATCCCGAGGGAGCGCAGGGCGGCGGCGAGCTCCGCCTGGCTGATGTAGCCGTCGTTGTTGGCATCCACGCGCTTCTTCAGCCATAGCTTGAAGTCCTCTTCCGTCATCCTTGGCTTCACCACCGGTCTTTCTCTCAACGATAGATTGTGTGGCATGTTTGGCATCGGCAAGTTTGATGATATGTATCTCCCTGTTTGTGAGAGCTTGGCTCGAGGCCTTGAGTATATATACAAAAGTTCAGCATGCACTTTCTTTGCTTTTGTGGTAAAAAAAAGACATGTATATATATTATGGAAAAAATGAGGTCGTTCCTGCTCTATTTTTCGGTATTTATTTTCAAAAATAAAATGATGTATTTTCATAAATATATCCATCTAATATGTCTTTTCAATTTCATCGAAAATAGAGACTTCTTATCTTTCATCTAGAAATATGTTATTTTAACAATTTTAGAATTGTTGTAATGGACATGTTTTAGATGAAGGGCATACGAGTCTCTGTTTCTGATGAAATTGAAATGACATATTAGATGGATATAGTGATCGAAATACATGGTTTGTTTTCGAAAAAAAACATCAGAAAATAGGGCGGGGCAGCCCTATTGAACCCATATATTATATAGGAATGATATTCAAATCTAATACCTGCCCATCATTACAACAAAATGAGTATTTCTGATATTGTATTGTCCATTGCTAAATATATAATTAGGTATTGTATTATTCATTGCAAATTTAGTTATTATCCTCGAAATTAATGGTGAATTTCATATCCCTGAATAAGGTGCATATAACACTACTTTCCCTTTGCAATTTTCATAATTTTAGCAAATCCCCACGAATTTTTTAGTTTGATATAGCGATGATTAATAAAAATTTTGAAAAATAACGGCAGATAAATATTGCTATATGGATAGTCGCTACGATTTAGCAACGAATATGACATTTATCGCTTATTTCAAGTATAAAAGATAATTTCACAACGAATAATATCGCCATTACATATTTAATTAATAACAGATGATATAGTGACAAATTTTATATCCGTCACTCTTCATTTGTTACCATAAGTATCGCAAGTTAATGTTTTTGTTACCATAAGTATATACAATAAAAAAATGAGTTTATGTATGATGATGGTTTTTATATCCATCACTCTTCATTTGTTGTTAAATATATAATGACGATATACTCTATGTGAAATTATTTTTAATACTTGAAATTTGAGATGAAAGTTATATGCATTCCTATATCATTATTGAAAGTCAATATAGCAGTATTTATTCGTTGATATTTTTCTAAATTTAAAACTAAACTTGCTATTTTTCGAAATTTTAACTAAAGTTGCTATTTTTAGTTCAAAAGTTAGTAACGACTAGTTAATTTTTTATAACTACTTAAAATTTTGAGGAAAAAAGGCAATGGATAATCATTGCTACTTGTATTGTCTCTAATGATATAGCAACACTAATTTTGAAGTAAAAAAATCACGACCAATATATCATCATATATATTTAACAACAAATAATATAGTGGCAAATTCTAAAGAAATCAACTACATAATCATTTTGTTGTATTGAGAATCTGATGATACAGATTGTCACAAAATTTAATTTTTTGATATATTAGTATAATTTCATATTTAATTGAATTATAATTTTTTTACCGATTGATTAATAACATTATCTTAATTGAAAGTACTTATGCCTCTGTACTAAACTAATTCAATCTATTCTCAGCTTATTTTAAAAAGAGTTTTCTTTGCTACATCATTTGTTCAGCTTATGGTGATGGAAATTCTGTTGTGGAAAGTTAGACTTCCAGTAGCAACAAGAGGTTTATCTTGAAGGACATTCCAATACCTTTTTGTGCTAACTTGCTAAATATTGAAGGCTACTGAAAATTATAAGAAAAAAAGGTAACTGATAATTTTTGCAAAATAAATGTGCTCAATGTACAGAATATTTTTATAGCAAGCAGTACTGTATGTTGTAATTCTAGCATCAGAATTACACGCAGATGTACAGAATAATCATTATCATCTACATTTTATTAGTTGGTATAGTGTATAGATTTATTTGCAGTTGCACATTACAATATTTTATATCTTTTTACCACATTTGATTTTTTTATAAAATAATAATATCACATATATCCGCTCTAAAAAAACTATATCACGTGTATAAGCCATCCAATTGAGATTCTGAACATGTATAAAATAGCTATTCTATATATCTATATCAAATTTGTATTATTTTCCGTACTTAATACTATTTTTGTTCCGATTAATATTCATATATACGTCTATATCTGGAAAAGTTATGATAGACTTAGATATGTAATCATATCCGTCCGGGTTTGAATACATAGATGTAGGGTTGGCATCGGGTCAGGTTGGGTCGGGTTCGAGTTGGACCGGCCCAAGTCTATTTTAGCATATGAGCTAATTAATCGGGACTAGGCTCATTTTATTTTCAATTTCCAAGCTCAAACCCAAATTCGGCCCAAACAAAATGGATCGGCTTCTAGCCGGGTCGGCCCAATTTAACACCTATGTACATCAATATCATGTTTTCCGTTCTTCTTATATTTTTCCGATTGTTTCTTATGCATGTGTGTATGTTTAAGACTTTAAGTATGCTAACTAATTCGTGATTCTGACATTGGTTATATGTTGGAAATAGATAGTGGTAAAAAATATGGCAACTTAAACCATGATTCAATTCACCATTACATATTCTATTATAGATGCGGGCACTATGACCCAATACGGATTTGTTACTTACAATTGTACATTCTCTAACACTTGAGGATACAGATTCCATTCTTCCATATTAATGTAATAATCTTGCATATTAATGTAATAAATGTCCTCAATCCACGCTAATGGATATGATTATTAATGGGTCTAAATATTTATTCTACAGTCGAAATAAGGATATGAAAGTTTGAACATGGTATTTGGAACGAACATGAATATACTAGATATAATTATATCATATAGGTCGGGCTATCGAGCTTGCGAGTTGGGACTTTCTCAGATCTGAACCGAACCTGATAATCAATACGGGCTCATTTTAGGATCCATAACCCACCCACTGAATTTCGAGTTTGGGTTTAAATCGAATTATGTGAGTCGTATTTTAAGTCGGGTCAAGTTGGTCTAGTCTAATGTCCAACCCTATATAGACATATCAAATAAAATAGTCGATCTTACTCTTTACATAAAAGTGCATCAGTACTTTTCCACATTGGAATCGGAAATTCATAATCTAAGAATAATTAAGTAGGTCGAAAGGAACGAGAGAACTTGTTTATCCAACGCCAGATTTGATGTTTTACTATTGCTTTTGATTATAGTCGTCCGTCCTACCAATGAGTACTCAAACCATTAGACTTTTCTAAAAGAAAAATGAAGTGGAAGCCTTTCGGAAAGCAAACAATATTCCGTTTATATGATAATGAGCTGTAGATTCTTCTTCGAGAAAGATTAAAAAAAATAGTGCTTTCCTTGCAGTCTCATATATTCCCCAATGCATCATTTATAAAATTCAATGCTATTCGGTCTAAGTTTCTCTCGAAAGGTTCTCAAGGTAATAAAAAATATGCAAATGGGTAAAATGTAATGTTGGATTTCTTTCGGCGTTATTCCAAAATGGTCATCGCAGCTCTATGGTTGTTTCTCACTTGTTGGCCTTCTCTCTGTTGCCAAAAACAAAAGCATCTCATTTGCTCATGCTCTTCGATCTTAGAAGGCTTATATATTCAAATCAAGAGTCTCTTCCATTAGTAGCACCTCTTTTTGCACTTTTGGTATTCTTTTGATGAATACCATTTCACTATTAAACTCTAAGGGGTCATTCGGTTGGGAAATAATGAGAAGGATTTAGGAGGGATGAGACATTCTTTCTGATCGTTTAGAGATAGTGGATAATGAGGAATAAAGAATGATAAGTTGTAGTTATTTGCTATTCTCTGTTCAGTATAAAAGGGAGAGGATAAGTACGAATAAGGGGATTTTGTTAGATAAGATTGTTGGACAAGTGATAGTTATTTGTATTTTTTACGGGAGAGTAAACAATTTGAAGAATAAGGAGGGAAATATTATCCTTCATCTTGACTCCATGACCAAACATTGAACGTATATGGTGAATAAGGAGAAATATCCCTCCTTATTCCTCAAACGAACACACTGTGTAGATCCGTTTTCTACTAAAGGAATCTATTCCGTTTTTGTTTACGGTGGGAGTAATTTTCTCCTATACCCAATTATTTGCTTTAAATTTCCATTTTTCCTCTCAAACTTTCTTTTTCACTTAGTTGCTACTTAATGATAAAATTCTTACTATTAACAACCTCAAGTTAGGATAATCTTCTCCTATTCATGATAGCAATCTCACCTTACTATTTTTCAAAGCCTCTCTACCAACTCTATGGTAATAAAAACAATAAGATCAAAAAAATTCTAATATGGTTGTTCTTCTCCTTATTATCATTGTTATAAACTAGAAAATATTAAGAAAATCATGCAAATTCCATACTACTCTCCCCTTTCAGGGCTGAAAATAAACCTAAAAAGTTATAGTTAAAAACAATCAATGATGGTAGTGAATCTAGCTATTCAATTTCTAAAAGATTATGGCTTAAGATATATTTTTAAAAGAACTAAGTTGTTCAATTAACTCTCCCAACAAAGCAAACTCTCCATAACTCAACTTTAACTCCATTATTAACTAGTCACAACATGTCGACCTCTCTCATCACTACTGATGTTAAAAGAAACTTGACGAATGTAGATCCACTTCATTTGGAATGGTCTAGAAGATGTAGAGAAAATATGCCTACTAGCTGGTCTAAATTGAATGGAGAAAGGGATATTTTGGACATTAGGTGTTTCAATACTTTCGATAAACTAAGCTGGGCTCAAATTGTGTTTTTGTAATCACTTGATTCCTTTAAAGACCAACTCTAGCATTCTAAAGGACTCCCTGAAAGCTAACGGTTGCTTCCAGATTGGATTTCGAATTACTATTGGTAATAAAGTTAGTAATTTTCCTTTTGACGCACTAAGAGAATATATACATATATATGATTTGATCATGTACAATACACATCCATTATTCTACAAAAGATCAAAGAAAGAGGAAATATTACCACCAAATACTTCCGACGAATTATATTTGTCATCCAAAAAGGATTGACGGTGCAGCTTGTTGCCCGTCTCCCATCAATCTCTCTATGATAGTTTTGATTGCAATAGAAAAGGCTTTTAAAGAGAAAATCAATTGAATAAACCATGAAGAAGTGATGAATCTCCAGTTCTTTATCTTTATTCTTTCATTTTGATCTTAAATCCCTAGCTAAATGCATGTATATATCATATTAGACACTTTGCAGTTTGTACAAAATACAATAAAGAAAACGAAATGAAACGCCATAGGTGTTGAGTGATGACTTGATCGACAAGAAATAAAGTAGGGGGATATATGGCAAAAGAATTGTACAAAATATACATAAAAACCTTGATTTCTAATTCATCTATAATTAAATTTTGGAACCTATTTTATTCTTTAATTTTACACCTCAAATTAATAAACTTTATACATGAACATTGCACATAAAAATACAAAGGAAAATACAAAATTAAGTTCACTTAAAAATAATGTACAGTGTGCTCGGGACACACAAAATAAAAAGAGAAAGAAAAACTTGACATGTATCTTCCCCATATTATCTCAAAATAGATCAAAATCACTTTAATTGTCTATAACTGTTAATAAGCAATTTAATGAAGGCAGTTTCATTTAATTTGAAGCTAAGATGTAAAATTTAGGTTTTGTGTTCCTGTCGTACATTTTAATCAATATATTTATTCTTTGTATTTTTCAAATTCTTTTATTTTTATAAAATTGTATATATTAGTTAAAATATATATACACAGTTAAATTAGAATAAAACCATAAAAATGGAATTAAAATAAATAATATATATAAATACATATGTAAAATATACTTGTATATACCTATAATGTGTATATACCTAATTAATTAAGTGCAAATACAAACTCAGGAAAATATAATAAAAATATCTAAATTTGATTAAAAATAAATCAAACATTTATATAATACATGTATAAAATAATAAAATATATATTACAAAAATAAAAATAAAATACACAAATACATGTATTTATACATGTATTTTACATGTAAATATTAGCTTGTAATAAAAAGGCTCATTAAAATAAATAAAAATACGTATAGAACACAATATTAAATTATAAACATTTTTCATGTTTTAATAAAAAATCAACTAATTCATTTGCTATTTATTTTTGAATTTACAAATCTTTTCAACCTGGGAATTTTTCTTCTTGGTCCACGTGGACCAACCAGAACACTCCCTGTATTGGCCCAGGTCAACACCCCCCCCCCTCTCTTCATTGAGCTCCAATTTTCAGAACCCGATTCTTCTCCATTTTTTTTGCTCGAGGTTATCATTCTCTGTTTTGGCATGCTACTCGATTCCTAAAGATTGAACATCCGTGATTCCCGTGTACACCTTTGTTGTGTTCAATCTTCATCGACTAGATCGACATCGATCTTGCAAGTCATCCCTTCATCCAGCCTATAAAGCATCTCCGCTGGCTTCCATCTCAATCTTGATCCTTTTTCTATGCCTCTTAGCCCTCAAAGCCCATCCAACCAGTTCCTCTTGGTGACAGCTTGAGAACAATAGATTTTGCAACAAGGAGGAGGTGCGAAGTAGTGATCCACCACCACTGTCTGAGGAGCTCCATTGGTAGGTTTTGCCTTCTCGACTCCGGTTGCGTCGAGGCCCGACCATTCGTTTCTAGGTATATATTTAGGTTCATTTCATTTTCCATAGCTTAATTTTAGGTTTAATCTCATTGTTAGCTTTAAAATCGAAATCCCCTAAATCCTTGAAGCTTGAGCTCTAGGGCAATTCATCGGCATCCGACCGTCAGATCCCTTAATTTCCACCTCATTTTCCTCGCCTTCATCTGCTCCATCGAACATTCCATCCATTCCCCCCAGATCCATTGTGGATCTAGGACTCAAAGCTCCCTCCACCGCCATTCGTCGAAGCTCCACCTTCACCTCGTTCCTGACTCTTTTTTGCATTACCCTTAGGCTGAGGATGTAGTCTTCAAGCCAAGAACATTTTGGTGAAGATATCGAACCTTGGCAGCCCATCTGGAACCCCTTGGAAGACCTGGAGTTGCTCCAGGTCATCTAGATTTGTCCGCGTTCCTAGGGCGTCTTCAACCATTTTGAAAACATCCAAAACACGTGGAGGACCCCCAACTATCTCTGGATGTCGCTAGATCAAGGATTCAATGACGGAGGACGGAGAACGAGGAGATCAAAGCATTGATGATTATGCATTTCATCATCTTTATTCATTTACTTTAGCTTAAAATCCCTTATAAATACACTTGTATATATCAATAAATCACTTCTTTTACTAACCATCATTCTTGAGTAAATATTATAGATTTATCACTATTTTAACATAAAATAAATAAATATATAAACAAAGGGAAAATAAAGAAATCAAAGATAATATATATGTAATAGATACATGTTGACTCTGACCCCGAGACTAGGTCAAGACTTAGACCTAATCGGCCAGGGATAAAGTAGGGGGAGATAAGGCCTAAATATAAGAAAATTCAGAAAATCAATACCTATTTGTGCATGTTTATCACTTGTACACTATTCTATATAATACATATTACTCACACTACTTTATTTATATCCAATTTCATCTTAAATAAAATTGTTTTCTTCTTGAAACTTTTACATGAAAATCTTTGGAAATAATAAAAATAATTGCAAGAGCAATCATTGTACATTGTGTAAATAACAACACTCTGAAAAGTGGTAAAGCTCAACTTGTCAGACCAATATCTTCACCACCAAAACTCAAAATTAATTAAACTCACTTTCATTATACTCCAAATAAATAATCTTTAAAATAAAGGTGGTTTCATAAAAATCAAAGTTAAGGTGTGAAATAAGCTTTTTGGGTATTGCTGTATATTATACATATGTATACTACTTGTATATAATTTATATATTTGTTTTCCTTGTATATTTGTATATTTTGTATTTTTAAAATATTTGTATATTGTATTTGACTTATACAAAATAAAAATAAAAATCATAAATTCGAAATTATACCAAAATAAAATCATGTATAAATTGTATATGTACCACCATGTATACTGTAAAATATTAATATTTATTTACCTTAATAAATTAATTTACAAAAATAAAATAAAAATATCATTGAAATCCTTTTAAAATATTATAAGTTAAAAAAATAAAACTATATGTATAGCTGAAAATAGAATATAATAAAAAATGAAGGTGTTGTAAATGTAGGTATATATATACCAGTAAATTATACACTTTATTTATTTTCACCCTAGTATATAATTTATTTAATAAATTTAAAATCACCATTAAAAGATAATTAAATTACTAACATTTTTTCTTTACATTATTTTTTATTTTAAATTAATTTTCTATTTTATTTTCAATTATTTTTCATTTTCCATTATCGTCTTTTGTCTTGGTTCTGTAGCGAGGCTGGCTTCTGAATGGTTGAGCACAGATCTATTAAGGGAGGTCAACTCCCTATTCCACTATCTTCGCTCGCTTTTTCTGCCATGCCAGCTTTCTTCTCTCCAGCTCCATCCGTCATTTAACTCCCTCCACTTCCTTCTCCTAATTTGTATCCATAACCATTGACTCCATTGCCAACTCATCAGATCCATTGATCTCAGCTCGTTCTGCTCGTGTTTTGAATTTCAAATTCAGACGGACCTTCATATCTATTTATACACCTAGATCATACCCCATCGTGCTTGATCCGTTTTTGGCCATGTTTTCCCTGAGATTGTGTGTGTGTGAGAGAGAGAGAGACCCCTCCAATGACAGAGGTGCGGACCTCCAATCAGGAGCGAGAGTTGAGGGCTAGATTTGCGATCTAGCTACTCATCGGATCTTCACCGACGTAGTTCCGACTCTCTGCAATCCACAACAGATCGAGGTGTTTCCCCTCCATTCCTTTACCGTAGGTATTCTTAGGTTTTATTTAATTTTCGTTTCTGCTTTTATTTTGCACTTTAATTCTCTATTTAGAGAAATTAGATCCTCCACCATCTCCCTCCGATCTGCTCGATTAGAGGTGGTCTGATCACTTTCATTCAAATCTAACCCTTCGACCATGCTCATCGACCTATTCTTCATCTCCTTCCATTGCCTGACCCCTCATATCCTTACTGGATCTGGTTTGCGATCTCCTCTCCGACCACCTTCGTTAGAGGTCCCCTTCCCCTCATGTTTCCTTGCGTGTTCACCTAATAAAGTAGGCCGGAGTGATCCTCCGAGCAATAACAATTTCTTGCAGGGTTCTGGAGCATAGCTGGAGCTGGAGATCAGGATATAGAGGTCCACCTGAAGCTGAACACCTTTTGACCTCCATATTCTTCTCGGTCCATCGCCGACCACCCTCATGCTATCTGGACGACGCAGAATCGTTGCATGAACTAGAGTAGACCTTCAAAAGGACATACGGGTGGAGATCTAGCGAGATTTGCTTGATTGAAACTCAATAGAGTCGCCATTCAAGTATGTTCTACCAGAGCCCTTTGAAGTTGTACGATCAAGAACTTTCCTCTCAGATCGAATCACGAGCGTCATATTTGTCCCAAACGTCAGATGTGGATCGAGCCCTTCAGATCAGATCTGAGTCATCCATGCAATTTTCATCCTCGACCATTTGATCTGAGATCAATTTCATAATCATCATCGATACACCACGTGAAGGGTTATAAAATTTGAACTCCAACCCCTGCTTGCTTTTAATTTTGCAAATAAGTTCTTTGGGAAATGTGTCACTTTAAGCTTTGTTGAACATTTGCATTTATTTCACTGGCATTTATCTTAATTTAGTTTGAGTCCTTTTTTAACTTAAGGTTGTGCACATCACGTAAGTGTTTGTGAAAATTGTTACATTATTATTTGCCCAACCCCCATAAATAAATAAATTACATTCATATCCAATCCAACACATCTTAAGTGTGTTGGCACACACACATTTCTTGGAAAATTGCATCATTACCCTGTATTTTCTTTATTAGTATCATCTGGTGCCATAATGATTTTTCTTTGCATCCATGCCCCTATGAGTCTGTACATTATTTTGCATATTAAATTGAATTAAAAAATAGTGAAACCTCATATAAACATCCACAAAAATCAAGTTACGCTCATGCTATTTCATTCTTTCATCACTAATATTTATTTTGCATTATAATCATTTTTACTATTTTAATAAATCAAAAACATCTCCTGTTTGCATTAATAAATAAATAAAAATATATAAAAACTTGTTGAAATTTTCTAAAAAAAATCTTTTTTTTCATTTTAATTTATTTTATTTTCTAACTAAAATTCACTTTCTAATTCCTTATAAGAACCAAAAATAGAAAAACATCAAAAACACTTAAAAATTCATATTAAATCTTTAAACCCCTAAAAAACCTTACAAAAATATTTTCTAGAAAATAAAAAATTCTCTTTTGTTCGTGCATATTTCATCCCTTTTTTAATTTTTAAAATCCAAAATCATCTACATCATTTTCTATTTCCCATTTTCCTATTTTTTATTTATTTAAAAACCCTAAAAACCTAAAAATTTTGGAAAATCATAAAACATTAGAAAAAATGCGAAAACATAAAAATAATTTTATTTTCATTTTCTGTATATTTTTGCTTTCTTTAAAAAGTCCAAAAGGTTGCCTTTTTCTTACTTTTATCTCCATTCCTTTATTTATTTTGTTTTATTTTGTTTTCAAATAAAAAACACTTTCAAATATAAAAATTCATTAAAAATACAAAATTAGAAAAGCATAAAAATATAAAAAAATTAATAAAATTAATAAAAAGTTAAAAAGACAAAAACCTCATGAAAACCAAGAGTTGTGTGCTTCTAGGTTTCCTCTTTTATTTCATTATTTATCTCTGATTTAAATAACCCTCAGAATTTTTGTAGTCTCCCTGAGTTTGATTATGTACGCTATACATGTAAATAAAATAAGAAACTCTCTTGCTGACAATTCTTCATTTTATTTGGATTGAGATTCATCTATTTTTTTATTTGACGCTTCTTTGGGTTGCGATGACATTTTCACATTATGGATAATTCCATTAATAAAAACCCTTAAAAGCAGTGTTCAACAAAATATCACCATTGTCGGGGATGCACGGTGAGGATATCTAGGTTTTTCTTCTTATAGCATGCTATTCTTGGTTGTAGACCCCTGTTCATTTTCTTATTTCTTCTCTTATTTTTCTGTCATGTATTTCTTGTTCATATTTCATGTCACTTGTCTATATTTCTATCTCCTATTTTATGTCTTTTATTCATTTTATTGTTGTCCATATTTTTGTATATATTATTGTGTGGATTGCATCTTGTTGAGGAGTGAGCACTCACTTCAAATTCCGTGTGCCATGAAGGAGCTTACACAGTGCTTGCATGATCTGATTTGTCAGACATCGAAAGCTCCTCAAGATCAGACTTAGAGATTCATTTGAGATCTATTTCACTTGCTTTTCTCAGTTTGCCTCTTATCCACTTCTGTGTGTCTTGTCTTGTTTGCTTATTTTCTTCTCTTATTTTCTTTTATTTTGTTCATATTTTTCATAACTGTGATCTGACATACCTTTTGTTTCTCTCTTTCTTACGAGGGTCCGATGAGCAAGGGTAGCATTCCTAGGAGCACCGACACACCCAAGAGAAGCGGAGGCAGCTCGTTTCTTCATCGAGTAACAAGAGATCGTAGGAAGAAGAAGCAAAAGACTTGGAAGATTTTGCAGATAGTTTCACAGATATTTTTTGTTTTCTTTTTAGAATTTTATTTGCATTATTATTCTTGTAAAAAGTTGTAATTATTCTCTTGGCACTTGCCTCTTTTTCTGTTTTTCTAAGGACATTATATATCTTGTGTGTGCGGGGCCTGTTTCACCAAGTATCAGTGCACTTGGAGGACCTCATCAGTTTTTGTTTTCGTTGACTTTATTTTTATTTATTTTCTCGAGATTTTTTGTGCTTGAACCCTTAGAGGTAGGTTTTGTTATCTTGCTTAAGTCAGGTTATTGATTAAGTCCAAAGCCCTTAAAAGAATATATGTTCCTATAGACCATATCGTAGGATTGGACTTAGTTAAATTAATTGGTTCTTGCCCGTTAATAGAAGCTACTCCTAGGACGGTTATCTTGCATCATTTAGTTTAGTTTTATTTCTATCTTTATTTTATGCACGGATCACTTTGCATATAGAATGCTGGCAAAAGGTGTGCATCTCTTCCTTTGCATGCATCATTGATTTCATCACGCATCGGCTTTTCCGATTTCCTTCCCTATTTTCACTCACTTAAGATCAAAAGGAATTGAAAAATTCGTTAGATCATTTCTTTGAAAAAATCAAAAAAAGTGATAACCTCATAAACCGGAACAGATAAAGAAAACTTGACCCTAAAAAAACTGAAGGACAAATCATTATTGTTTTAGGGAGAGTAAACCCCTGATTGTTTGTAGGTACTTCAAAAAGAGTGGATATGGACACAACCATAAGGATAGAGCCCAAATCACTGGACATGTGCCATATGCTCCTATAAACATCTCTGTCATGTATGGTTGAGATGGAAGCACTTTCCTCAGACGTTAGAAGCCATTTTGGTGTGCTCATTCTCCTTTCTCCCTTTGGGATTGATATTGAACCCGACAGCTCGGGAAGATAGTTCCATTGATTGGGGAGGATTGAGAATGTATGCTGGACGACAGTGGCGACTTGCCATATGTGCTTGGTAGTAATTAGCTTCTTGTAGATTCACTGAAACTAAATTTGAAAAGATAAAAGATCGAACTCTTACGACCTCCACTTGTGTCCAGTTGGTGAATCAGGGGTTAGTATTGTATTTGTTTATTACTGTAAAGATCCCTCCGTGCCTTTTGCAACTTTTTTCTTCTTTCTTCTCGACTTGACTTCATGTTCTTGCATCTTTCCTCTTGACATCGAACATGTCGAAGTCGGATATTTCATTTTTGGACTCTACGAGCTCATTCCACACTCTAGTTTGCTCATCTTATATTCGGGAAGACTCACTTTTCGAATATCCCTCTTTCTCCACATCACCCATCTTCTCATCCAATCCATTATTTGAGATTGAATCTAATATTGAACTATCATTTGAGACCCCGCCAATTCTGAGGACTAATCTAGTGCAGTATGCATTTTCAGAGACAAAATCAGATAACTTGATGCCACCAATGGGCAAGGGTTCTATCGTAGAGCAGAACACGATTAACAGTATGATGTTATTGTATATTCGGGTCATTCAGGTACAATTGATTGAGCAAGCTAACATCTAGGTCAAATTGAGAGATATGATCCTTGAGCTGAGGAATGAGAGACAAGATGGGAGGGAGGAGGAGCCGAATGGAGGTGGGAATTGGGGAGGTGATCCACCAAAGCCACTATCTAAGCTTACACTTAAGGATGCCTATAATCCAAGGGCAGGACAGACAAATACATGGATTCAAATACCTGCAATTCATGGGCATTTTGAGCTTAAGCCCACAATTTTACCTCTACTCCTAATATTCCACGGACACATCAATGAAGAATCATATGTACACTTCCAATAGTTTGACTGCATCTATGGCACAATACATTACCCTAACATCCCGTTAGAGGTAGTGAAGATGACGACTTTTCCTTTCAGCCTTTTGGATAAGGAATTATACTGGATAAATTATTTAGGGAAGGTTGTTGCATCCTAGGAAGAATTGAGGTTAATATTTTTGAGCAATTATTATCCCCTGGGACGACTGAATCAATTGTGGTCCTTGATTGCCCATTTCTCTTAAATGACCTATGAGCCTATTCACGAAACATGTGAAAGATTTAATGATTTGACAAAGAAATGCTTCCTCATGATATACCAAAGATGAGCCTTGTGTAGAATTTCTTTGGAGGTTTGAGCATTGAGAATCAGAAGTTGGTAGATGCATCTTGTGGTGCTTCCCACTTCAATAAGGATGAGAATGCCTTTATCAGATTTTTGAGGAGACGACAAACCTATCCAAAGTAGACATAATAGAGAAGCGATATAAGGAGCTTGAGAAGCTTTAAGTGATTGAGCAAAGGATACAAAACCTGGATAAGCTGGATGAGATGATGAAGCATCTGGAGCTTCTTGTTAGTACGATTGGTGCATGTCAGAGTGCGAGCGTCGTAGTTGATACTTCTATGTATGGGCAGACTTCTTCCACTTCAGCACAACAGAGTACTGGAGCACCCTCTACAGTCTAGTGCGTTTATTACAAGCAGACCCCAGATCAGATGCTGCAGCAGTCACCTTCATTCATGCATTGTATCGTACCAACATGAGCCCCTTTACATTCCTGAGCACTAGTATCGACCTCCACATCTCTTTCAGGAGGTGAACGACATTTGGTTCGATTGAGAGTGAAACAAGCCCCGTCTATCAGGGCAAGATCAGTTGGGTTCATAGCAGAGTCAGATGCCCATCCACCATTTTCATGGAGGGAGACTGCAACTCCAGCACTAGCAGCTACAACCTCATTACCCATCTCGTCCACACTTTTAGAACTGGAGACATGGACAACAACAGATGCAGTCAACATATTTTCATCAACCATATTATCAGCAGCAATCTGTACAGTTTTCGCACCCTCCTCCTCCTTACTATCAGCAACAGTGCTCTAGGTACCAACAGCTTCCGCACTACCAGTCTCAATGACAACCCGTGGTTGAGCGTCCAGAGGCACCTTTGGTGAATCCCACACTTGACCAACTTATACTTCTGATGGAGAATATGAATGATTTGACTCAGTGGCTTGACAACCTGACCACCACAAAGACTTTGATCCCAACATGGGTCGAAGCCAATTCCGTTATTTTCAGACGTATGGAGCATGTAGCTCATGACCCACCCATCCTCGAGGTAGGTATGACCCTTGAATTTACTTGTTTATCTAATGTTATTCATCTCAAGAGCGGTAGGAGATTGAAGTCGCCCACCCAACAGTTGGGATTGAGGAGAGCTATTGAGAGAGCTCCATCGAATTCATCATCTTCCTCACCAGTGGAGTAGCGATCCAGTGTAGTAGAACCACAGCATGGAGTATCACCATTTTCTCTCCATACGAAACCCTGCACTACCATATTGCCTCCACCATATCCACATTGGTTCATCCATTAGTGAGAGAAGAAAACCTTCTTCTTTATGCTTCTCATACATGAAGAAGGACTTGATCTCATGTGATAAAATCAAGATACCGATATCATCTTGATCTTCACTTGGCATAGATGAAATCGAGAAAAAAGTTGATATCAAAGTTCGTGGGAACCTACGCGAGTCATCTTTACCTGTGAGAGAAAAGTCATCGGATTAGACTCAATTCATGCAGTCTCTTCTTTTAGATATTCATGCTTTAAAAGACATCCTTAACACTTTTGTGACATTGCATAATTGTTTGGAAATTGTTTTCTATACCATGTGGTTTTGCAAATAAAGTTTTTTTATTATGCATCTATCAAAGTTCATACGATGAACTCTACCTCTTTGCAAATTATTTACTGTTTTTTCATATTTCCATGATGCAAAATGATGAACTTCCTTGAATTGGTATAAAAGCCATCATTTAAAGGATTTTGATTACATCAAAGTCCGATGAACAATATATCATATTTTCTCGATCATCGAGTGCATTGTTTTTTGTGACTACTTTGGTATTTTGAATTATTCAATAACATACTATGTTGACGTATTCTCCCCTATTTTGAAATTTTTTTGGAGATAAATATGATGTCAATTTGATTTGGACTCATGCTCAAAAGACTCACCAAAAGTTGGTTGCATTCAAGAGAAGATTCAGATGTGGATGAATAGGTGTTATTTTAATCTTTTAAAAACAAAGAAGATTAATGTGTGCATAAATTGATTGCTTGAAGTTTGATTGATTATTAATAGTTTCTTTGTTGAATTAATACTAAATAACAATAAAAAATCTTTTCTTTTAAGTTCCATTATTGGATTAATCATGAGAATATGATTTGAAATGATTAATTATCAATTTAAAGAAGATATGGACAAGTCATATGATGATATCAATCATCTTCCATCATTGCGAATAACTTGATCATCACGGGTTGTATTTTTTGAAGATCTGCATGCATAGTCTTGACTCCGAAATACAAATTCACATGGATTGTATTATTCTTTTCTCAAAAGATATGGATTGTATGCATAGTAATCCTAACTTATAAAAGAGATGTCGTGTTCCCTATATTAGTGATGCGATATTAGATTGTGCATGGTGTACTATTTTAATTCGTTCATTGATGATTGTGTAAATAAACAACATGATAACTCCATATATGTAAAGGGCATATGTGTTGAGATCGAATTGGGATTGCAAGTTGGACTTGCAAGGGGAAAGAGTTCTCGCTTCTTTCACTGCAATTGTATTTTCTCATATTATAGGGGTGTAATGAAAGTGGAAAGGAGGCACAGATCTCGTAGCGAGGTCTTTAGGTTAGCTTGCCTCATGCTTTAAACGTTTGCAAGGGAAAGACTTTCGAAGTATGAAAAATACGAGAGCATCTTGATTTAAAAAAATTAATCACCTTAATCAAAATGACCTAAAAGTATAAATTTCTTTATTTCAGATGAAATCTCTCAACCCACTGAACAATCTTCTTAAGGTCAAACACTTGACCAATCTAAACTATTCAGATTGAATCCAAAATTTAGAACTCGTACTTGAGACAAAGCACATAGTATATGTGCTCTCCTATATGAAGTGTGATACCCCTTAGAGAGAGGATGCTTGCGAGTTCAACAAGGAGTGGGACAAGTATCATTTGATTGTTCTTGCTATATTCTTCAATTATTATCTAATATACATAAGAATCAACTTATTGGCATTGCATCTGCTCCGTCCATCCTCCTAAATCTGAAGTATATGTATGGAGATGTGAACTGCACTCTTTCTACATTAAGGTCGACCAAAGATTTAATGAAGAGAAAACATCATTCTAGCAGTGCAATAGTTGCACAAGTTAAAGAGAAGTACGATAGGAAGCATGGATCTCGGAAGGGTATGATACAAAGAAGAAGAAATGTCAAACGATTGGCCAATCTTCTAAGGCTTATACACATTTGACATCCATGGAGATGGATATCTACCATCACTATTATTAGATTTGGTATGGTACTAAGCCAAGTGTATGTCACTTACAGATTTGGGGTTGTTTGGTCCATTCTAAAAACATCGATGCAAGCAAGTTAGAATCTCACACTAGAGAGTGCTACTTCATTGGATATAGAGAATTGCATTGGATACCAACTTTATGATCTTAGGACTCAAAAATCATTTATTTGTAGAGATTTCAAAAATTTGGAAGATGAATTCCTTAAAATTTAAGATTATACTGAATTTAAACAACTAATCAAGTCTAGCAAGATTGATGAAGATTCCACACTATAAACTGAAGAGATAATGGAAAAGACACAACCTTACCTTTTAGAAAGTGTTCTAGGGAGTAAGACCATTTGAAAGGTACATATTCCATGTATTAGAAGAGTATGATGATGATCTAACTTCATATGATGAATCATTAGAAGATCATGATATGGATAACTGGATTCTAGCGTACACAAGAATGGTGTATGGTCCCTCGAAGATCTACCTAAAGGGGCCAAATCCATTCGGTGCAAATCGATCTTCAAGAGAAAGAGGGGACCTGATTGTAAGGTAGAGACCTTCAAAACATGGCTTGTAGCCAAGGACTAAACAAGAGAAGGCATCGATTATGATTAGACATTCTCTCTTGTATCCATGTTTAAATCCATCAGGGTATTGCTAGCTATAGCTGCACATCTTGACTACGAGATATGGAAGGTGGATGTCAAGATGGCATTCCTCTATGGATACCTCAAAGAGTATATCTATAAAGAGTATCCCTAAGACTTCATAGTTTAGGAAGGCAAAGTGTGTAAACTGAAGAAATCCATCTATGGGCTCAAACAATCTTCTTATAGTTGAAACATCCAATCTGATGAAAAAGATAAAGAGTTATGATTTTGTTCGGATATCCGATGAGCCATGTGTGTACAAGAAGATTAGTGGGAGCATCATCGTGTTCAATGTGCTTTATGTAGACGATATCCTGATCATTGGGAATGATATTGCCATAATGACCAGTTAAGGTTTGGTTATCCCATGCTTTTGAGATGAAAGATCTCAAGGAAGCCTCTTACATCTTAGATTTGAATTGTTCAGAAATAAAAAAAGAGGGTGTCAAGATTCTCACAACGGGGATATAACAAGATCTTGGAAAGACTCAAGATGGATAATTCAAAGAAAGGCTTTCTTCCTTTAAGGCATGGTATTAACCTACCTAAAAGGCATGGCTCCTCAAACTATTAAGGAAAATAAAGCCATGGTCGGATGCCCTTTCGCATCTGCTATAGGAGGCTTGATGTATGCCATGGTGTGTACAAGATCCAATATCTACCATGTAGTGGGAGTGGTAAGCTATTATCGATCCTACTATGGAGAGAAAAATTGGATCATAGTGAAATCATCTTCAAGTACCTAAGAAGAACTTAAGACTACGTCTTGGTTTATCGAGATAATGATCTCCAAGTCTTAAGGTACATGAACTTGAACTTCCAATCATATGTGGATGATAGGAGTCGACTTCAGGGTTTATATTCGTGTTGAACCGTGGTCGTAAGAGCTGGAGAAGAAAGAAACATGACACCGCAACCGACTCAACATCTAAAGCAGAATACATAGTTGCATCGAATGCTACTAAAGAGATTGTGTGATTGCGTAAATTCATCTTGAAACTTGATGTAGTTTACTCATTAGAATCTCCCATTTTATTGCTCTCCAATAACACAGGTGCCATAACACAAGCAAAGGGAGCCCCAGTGGCATCAACGAAGCAAACATGTGCAGAATTCCATGCATGGTCGTATTGTTTTATGAAATAGGATGTGAATTTGAGATATTAATATATGCTTTTGGAAATTATATGATTAACATTTTCACTCAATTATCAATTAAGAAATATATTGATGTACCCTGACAAGAGATAGTCAAATAAGGGTTTGAACTTTGGGTGTATCAAACTCCTTCAGGATGCAATAATGGAGTATTGGGAATACTATAGGTCAAGCTATATTAATAAATCATCTATGATGACACTTTCAATTCGAAGGAGTGATGAAACTAGATGGATTGTAGTGACTCTACATTATTGTTTAATGATATGATAATTAATTGGATTAAATCTCATTTAATTAGATTCAATTTTATTTTTTAATTCCAATTTCAATGTCCAGATGTTGGAAATAGAAATGGAAATGAAAATGGTGGTGAACTTACTTATAGAGCTAATTTTTAAGCTCCAAAAGGTTTGGATGATGATTAGAAATGTAGTTGGAAGCTGTGTTCATCACTCTAATCATTTGTTGAGCTCATGGACATTGTTATGTGTTTCGTTGAGCTCCTATAGAGTGTGAATCATTTCAGCTAAAGCTCAAAAATAGATTGTAATGTGTTTCACCAAAAGTGGTCTAAATCCTAAAATCGGATAGTTATCCAAGTTTCAAGTCACTATATGTGGATGGTATGATCTCGTCAACATTATCTCCTAGTATCTACTATAAATCCTTGTAAGTCTTAATTGGATTAAGGTTTGTACGTAATGATATCAATATTATGATTTTTATTATTATCATAAATATGGGTATCTAGGTTTGTGAATATGACTCATATTATTTAATTAATATGAATATTGATTTATAATAATTAATACATATAAGAATACAATTCATATATTATTCCAAGGCATATATGTGAATATGATTCACATTGGAAAAGAAATAGAAATCGGATTTACATTTTATTTTGGATTTATGAACAAGAGTGATAATTTATGAGATAGCTCTCATAAAAACAGAATTATGAATTTCTTAATTAAATCATGATAATGGAATGATCAAAAGGAGTTTGAAACCAAAATTTGGACAATTGGAGTCCTACTATGATTAGGAGCGACCAAAATTTTATTTATCTCTTGATTTATTTTGATGATAATTAATAGGATAAATAGGACTCCTATTTCTTGAAGGCAACAGATTTCTTTCCTACCTTTAGATCATCATCCAAGGTCTCATATGGGTGGGCATCCTTTTTAGGAGTAGGACTCCTAGGGATGTCCCCCTCTTGTATTTTAGAGAGGGCTTGGTCACTCTCTTAGGAGCACAATTTATTCCATTAATTATGCATTGCCTTGAAAGGTTAGAAAGAAAGAGAAGATAGAGTTGAGAACACTCTTGGCCATCTCCTCTCTCTACCATATGTAACCCTATACGTCCACCATATTGCCTCCACCTTCTCTACATTGGTTTATCATTTTTAGAGAGAAGATAGACTTCTTCTATGTGATTCTTGTATGTGAAGAAGGATGCAATTTTGTGCAATGTAATTAGGAGAAGGAGATCATCTTAATATCCACTTGGCATGGAAAGCTTCAATAAGAAGTTGATATCGATGTTTGTGGGAAGCCACACGAGTCATCTTCATGCCCATGAGAGAAGAGTCATCAGATCAGACTTAATTCAGGATATCCCTTCCTATTAAGACTCACGCTTCAAAGATAAGCATAATACTCCCATGGATTTGCAAAATGGTTTGGATCGTTTCCTATACCATGTGGTTTCGTACATAAATATTTTGTTATGCGTGTATCAGAGTTCATATGATGAACTCTACTTGTTTGCAATCTGCTTGTTATTTTTGCTTAGTTCCATGATGCGAAGTTATGAACTCCCTTCATCATACCTACAAATCCTGACTTACTCCTAAAGCAATACAATCATCGTGGAATTTGTTGGTCCCAATATCTCATGAGTGAGTTCATATCTTTTGGTTCAGAAGTGAACTTGTATGGTCCCTTTGAAATATCGTATTACTCAATATGGCCTCCTATGCGCACAAGTGCACCGATATTTAGACCTTGAATAGGTCATCAATCTATTGGCTTGCCAAATGTACATATTTAGACATATAGTAACATATATGTCTCGGTTAGAGGATGTATGCCTATATACATGACTGTCTAAAACACTTGTCTTAGTTATCTCGATCTTGCTAAGTCAACTCTTTGACTTAACTAATAGACCACCTATGAATCTCTATTCCTATTCATAGGACCTGCATCAGAGAGGTCAGTTAGATGTCAGTCTGTGGAGTAATGATTGTCATCTCCTTCTCAGGATAGAGACCCCTTCTTAATAATCACTTGATGGTGCATTTGAGTCCTTAATCTAACTCCTTAGATATTTAACCCTGCACCAGCCTCTACGATCCAATTTTTAGATCAATAGTTGTCTGATATGAAGATGACCATGATACATAACTCTAATTACATAAGGAGACCACTTAATAAGTGCATTCACATAGATACATATAATGTCAAAAAGGGAGTGACAATCAATAACTTTTAATGATATATTATTTGAATAACATTTTATTGTAGAAATGGTTCACTCATGGCTTACATGTCTAATAAAATCTTCCAAAAATATTTCACCATTACATAACATTAATAGTTCTTTGCTTTGAGAAGATAATGCATGAAACATCCAAATTAAATAATTTTGCAAATTTTCAAGTGCCACATATACTTTATATGTTTTATGCATATGTGAGAATTGTAGATTACAAATTATTGTGGTTTGCCATATATTATTAGTTAAATTCACAAATCTTGCTCTGTTAAATAAAATATTAAAAACATTTTTATCAAAACATTTTTAAATAATAAAAATAAAATTATAGTAAGTATGTTTAATCAAGATACATTACTTGTAAAAAATCATTCATTTTCATTATTGGTTGCTCCGAAAATTACAAAAAGACCAAATACTTATATTTTCTATGAGTTGCATGTTAACCAAAATATTCAATCCGCATGTCATTTACTATCCTCCACTAGGCAAAATATTATTTTGTAACATTATACCATATTGTATTTTATAAGCATTTAAGAATACCAATGTTGAACTCTCCCTATAGTTTATAATGCGATATTTTTAACGCTAATTGTATTCCATTTGAAAATTTCCCATACTTAGTGTAGGATATATTAACTTATTCTAAACCTTAAATAATTTTCCAACTTTTGCTTGGTTATTTGAGTTTTCATTTCAATTTTCAAAATGTTTTTAGTATATGTAACACTCAGGCTTCAAGCCACCATTCTCATATTCTTCTTCGCTTTCAAATCTATACAACATATAAAATTAGCAATAATATAGTCTCTTTTTATCTATTTACTTGGTGTCTTGTGACTGATTGTTTCATACATAACGTGCCACATCATTACAACCTTGGGACTTGCTCAAGTTAAAAACAACATAACCTACATTAAACACACATATTTATGTGCTTTTCAAGCTTTTTAATTAAGTAATTGGAAATCAAGATTTCGAATGCTCTAAAGAGATTAATTGTTTCCATTCGTATTAATTTGAGGTATATGTTTTTGTAAGTGTCTACAAGTGAAGTGCTTGCCATGTTAGCAGAAGCATCATAAGGTGTCGCTTACTGAGTGTAGGTGATATACGTAAATTTCATTAGGATCGCAATAAAATCAACGAGTGTATTTCAAATTCGCCCTAATGATTCAAGAAGTCCTATGACCTAGAAAGCATCAGTAGAATAAATCAACTTTATACTTGTACTTTTGGAGTCTACTTTTAATGTCACATTTAAGAAGACTTGCCCTGTTGCAACAAGCCCTTATTGAAAAAGGTTTGAACAAGCGAATCATAATGGCTGGAGGAAGAAAGATCATCTACAATCTCATTTTTTTTAATTTGTTCACATTTACCATCATTTTTTTAAATGACAGCGATGGGAGACTTAGTAGATGCTAAGCATGAATTCACAAGGATTAATGGAGACTACAATAATGATTCAGGGGTACACATGTCCAAGATAATGAAATCTACGATGTATATTTAGACCTTACAAATCTATAATGGCATTGTTCAAGATACCATGCAATTTTCCAATACATTGATGAGCCAACTAAATTATCATCACGGTCTTTTTCAATTTTTCAATTTCAAACTTTTCAACAAAATAGGTTGGAAGATGTTAATGGAAGAATAATCATCCAAAAGAGTTACATGTAAATTCTATCTCATGGATTGTGCAGATGATTATAGATTTTCCTTTTTCTTATTAGGTTTATTGGTTCTCATGACCATGGAACTAGCCAATGACACTATATTTTTTTGTACATTGTTATTTAAAGTCTCTTTTCTTTTATGCATTTTCTCAAAGTACATGTGCACATACCGAGGCTTTCGCTGGTAAAAGTTTAATTATTATCTTTTCAAATGTATCTTTCACTTTGGGATCGTTAATTATTATTTTTTGTATATTTAAAAGAAAAGTTTCGAAAGAAAAGCTTCAAAAAAATGGAAAAAGGAAGGATGAGGGAGCTAGTAGATGAGAAAGGTAGATGATGTAACTCCAGCTATATGCAACTTTGCAAAACTTCTCCTTTCTCTTCACGAACATTTCTCTGCTTTAATGCATTTACTATATTTTTTATATTATCATTTTTCCTATTGTTGATTATTTTATATATTATATCTTTAGTGCATGAGAAAAGCTTTTGGCTTTTGCCTGTATTAGTTGTTATCCGTCCCATACTAAGAGGTACATGATTAATGGAAAGTATAGAAAGTTTTCACACGAGCATTTACTGGAACATGACAATAATCAATTGATGTGGAAAACATCCTCCATCTCGATGTCAGATTTCCCTCCTCAATTTCCTATAAAATAGATGATGCATCATGTTGTAAATGTTAAAGTAGTAATAATGTCTTACTTACATTATTAAGGATATCAATGTACCAACAAAAATATTCTTGAAGTTTTTATTCACACACTCATTCAAGTTCTGGGAATTTATAGATCGATAAATGCTTCCGATTGCATCTTATTTGTTGAGGGTCAAAATGGCATTTTATTTCTCAAGGGACATCACTATGGAAGAAGTAAAAGGACTTTCACTTGTCAGTGAACATACATTAGTAGAAGACGCAACGAGGCTTAACCTAAAGGTATGCCATATAAGAGTTAACAAGTTTACAAGGATTATGAAGTAAACAAGAAGAATACATGAGTTGGGATGTAATTGAAAAAAATTATTAAAATATGATGTAAAAATTAACGTAAAAAGTATATTACCTCCTAGCTATTAAAAAACGTTTGAGTTTACGTCAACGCAAGAGATATTTCCCAGAATGGAGAGAGATAAAGAAATATCTCCCATTCTGGGTACGTATTCAAAAATATTCCCAATATGGTGATATATCGGTAAATGGTTTGCCGCGCGCCTATGTGGCGCGGCAAACCATTTGCCGTGCATACGTGGATGGGGCGGCAAATGGTTTGCCGCCTACGGCAAACCATTTGCTGCGAATATTGCTGTTCCCGCCCAAACAATTTCCATGGTTACATTGTATTTATTTAAGATTAAAGTTAAGATAGTAATAATAAATACTATATAACAAAAAAAATATATTTATATAAATGTGATTTTCTATTAAATAATGATTGTATAATTTTTAAATTTAATTCGTTTAGCAATTAATATGTTATGATATAACTTAGCAAGAGTTTAGTAGTGTAATTGGTATTTATTTATGAATAAATATTAAATTATTAATAATAAATATTATGTAACAATTAAAATTACATTTATATAGATGTGATATTTTAATATGTAATATTTATCTAATTTTAAATATAATTCGTATACTTTTAGCAATTATTATGTTATGATATAACTTAAGTAATACGTTAGTAGTGTATTTGGTATTTATTTATGAGTAACGTTAAAACATTAATAATAGACATTATGTAACAATTAAAAATATTTTTATATAAACGTTATGTTTTATTAAGCAATTATTATTTAATTTAAAAATATAATACGTATAGTTTTAGCAATTAATATGTTATGATATTTATAATTAATATGTTATGGTACTTATAATCTCTATATTAGATATGTGTATACTATTGTAATAAACAACTTTATACGTAGATAAATGTTGGATCTTTTAACATGGAGTTAACAATAAAGTTCTTTAACTTATATTAAAATTATGTGAACAATTTTAACATGGGATCTGAAATATATTTAACATGTAACTGGGACGCACATACATGTAACATGGGATCTGAAATATAAGAAGCTGAAATATTGCATTTACTTGAAAAGATACATGCAGAATACATACGCAAGAGACCCTTAAAGTACACATAAATATCACTAGATTTCAAACAAAACAACAAAATCTACTAACTCTACGGACGACCCGACCTCACTCGCTCTCCACGCAGCGCACTCAGACGTGCATACTTCAATGCGATGGTGTAATGGAGGTCAGCTAAGTCAGCGTATAAGGCTTCTTCCTCGTCCACACGTTCTGAAAGCGGTGACGTCTCGCCATGGGATGAACTGGGGATCGGACTGGCTTGCGGAGAATACGGGGTGAACTGTGACTCGAACTCCTCCACTGGTTCTGTTTCTGATGCGGTTGGTGCCCTGCTTGGAGTTGCGATTGGCGGTGGATGCGCTGGCGGTGGAACGTGAGATGGTACACGGCTGGAGGACCGACTCGGTGGAGCACGTGCTGCTAAGAAACGATTGTCGGGCAGACGCACCGACTTGCGAGCTGTGATACGTGTCTTGGCCATGTCCTGTTCGGATGTTAATTCATTTGAAAACGTAATATAGAAATCAATATAAATGCCATCAATATTAATTTAATTAAGAATAATTTGCAGCCATTTGCATAACAACATTAAAGATATCAATGAAACCAAAACATCATATTTTATTACTTAAACAGGGATCATTTTTTTGTATGTTCTACAATATGTGATAGTGGTCCTTTTGATGAAGATGCTTTCTCTTTTCCCCCCCTCCTTTGTTCTGTTGTCGCTGAGCTTGCCTCCCCCCTTCCCGATGTTGCCGTCCTACCCGCATCACCTCGACCCCTAGCAAGGCTTGCAACGGTTCTTCTCTCAGGTTCAGTCACGGTTGAGCGTCCCCTTCCGGTCGTAGATCTACCACCCCCTCTCTGACTTGATACATTTGAAGCACGAGGTGGCTCCTGTATTGTCACCGGTAACGATTCAGTGGATACCCTGGGAAGATCTGTTGCTGATGCTTGTATACCCCAAGTGACTTCTTCAGCACCATAACCCGGGAGCCCAACGAAAGAGGGCTGGCTTTGACTTGGCCCCATGTGCCAGAAGAATTGATGTGCTTGAGAGGGCTGAGCTTCCTGTGTGGAAAGCAAGTCAAATGGTGGTAGTCCTGAACCCATCTGCTACATCTGAGGCATGTAGGGCTGGGTGTAGGGCTGGGTGTAGGATTGTGTCGGCTGAAACGACGGTCGAACTTCCTCTGCCCCGGAAGTGTATTGATCACCCCATTGTTGGGAGGCAAACGTCGTCGGCTCGGTGTATGAAGTGTAGATGGGGGGGACATCATGTATTCCCGGATCCATCAGCGACATATTGTGGATGGTGTAGTCCACATAACCAATCATTTGTTGCAATTCCGTGCTCCTTCGATGTTCCGTCATTAGCTCCCTCACACGAAACAAGGACTTCACCTATAGAGGAGAAGTTAAAATTGTAATCTACGAAGAATTTATTTTTAAAATATTTTGTATTAGGTACGAAATTACCAGTTGGTTCCACCTCGGCCCGTGTGGTTCATACGCTTGGCGGGGTGGTGGTATGGCCGTAGCAATCCAGCGTCGCGTAATCTGCCAATACCAAGTAAGGTAGTCGGACAAGACATCAGCATGTGTCTTATCCAAATTCCTCTCTTCAACGACATCGTTCAATCGCTGTTGCCATTGAGCCAGACGGTCTTGGTGGTGTAGCCCCCAGTCATAGGGCTGATCGTCTCGTGCTCTAGCTCGTCTGTCCTCTGAGGGGAGTTGCGGCATTACATGAAGAATGTGTTATCTCAACCCGAACTGTTGCATTACCCTATCGGGTGCATGCATGACAACGACGTTGAAGTATATAAGTACTGTCTGCGAACGTCAGATAGCTTGGCCCTCACGACAAATCTCTGGTAATTGCAACACATGTTGGGCCTCGTAGGGTGTCCACCGCATCTGTTATCAGGAGGGTGTTAATATTGTTCAGTCCCAAATTTCTCTTTAGGAATTATTTAGGTTATGTACCTGATGTTCTTCTTGCAAATCCAACTCATTACGATAGAATGAAAGGTGAGTGGTCGGCACATTCTCTCTGTGTGACCTCCTTCCGCCCGTCCACCTAATGAAAAATTATAAATCATAAGGTCGACATCGAAATGAATTCACATAAGCAGTTATGAAGTTATATTGACCTTGCTGCGTAAGGGGCAGAGCGCAGTGTAGCCTCTACCAGCTGGTACGGTCGGGGCCGACCAATGTGGATATACATTAATTATTACTAATATACATTACTTACTACTAATATAAATTACTTATTACTAACAAACATTATTTAATTTCTAATTTTATTAATACTAATACACATTATATACATCATTTATTACTAATAAGGATTACTTATTACAAACATACATTACTTTATTACAAATCTAAATTAGTTATTACTAATAAACATTATTTAATATTTAAATTTATTATTACTAATATGCATTATATTCATTCTTTATTACTAATATATTTTATTTATTTCTAATATACATTACTTAATTATTTCTAACAAATATTACTTATTACTAAACAACATTATATACATTATTTATTACTAACATATTTATTGGTCTAAACTTTAAAATCCAATTATGGTACTATGTGCCTACACTTTTGAATGTAATGTATAGGCAAAATAAAGAACCTAGTCAATAAAAAAGCATTTTACTACTATAAGGCAAATGATGAGTTTTTAGTCATATTGACTACAACCTAATGAGTTTAGGAAACATTATGGTACTTGTTCAACCATCTAAGTGCAAGGTTTATGAAACATTATACGGCAAAGTGTAAATGTTAGGAAACATTATAAGGCAAACACTACACATATTAAGTATCTAAACTATGATAAACAAGTTTAACTACACAAAATGATGCATCTAATTAATATAACACAATTCCTAAAATTAATGATTTTTTTAACATAGAAATGAGTGAATAGACTAAACTATAAATTGACATTATTTAGAAATAAATAAAAAACATACCTTGGGGTTGCAAGAAATCGGATGGAGAGAGTGGGAAGGAGATTGAAAGAAGAAGGAAATGGGAGAGGAGCTGTGTGAGGGAGAGGGGAGCCGCGGCCGCATATTTATACTGCGGCCAGCGGCAAACCATTTGCCGCGGCACGGCAAATGGATTGCCGTGTATGGCGGGTCGCCGACCGGGTCTGGCGCACCCGTCCCGTCTTCAGCGCCGAAGACCGCGCCCTCGTAGACCGTGCCACTGGGCACGGCAAACCGTTTGCCGCCCCATCCACGTATGCACGGCAAATGGTTTGCCGCGCCACATAGGCGCGCGGCAAACCATTTACCGATATATCACCATATTGGGAATATTTTTGAATACGTACCCAGTGGGAGATATTTCTTTATCTCTCTCCATTCTGGGAAATATCTCTCAACGCAATCCAACCACATTATAACGATGGGTGGGGAGGAAAAATTTGTGGAGGGTAGGGCGTGTGGGCCCACTTCCTTGCACGTGCCACAGGCTGAAAGCCAATACCATGGGAGGGACTCAAGCTTCCCCGTCTCAAAAAACCCATGGCCGCCACCGCCACCGCCACCGCCATCTTTACCTCCGCTTCGCCGCCACGTCAGCATCCCTTACTGCGCCAGCGAGGTCGCGACGCCTCCCTCCTCCGGGTAGCACCACGCCTCTCCGCCGTCCTCCGGGCTCACCGCACGACGTGGCTACCCGGGCTTGACCCTCCCGCCCATCTCGACGGCACGTGAGAACCCCTGCCCTCCTCATCGTCTATTAATTCTGGTGTAAAATGTTGTTGTTCGATTGGTGGTTTGCAGGCTCGCGGGGGATTTCGGGTTCGACCCTCTGGGAATCGGGGAGAACCCCGAGGACCTCAAGTGGTACGTACAGGCTGAGCTCGTCCACTGCCGTTTCGCCATGGCCGCCGTCTCCGGTATCCTCTTTACGGACGTGAGTAAATCTTTGCATTTCTTCCCATCTAGTAGTATTGAAATCGGATGGGATTGGCTGGCACAACCGTTGTTCTCAGGATATTACGATTTGCTTCAATTTAAGCTCACTTCCGTTGAACCTTCGAAAATTGGAAAATCAAATTAGGTATTTTACATTTCAAAATAGATTGTTTGAGGGGATTGACCCTATGCTGACAAAATAACACATTTGATATCATACACACATTTATATGTGGGTGTATGAGTATGTATATTGGTATACTACGTATATATCAACCTAAATATGCATGCATGTTCATTTTCGGAAGTATTATTCTGTCCAGTTAAACTAGTGTATGTGTATATGTAGACATATAAATTCATGATTTTGATACATATATGTTTATATATTTATAAAATAAATAAGCTGATTCAATTTAACAGAATTCTTGTTGGAATTCATCCCCTGTTTGATTTTGACGATGCTACAGTTACTTCGAGTGAGCGGAAGAAGAGATTTGCCAGTTTGGTATGAGGCAGGTGCAGTTGAGTTCGACTTTGCCAACACAAGGACTTTGAACCTATGCTGACAAAATAACACATTTGATATCATACACACATTTATATGTGGGTGTATGAGTATGTATATTGGTATACTACGTATATATCCACCTAAATATGCATGCGTGTTAATTTTCGGAGGTATTATTCTGTCCAGTTAAACTAGTGTATGTGTATGTGTATATGTAGACATATAAATTCATGTTTTTGATACATATATGTTTATATATTTATAAAATAAATAAGCTGATTCAATTTAACAGAATTCTTGTTGGAAATCATCCCCTGTTTGATTTTGACGATGCTACAGTTACTTCGAGTGAGCGGAAGAAGAGATTTGCCAGTTTGGTATGAGGCAGGTGCAGTGGAGTTCGACTTTGCCAACACAAGGACACTGTTCATCGTTCAACTTATTTTAATGGGGTAAGAGCAAGTTTTTTCTTACTCTAGTTTTTTTTGTTTAAATCCATAGTGTAGAAAATTTCTACCACACTTCTGCATAATATTGAAGGTTTGTAGAAACCAAAAGATACATGGACTTTATTAATCCAGGATCACAAGCCCGGGACGGTCCCTTCTTTGGAATCGAGGATTCTCTGGAAGGACAGGAACCTGGGTATGCAATATTAATGTTCTACAGAGCTTTTACAGTGAACAACATGCCTCTTGTCTTGCTTAGGACGTAAGATATGACCCTCTCATTGCTGCCCTTTGCAGTTATCCAGGCGGTCCACTTTTCAATCCTCTTGGCTTGGCAAAGGAGCCTGAAACTGCTCATATTTGGAAACTGAAGGAGATAAAAAATGGTGACTTTCCATCTCTCACTTTTGAAATATATGTTCCCCAACTGATCCATCATATATGTAGGACGTCTTGCAATGGTGGCGATACTTGGCATTTTTGTGCAGGCTTATGTTACTCACTGTGGTCCCGTTGATAATCTGATTGCACACCTTTCGAATCCCTGGCACACGACAATTGTCCAGACACTTGCTGGTTCTACTTCCTGATATTCTATCAAAGTAATCCACTGCATTACCGTCGATTGCAGCGAGGCTACTCGTAACGGTCTTGAGCTTCTAGTTGCTCCATTGCTGATGGGTGTGATGCATATTCTTTGAGATTTTTTCTTGTAAACTTGTTTACAATTATGAAAAGGAGCAAATTATACCATTTATTTGATTTCTAGAACTTGGGTACTAGAGAGAAAAGACTTTTTAAGTTTGAATCTTCTCAGTGAAGACCTTTCCACTGACGAATAGATCGTCTGCTCTAAGTAAACTAGAGCAGAGTCTGCAGTAATAGGTCTGATGCCTGCCACGTGTGAGGAATGGATCCAACGGCTGGGGCCACCCCCAAATTGAAACCCCCACCCGCCCCAAATCTCCCTCCTCCCTTGACGCCTCCCTCCTCCCCCGACTCGATATGAGCCCGCATTCACCGTCCCCCCTCCCCTGACGACACCCCCCACTTCCGACGTGGAGGATGGAAGAAGGGTCATCGGAAATCAGAACTCCAATGTTTTTGTTGTGACATCCATGGGCATCGTGTGGTGTGATGCTCTAGATCGATTCTTTGTTTGCTCGGGCCATCATCGAGACTCTTATGTGATGGATCATGGTAGAGGAAGGCCAGAGAAAAGGGTGTTGTAGCAACCCATCTCAACCAATAGAGTTCTTAATATTGTGGGGGGTGTGCTACAAAAAGGAAGAGGGATCTATCATATGCAGAGGTCATGAAGGGAGGTTCCTTGAGTCCAAGACAAGGTGCAAAGGAAGGTTCGATGTCATGTATCGGTCTGATCATTGATTTATTCACGTCAAGCGTTGTTGATCTCTCTCTCTTAGAGGTCGATGTCGCTGAATGATAGGTAAGTTCATTTGTGGTAGATGTGATCTCTGTGGATAGTCGTACTATTTATGCGAGAGGGCTCTCCTGCTCAAAGAAGTGTGCTACAAAGCAGCCCATTCGGACAACGATCCTATTAGATGGAGGTGAACAAGATCCATGGACATGGATGTGTCGAAGCAGAAACATGCTATCATTCGGGTTACTGAAGTCCCCATCTTCTCTAGAAACCTCATCTCTATGAAGCTTGCTCTAAGAATTGGGTGAGGTCTTGGAAATATTGTCAGGAGGCACTCTGTTAAGGTCCGATGTAAACTATGTGCTCATAGTCATGCAAGGAGGACAGTGCTCCGCTAATGCAAAATTTCGCTCGCTACGGGTCGATCGTGTGGCTTTCTGCTTGCATGTTGTAGAGGTGTCGCTACCACCGTCACCAATATGTGCTATGGATGCTGATGATGGCGATTTGATGAAGCATAAAGTGATGGTTTTAGTAAAGGTGCAAATGAAGGGAGGGCTGAAGCACTACAGGGTGGTACTGGCAATTGTGTTGTCGGCAGTGGTGTTTATTGTTGGATATGAGTTGGGAGGAATGATCACAGAGTCTGTGGCAAGCATTTCAAGAATTTCAAATCCGATCATTGCAAGAGCGAAGATGGGGGATTGAAGATGGAAACTCTTCGAATACTTTGGTGTTGGGGTTAAGGGGGGTTCACTTCCCAGATGGAGGATTGTCCATGAGAGGTGGATACGTACATCTTTTGTGGATATTGTACCTATATTATACTTCTCTGAAGATGGGAGATCCGAGGCTGAGGCAGTCCATTCTACCATGCATCCTTTTCGAAAGAATGTGGAGTTCGGGGGATTGTGGCCACCATGATGGGTGTGGTTCACTCAACTGGGGCAAATTAATGTTTATCTATGAAACTATTTCCTAGAATGTGAAGGGGCTCATTGAACCGGATTAAAGGCAATCGATGGCTTCTTTTATTAGTTGATGGAATGAGGATGTTTTTTTGTTCAAGAAAACAAAATTGTGAGGCTGGTTGGAGTAGAAGTGGGGTTCACATGGGATGGCAACTTTTTCAAATTTTCATGCAACTAATGCGATTGGAAGCACAATGGGGAGCCCGATTGCTTGGAAGTTGGAAGGATTATATGCTTTACACCTGAAGCTTGGGTACTACTTGATGGAATTGGTACATAGGAGCAAGTAGTGGTGAAGATATGGTGAATTTAATGTTGACCACCTTAGCTGATAAATTTTTCCTTTTGTTTTGGAACTATGTGAGAGTTCTTAGGGATCACAAGACTATTAGAGGGAGGGTGAATAGTAGTATCCAAGAATTTTGGTAGTTTAATATAATTTACAGAATTTAAAGATTAAGAAGCAAGCAAACAAGATAATAAATGATAGTACATAGCTGAATTATCATGGAATTCTAACCGGGTAAAAATCACGACCCAAGTCTTATCGACTTAGGATTTTCCTTAAATCGAGTCAACCATCTGTTTTCACTATTTTGAATTATTTACATGAATAACTCAACTATTTACAAAGCTTCTTGGTTACATACCAAAACACTTTACAACCTTAGATCAAACACTAAAGATAACACTAACGGATCATACACTGTTGGCAATGTTGAGGATTGGCCAGATTGAAACGAATATCCTTGGCCTTCTTAGGTTGGCGAAAAACAATATGCATATTTGGATTTAACATCAAGATTTACTAAAGGAATATTTATCTTAAAAAGAAATATGACAATTTTTATATCAGATGTAGAGGTATATTGCTTATCAGTAGATTCAGATATAAGCGCAAGCAATATCAATATGTCTGAAAATTATAGCATAGGTGAATAGCATGATACATCTTGGAAAAAATTTCACCGATAGTGTTGATGTTTGAGAAAATATCTCTGAGTAACTACAGAGAGATCTGAGAACTTGGAGGCAAACAAATGCTACTGTAGAGAGTTCTTGTGAATGGAAATAAATTAGAGTATCACTTGAAAGTTTGAAATATCCCTAATAATGCTTAAAGAACGAAGAACAACACTACAAAAGACAACTTTGTAGCTGTAAGTTGTGGTGTGTCTTCCAACAATTTGTATGATCAGACCTTTGAAAACATGACAGTTACAATTAATATGGTCAAGAATCATGAATATTCTACTGGGTTGTTCAAACAGTGCAAATGAGTTACACGACTACTCAAGGTTGACCCATTAGGTCAAAATATGTTGATCGACTAAAAGTAGTTATAATAGAGATGTTTGATTAACTGATTAAGGCTCTCAATTAGTCTACATGGAATTGATCGATCAGATAAAAAAACTTGATCAACCAATCTTGCAATAAAATTAATTATCAAATGATCGACCAATTGTTAGGATTGGTCAATTAAGGTCTGGCTGATAAGGTGCAAAAGGTCATCGATCAAGTTAACTTCTGAGTTGTTCTTATCTATTCTTGGTTTCGACGAGTGTTGAGTTGATTCACCGAGCTTACATCATGATACAAGAACTACAATACTTTATAAATAAATTACATCTAGTTCCAACAAGAATAAAACTTCTTGAGGACTCTTGATCTTTTGATATCTTCTTAAATATCTGCAACAACCTATATGCATGTAAGTCAAATATATATAATATACAGGCGACTTGCTATAGGTGTGTGTTATCACTAAGACAAAATAATAAGTTCAATAAGCACAAGCTCTATATATTGAGAAATTTAAAACTGACATTCTCATCTTTTTTAATAATGACCAAATATTTGCTTAAGGTTTTAAAAGAGGATGCATCAAAAAGATTAAAGAAATAATTTTTCGAAGATCCGTCTGAAAAACTAGTGGATAAGTTTTTAGTCAAAATTTTAGCTTTCAATTATAGTTCTCCCCTTAAAAAACCTTAAACAAATTAAATTAACTTTTTCAATTTTTCACTACTAAAAAATTACTTAAGTTATTTCTTCATTCAAATAGTTCATCTTTTTTCCATCCTCCCTGTTGTTAACAAATTAAAAAGCTAAAGAAAGACAAGTGATTAGCTAGAAAAACATGCATAAACTTTCAATAAAAATAGGACTCACACAAAATGTTTATGTTCACAGAAGGTCTTCTCATATAAAGAAAAACAAAACAAAGAACAAATAAAGAAAAAAACCAGAGAACTCAAAGTTATGATATGGAGCATAGTCGCAATCATCAGAACCACGAAAAGAAGGACAATGACAAGTTCTCTTGCTTGCTTTATGGATATGACGTTCAGTCTCAGTGTTTTACCCATTAGAGGAAGACACTCTATTTATTCTTCTTCTTTAGGAGGAATCACAAGGCACTTGCCACGAGAGAATGTAGGGGCGAATAGAGGGGGTCACAAATAGGAGAGGCTCTTGATGGAGGAGGAGGTTTCCTAGGTCTGGAGAGGACGAAGGCTTGTTCAACTTGTCCAACATCAAGTAGAGGTTGTAGAGCACCTCTTCTTAAGCGTTGGCAAATTCAATGTATACATTCCTCCAATGAGCAATGTTTATGTTATGACTCATCATCATTTGGGCGTTCTCCTATATGTGAAAGAGCAAGGAGAAAGTATCGATTATATCCTGCTAGTCAAGGAGTCGCTGAAGTAAGGGTGTAATCCTTATAAACTCATGTTTGGGCATAATAGGGTGAGTCGGAACAAAAAAGAGGAGGGATGTATCCTTGGATGTAAGGGGCAGGGATACAGAGGAACATACTTGGCATGGAGGATGGTATGAGGGAGGAGGGTTGTCATCAACCGTACAACTAAACTTCATCACCTCGAGTTTAGGGCTTGACTCAAGTGATGTGGCCAGGGTCCTCTGGTGAGGGATGGAGATGCCACTTAGGTTAAGAAAATTGCCTCCTTGATTTCAACATTTTGACCTTGTGCAAGTACGATAAACACACTCACTAAAATTTGCTTTGATCAAGTGAGATTCACAAGTGTTACAAAACTGACAAATTAATCAACTGCGACAAACACCCTATCACCAACTAGATCAGGTCTTAAACTGTAGAGGTCTATTTTATTATGTTTTGTACCTTTTCGTAATTTCTGTTTACTCTCTGGACTACTATGTATTTTACCCGTAAGGTCTCTCCCTATATAAGAGAGCCTAGGGCTTCTTTGGAATAATAGATTGCTCATTTTTTCCAACATGGTATCAGAGCCAAAACCCTAGGCTCCTCCACCCGCCGCCGCCCCCCCCTCTCTCTCTCGCCGCTACCGGCTCGCCTCCGCCTCCCGGTGCCGCCTCCGCCTCCCGGTCCAGCCTCTGCCTCTCGGCCCCGCCTCTGCCTCTCGGCCCCGCCTCTATCTCTCAGCCCCGCCTCCCGGTTAGAATCTAGGCCCTTGCCTCCCAGCCCAGGACCGCATCCAGTCACCCGGGTCCGGCCCCATCTCCCGGTCCCGGCCCTGCTCCGAGCGCCGCCACCTCGCCGGCTTAACCCTAGCCGGCGTCGTCCCCCTCCTGCGGCTTCTATCGTAGCAGCCTCCTTCACCGTATCCATGGATTTGCGTGTGTAACATCTACATACGCACTCAAATCCTATGCAGTTCGTGTAGACACCTGTCTCTTTGTCTACAAACCCTAGTTCTTCATCTCCGACGATATGTCAGAATCCAAGGTTGATATGCCCTCCACAGATGCGTTCAAAGGTCTCATGCCAATAGTGAAGATGGATGGGATGAATTATGAGCTCTAGGCGATGCAGTTCATGAGCCTCATGAAGTCAAACGGTAAGAAGCATATTCTTACCGAGGAAGAGCCGGAAGAGAAGACATGGATATATGCCTTGTGGGAGGCTTATGATTCTTATGCCAAGGTCTGGCTGTCAGGCACACTGTCGATGGAGATTACCAATGATGTCCTCCATCAGCCCACTGCCAAGGCGATGTGGGATATTCTGGCTGCAACATATTCCCAAGTGCGGAATGAGACCAAGATGTTACAACTCCAGCATGATATACTCACGATGAAGCAGAACGACAAACAACTTAACTCATTGTATACGTCCCTGAGAGGGATGTTTAAGAAGTTATACAGTACCATACCACTCACAGCGACTCATGAGCAACAGAAGACATTTCGGAATGCTACCATGGTGGGTGTTCTACTTGCAGCCCTAGATCCTGAGTACGAGGCAGCTCGCTCTTAGATTTTGGCCGATGCAGTTATTCCTCCAATAGAGGATGTTTACCAGATCAGTTTCTTCCAGCACATCTACTCCACCCCATCGACGATGGCAGTATCGTGTGGGAGAGGTGGTCAGTTTTCTGGTCGTGGAAGTGGACCCCGTGGTAGGGGCGGTCGCTTTCGTCAGCCATGTTCGTTCTGTCACCGCACAAGCCACTCGGAGGATACATGCTACTCTAAGCATAGGTTTCCGACATCGATGCGTGTAGTCGAGCATGCTCTGCCCTAGTTAGCATTCAATGCATGCAGACAACTGATTCGAGGAGATTGTGACACGTCTACGTGATATTATGCCACAATCATCTAGTGATTCTTCTGGTGGACCTTCAGATGTTGCTGCCACAGCTTATTCCAGTTCCTCTGCTGCTGCTAGTACCTCAGGTAGTGCTACTACCTTTACGTCTTATCATGATATATCTGATTGGATTATAGATTCTGGTACCACACATCACCTCTGCCGAGATCGAGAGAGACTTGAGTCCTACAGGGACATTCCCCATGGCCGTTCAGTACATATCACAGATGGTACTCATTCCCCCCTTGTTGGATAGGGGGAGGTCTTCCTATCTCCTTCTATGCGTCTACAGAATGTTCTCCATGCTCCTAAGTTCTCTATGAATATGTTGTCTATTAGTCAGATTACGAAGGATTTGCATTATCATGCTATATTTGACCCCTCTTCTCTTATTTTTCATGACATACTAATGGGCAAGGTGATTGGATGTGGCTCTGAGCAGAATGGTCTGCATCGGCTGATCCGGAATTCTTATGCTGGCGTCTCTTCTCATTCCGTCGGACCAGTATCTCCGTACATCTGGCATCTTCGCTTTGGTCATCTCTCGCTGCAGAAAATGCGACATGTATTGCCTTAGATCTCTCCCGGTTTCTCCTTTCACTGTGAAGCATGTCAGTTGGTAAAGCATCATCGGTCTAGCTTCCCCAGTCGTCAGAGTCGTAGCAGTAGCTCCCCATTTGATTTATTTCATATTGATATTTAGGGTCCAAGTCATGTACCTGATCATCAGGGACACAGGTTCTATCTAGTTGTAGTGGATGATTTCTCTCGTGTATCTTGGGTCTTTCTTTTAAAGAATAAATCTGAAGCAGGGGATGTTATTAAAAACCTGATTAATGAAGTGTAGAATGTTTTTTCTTTAACTGTCAAATATGTTCGTACAGATAATGCACTTGAATTTTGCACGCGATCTCTCTCTCAGTTTCTCTCGTCTAAGGGCTTTATTCACCAAACCACTTGTCCTTACACATCTCAGCAGAATGGCATGGCAGAAAGAAAGCATCGCCACCTTCTTGACATTTTTCCTACCCTTCTTATTCAGAGTTGTGCTCCTATGACCTTCTGGGGGGGATGTTGTTCTTACACCCTGCTATCTGGTCAATCGTATGCCGTCATCTGTCCTTGGTGAGAAAATTCCTCTTTTTATCATTTTTCTTGATAAGGAATTATTCTCACTTACTCCTCGTGTCTTTGGTACTGTTGCGTTTGTTCATCTCCTGTCTCCTGGACTTGACGAACTCTCTCCTAGAGCTGTCAAGTGTAACTTTGTAGGTTACTCTTGGACTCAGAAGGGCTACCGTTGTTATGACCCCATAAACAAGAAATATTTTGTCCGTGCTGATGTCTCATTTTTTGAGTCTGTTGTGTATTTTTCCCCTGCAGACGACAGGCTGATCCCATCCACTACCAATGATGATGTCTATGTTCCTCCGCCTCCAAGTCTGAATTCACCTGAGTCCATTCCTGCTCCAGTTGCTACGTCACCTAACCCAACGTCACCTCCACCACCACCACCACCTCCACAACCTCCTATTCCACCTTTACCAAAATTCTATACGCATCGGTCAGGTCCTGCTCAGGCTACACGTCAGGCATCCATAACACCTCAGGTATGTTCAGATGGCATTACTACTGACGGGTCAGATATGGTACATGTGCATGATTATTCATTGCAGGAGGAGACTCTACCATCCAGTACAGAGGACAATGACCTTGATATTCCTATTTCTATCCGGAAGCAGAAGTGGATGTGTGCGTCTTATCCTTTTGCTTCCCATGTGTCTTTTCATCGCCTAACAGGCGACTTTTAGAGATTTGCTACAGCTTTGTCTTCCGTGGACATACCACGGACGTATCAAGAAGCCATGAAGATTGATTGCTGGCGACTGGATATGGAAGAAGAGATGCGTGCCTTACAGTCTTGTGGGACATGGAGCTTGGTTAATGCTCCTTCTGATGCATCCATTGTTAGCTGTAAATGGGTATTCACAGTTAAATACTGTGTTGATGGCAGTCTAGATAGATACAAGGCAAGGCTAGTTGCGAGAGGTTTCACACAGACCTATGGTGTGGATTATATGGATACATTTTCTCCAGTGGATTGTCACTCTACTCTTCGCATTATCTTATCAGTTGCTGTGGTATGTGATTGGACTATATCTCAACTTGATGTCAAGAATGCTTTCTTGTATGGAGATTTGCAGGAGGAAGTCTACATGCAGCAACCACCAGGGTTCACTGCTGAGGGGGATAAGCATATGGTGTGTAGACTTCACAAGGCAATTTATGGCCTTAAACAGAGTCCAAGGACGTGGTTCCAGAAGCTTTCTCATCTGATTGAACGACATGGGTTCAAAAGATCAAGTGCATATCACTTGTTGTTTATTCAGAAGTCTTCTGCAGGTACGGTTGTCATCCTGGTCTATGTTGATGATATTCTGGTGACAGGAGATGATGTTCAGGAAATAGAGAGGGTAAAAGCATTTCTGGGCCATCAGTTTGTCACGAAGGATCTTGGAACCCTAAGATACTTTCTGGGGTTGGAATTCGCCAGAAATCACAAGGGCTGGTGATGACCCAAAGGAAGTACATTACAGATTTTTTGACTGAGACATGCATGGTTGGATGCAGACCATCGAGTATTCCCATGGATTCAAGCATGAAGCTGTATGATGATGACGCTGCTGAAGTAGATAAGAGGAGATATAGAGAAATGGTGGGTAAACTCCTTTATATTACTATAACTCGGCCCGATATTACCTTTGCAGTAAGCCGGGTAAGTCAATTTATGGAGCAGCCAAGACAAGTTCATATGGATGCCATATATATTATACTGAGGTATCTAAAGTCTTCTCCAGGTTCAGGACTACTATTTCGAAAGGGCACAGATTTATCTATTTCAGCATGTACAGATGCCGATTATGCAAGGTGTCCTAAGGATCGAAAGTCGACCTCAGGATTTGCTGTTTTTGTTGGGAGCTCTCTAGTTTCTTGGAAAAGCAAGAAACAAACAGTTGTAGCAAGGTCTAGTGCTGAATCTGAATATAGGGCCATGGCGCAAGCAAGCACGGAGATGATGTGGGTTTGATCTGTGCTAGAGGACCTACATATAGCCGTACCTTTACCCATGCAGCTTCAATGTGACAATCAGGCGGCATTGTTTATTGTCAACAACCCAGCATTCCATGAAAGAACAAAGCATATTGAAGTTGACTGCCATTACACTAGAGACTTGATCCAGAGAGGATTGATATCTACATCTCATGTGAGCTCATGGGATCAGACTGCTGACCTATTCACCAAGTTGTTGCTCAGAGGACTCTTCCAGAGATGTTCTTCCAAGCTGAGCATGATAAATATCTATGCTCTACCTTGAGGGGGAGTGTAGAGATCTATATTATTATGTTTTGTACCTTTTCTTAATTTCTGTTTACTCTCTGGACTACTATGTATTTTACCCGTGATGTCTCTCCCTATATAAGAGAGCCTACGGCTTCTTGGAATAATAGATTGCTCACTTTTTTCAACATAAACGAATTGATACACAATAAAGCATTCCATAGTATTTGACTAGGAACATATGAAGCTCTGACCCTATCGTCAATGGATACTTGTGGGTTGACCCGGAAGCTCGACCCATGCCCCAACTCAATGGCAATGACCTCATAAGATGATACACAATTCTAACCTTATAAATGGTTATAAAGCTTCCCCACATCGAGGGAGTCCACAATCATAACACAACTTAAGAGATCCCGCATTAATTAAGATTAGACAAGTTCTTTAACACAAACCAATCAAGATCAGTTCTTTAACACAAACCAATCAAGATCCGAATGGATCTTCACATCATTTAAGATGAAAACTAATCAATTACTATACGGAAAGATATCTAATAAATTATAAAAGGGATTTTTACACCCATAATCTTGAGTAATTTCGTAATAACATTCATAACCCTGCATAATCACGAAATTACATGAGAAACCCCGAGTAATGCTTAACACTTACATGACATAACCCTGTATTATGTTCCGTTTGAGATGTCCTTCATATTTGACGATTTCCGTCAGAAAAAGACAAAATTACCCCTATTCCTCATTCTTATTTGCAAATCATGCCATCGTGTTCATCACTTTGGAGGAGATGCCGGCTGTCGACCTCCGGAAGTCACCCCGCACCTCTGCAAGCCCCCCTCCTGCGATTGCCGTCGATTTCTGCAAGTTCCCCACCCCAGCCCCCCTCCCGGATCGTCGCAAGCAATCGTCAAGCTGCACCCCTCCCCCGCGGATCGCACCTGCAAGTGACGCCACCCCGGCATCACATCCCTCTTGCCTCTGGAGTCTTTTTGACATTCGCTCTGCAGGTGTAGACCTCAACAGAGATAACAACTTCTGGGTATATGTTATTGGCAAAGTTTCCATTATGAAGCTGAGAGATTGCATCTTCTCACTTCTCTTGGTACTCGCAGCGATGCCATCTTTAGGTAGCTGGCAACTTGCAGTGAACGAGTGTAGCTTCGTCTTCGTTCTGCCTCTTTGCAAGCTGCTCTACTTTGGTGAAATAACTGCCCTCCAACTCAGCAGCACAATTATCTCTGTCAAACACCTTGCCTTGTCTTCGTTTCCTCCTTTACTGTCTTGTGATTCATCTGAAGAAATTGAAGCATCTCTTGTTGCTGTTTCAATAATAGAAAGGGAATTCCCATCGTCATGAACCACCTTCTTCTCGGAAAACTTCGAGATCGTTGACTGATAGTTCGTCTTCGAAATCTGCTGCATCTTTCAGCTCCACCTCCAAACTCCGCAGTTCCATTATGGGTTACAGCAGATTCGAACTCAAAAGCAGTGGTGATGTGACTAATACGATTGGGTTTCAGCTCCACCTCCAAACTTCGCAGTTCCATTCCATTTTGTGCTTCATATGTGTCCTCCATTCTTAGCGATGATGTCAAACAACAGTTGAGACATTCCACTCAATCATCTTTTAATCCGTTCTTACATATCAGGCAACACACTCCGTTCACTTTGTTAACAGTGGCATTGGCCTACAAAGATTACTGGACGAGAACGCCATAATTCTCAACAAAAACTCCTGATAGAACACGGAACATCATGATCTTTGGCATGGCCTTCAAGAAAGCATAAATCAACAGATCGTCGATTCGGCTCACCCTAGTGTTTACTTCAATAAAACAAAATAGTTATACACAATGACCGGACCGGATGATTCGCATCGCAACCACCCCCCCCCCCCCCCCCCCCCTCCCCCCTACCCCGCGGATCGCATGGCTCACTTCCTCATCCATCTTCCCTCCTTCCTCACCAAGCCCCTGTTCTCGTCCTACTTCCAGTTGGGGGGCACTAGGTGCTGCTCGTTCACGAAGTTGCTTGCCTTGTTCACGAGAGCGGGGTCCCTCCCACTCGCCAGCTCCAAGCTTCTCTCCTTCCCGTGGTACCCGTCCAACAGATGCAGGTGCGCCTCCAGGTTTTGCTGCTGACCGGGTCCTTCGTGTCCTTCAGGAACGGCCACGCCCCGTGGTCGAGCTTGAGCTCCACCCCCACGTGGTTGTAGCTCCACCAAGGCACCACGGACTCAGCCACCTTCGCCAGTGCTGCCGGGAGGCCGAGGCGGGCGGTTGTGGCGTCGCAGCCCAGTGCCTGCCGTTGCCCTCCACATCGTCTAAGTCCCAACCAGCCTTCTCTCTGATCTGGCTCTAGAGAAAGTATAATGTTTTTTTATTTAGGTTAGTTCCCCGAGAGATCGTCTAAGTCCGAGTGCTCCGTTGCCCGAGAGATCGTTGGTTGGTGAGATTAACTCAATCATCTGGTTGAGTTAATGAAGTAAAGTAACGGAAGGTTATGGGTGTAAGACGGCACACTTATTCAGGGTCTCGAGCGTAATTCATGATTATACAGGATTATGAATGTTATTACAAAATTACTCAGGGTTATAGGTGTAAAAATCTCATTAGAAAAACACTTATAATAATTCGATTGTCTTGTACATTATCCTGCATTTTTGTTCATTAGCGGAATAATTCAAACTCCCAACTCATGATCTGTAGCTTTTGTTCACGGCCAAACAAATCAAGTTCCTTTTTCCTTTTCCATTACTTAATATTTCTTTCATTGATTCGTCTGTTCAACTTTTTTTGCTTTTGAATTTCTTAATGCAAATTACTCTTATTCTTATTCTTGAGATAAGGTCACAACTTGCGCAGAATCGACACCAATCACGATTGAATCAAATTAAAACAAAATTCAAGTCCATCACACCAGATCGTAGCTTATATAAATCACCAATCAAGCACTGATCATTCAAGAGCATCAACATACATATAAAATTCCATAGAAGCCATGAAGTTTGCCTGGGCTCTGGGAGGCCAGAATGGCGCAGCCATGACGGAGGAGCAGTTCCTTCGCTGGATAAAGGTTCAAGTAGACGTCAATCGCGATGGGAAAATCAGCTGGGATGAACTCGTCGATGCTCTCAAAGCTCGCGGCATGTGGCTTGCTAGCTCTAGAGCCCGGAGTGCCATGACCCGAGTGGACCTCAACCGCGACAACGTGATTGCTGGCCCTAGAGAGATCCAGGATCCCATCGACCATGCTCGCCAAAACTGGGGCATGGTTATCACCAAATGAGGATCTTACATCCACTCCTATACTATGTAATGTTAAGATGTCAAAGAAGTATATCAAGGTGTATGGGGGCCTTTACGGTGTTCAATAAGGGATTTATTACCTTTACGTCTTTTTCTTATGTCCTTCCACCGCTAAGAGTGGAAAGGAATCACGGCTCTGTGAAACTAGCCTCACGCATTGCCCTTCACTCTAGAGAGCGTTGCTAACGAAAAACGGTTTTTTAGACTTGATCTCTATGGAAGAAAGGTTTGTTCTCCTAAAAAATCTGTCGCAAAAAGATCGTATTTTTTCACATCAACTCTAGAAGGAAGATTTTCATATGTTAAAGAAGCATGTTTTGTTTTTCCTTGAAATAAACACGAGCAACAATCATTCGAATAAAATCGAAGGGTATAACAGGTTAAAAGATGGGTTGACGTTAGATTCTAGTGTTATGGGCATGTTCGGTTGAGGAATAGACCTCGGAATAAGGGATCTATTCTTCACCTCTCTCCTTGGTTGCATTGTACATATATTCCATAGATCCCTCTCCCTCGACCCTCTTCGAGCGATTCCTTATTCTTCCCGTATGTCAGTGGCCACCGCACTCCCTCCATCCCCGACCCCACTGTCATGCTATGTCACCTCCAACAAGCCCCTCCCTTCTCTACATCCCTTGTGTGGGCTACTTTCCCATCGTCCTTTGCAGATCTCAGCACCCCACCTGTGAATGGCGAATCTTAGGTAGGTTGGCTTTACTCTACCATGAATGGTATTGGCGGTCCTCTCATGAGAGGCTTTTGAGCCTTCCACAGAGGTCTCCAGCGATAAAAGTTAGCTGTCCTTAGTAAGCCATTGACTTGTCTTCTCCAGCATGTCCTCTGACATGAAATCTAAGGTTTCTAATAACCCATCGTTTCCTTATAAAATGGGTCGGAAATCGACCTCTGATCTCTCATCACGAGTCCTTGCTGAGCATTTTCTCTTTTGCTTATGCGTTCACATTTTGTCTTCCTTGTTTTGGATTGCGGGGAAACGACTCAAACTTTGCTCCATGTTGCTTCCTTGATCGGGTGTACTATATGTTTATGGGACACTTTTTTTGTAATAAATATAGTTGCCACATGTTGTCCATTAAGTTTAGTGTTCCATTATCTTGCTCATATAATCTAGGGTTGGATTTCAACTGAGATTTATCTCTAATTGTAATGGATCCTTTATTGTATGTTGGTGATTCAGAGCATGCCCATAGTGGGTTGCTATGATTTAATGTCTTGCTTGAAGATGGAGATATGCTGCTCTCTATTGACTTGAAATGTGTTGATCAAATTTTTGAATCCTTGAGATCTTCAAACCCTCCTTTAGTTATGCTTCTGCTGGTCCTTGTTGGTGGAAATGATTGGCTGCTATGTTTAAGCAGAAAACTATGATTTTGATGGATCCTTTTATGCTATTTTGCTCCACCGAACCCACCCATTTTTCTGTTTGAATGTTGGCTTTTATGCTGCATATTTGGTGGTTGTTGATTTATCTAAGGTTGCCTCCAGTGGCTGCTATGATTTTTAGTACTCCTTGATAGCCTCAAACCCTCCTTTAGTTATGCTTTTGTTGCTCTTTGTTGGTGGAAATGATTGGCTGCCATGTTTAAGCAGAAAACTATGATTTCGATGGATCCTCTTCTGCTAGTTTGCTCCATCGAACCCACCCATTTTTCTATTTGAATGTTGGCTTTATGCTGAATGTTTGGTGGTTGTTGATTTATCTGAGGTTGCCTCCGTTGGCTGCTATGATTTTTAGTACTCCTTGATCTTGCTCTCTATTGTGATGGGAGATGATTTTTTGAGTTTGGAAGCATGTTTTTAAGGTTTCTCATGTGCTCAACAATTTAAATTTCGATCCAAAAGCTTGGTTGAATTGCTGGTGATTCTGAGCATGCCCGTAGTGGGAAACTATGATTTGGTGTCCTACTTGTAGATGCACATATGCTGCTCTCTGTTGACATAAAATATGTTGACTGATTTTTTGAGTTCCTTGAGAGCCTCAAACCCTCCTTTAGTTATGCTTTTGCTGCTCTTTGTTGGTGGAAATGATTGGCTGCTATGTTTAAGTCAAAAAGTATAATTTTGATGGATCCTCTTCTGCTAGGTTGCTCTACCGAATCCACCCATTTTTCTATTTGAATGTTTTCTTTTATGCTGCATGTTTGGTGGTTGTTGATTTATCTGAACTTCTCCAGTGGCTGCTATGATTTTTAATACTCCATGATCTTGCTCTCTGCTATGATGGGAGATGAAACTTTGGATTTGGAATTTTGATCCAGAAACTTGATTTGAAAGTGACTAAACCCATTGACCGCATCCACATCACGGATGACGATTCAATTGGACAGTTGGAGAAATGGACACAAGCTATGTACAAGTGTCTTCACAATTGTTCAAGCACCATTTCAACATTGGCAACTGGGTCGGATGGTCCTTCACACCTCCCACCTGGCATAGCATCATAGTCCACCTCAACATGCAAACTGAGAAGAATTGTAATAAGCTGAATCTCCATAACCAGTGGAAGATAATAAAGAAGGACTACACCTCCTTTGTACACTTATAAGCAAGAGAGGATGGATTTGGGCACGATATCCTATACAATCATCGTCGCAGATGAGTCGGCTTGGCTTACGATATGTAAGTAAGTTAGTCCAAATTAGAAGTTCTATGATAGGTTTATATTATTTTTAACACATAGTGTTTCCTTCATATCGACAAGGTTTACAAGGCCTATTGAAGGAAGTCCTTCCCTCATTACGACCTGTAGATGCAATGGTTGGATAGTACACTGTTAGGGGGGCCTACACCCTCTCATCCCAGACAACACCACTAGGTTTGTTTGCCACCTTTTTTTGAGGGGGGACACATGTACGTATCAGGCCTTTGAGGATGAGCTCTAAGAGGAAGTAGATGTACCTGAGGCCAAATCCCATCATGGAGAGGGGTCAGATCAATCATAGTGCTAGTAGGAGGACAAAAAGATTCCAAAGGTTAGTCATCGGCTAGCAAGCGATCACAGAGTAAGACCCCCCCCATTCATCTTACCATACAAATGTTGGAGCTACAATGGGAGCAGATCCGAGCTTAGACCTTGGAGAACCCCCATGAAGGAATGGAGGAGACACTTAATGAGTTGGAGAAGTTGCTTCCGGGCATCCCTTCGGAGGCACAAATCAAGCTATCGCACAATGTACATGATCCCTACGAATGTATCATCTTCAACCATGCCAAGTCCATCCCGACTAAGTTAGCTGCCTGGGTGGGCATCCAAATCAGCAAGCCCTAGAGACATTTCACCTTAACAGTTACGAAGATTGCAGTTGTTTGCAAGTGTAACTCCCCTTCTTAATCTAGTGCTGGTAATTGTAAGATATTTTTTGTTGGATTGTTGGAACTTATGTTCTTTGTAATATTATTCACTACCTCGAAGACTATGTAGGTTTATATCTATCTTGTTTGCAATGGTTTTTTATGCAATGTCTCTCAACATTTTCCTTTTATTTGTAGTTGTTGTCCATGCGTACCTTCATATATAAATCCAAGAGATGTTGCACAGTCACATCGACCGATCATATGAGATGTTTCGATTGTATCCTAACATTATCACACGTCTATGCGCCTTCCTAAAGAAAAGGGCAGACCTTGAGGTTTCGAGACATCTTAAGGTCGAAGAATCGCTATGCATATTGCTATACTACATGGGTCACAATGCGATGAATTGGGTGCTTTGTGAACATTTTCAACCCTCAGGTGATACTATTTTAAGGCATTTCAACGATGTCTTGACACATATTATCTCCCATAGAGATTATTTCATCCACATGCCGGCAGATGATTGCCCGAACCCGGGCGTTATACTCTATAATAGTAAATTCTATCAATATTTCAAGGTTGTCCCTTGATGCATGATTGGTTGTAAACTTAATGTTACATTGGTTGTGCTCGAAGTCTACATAACACCATTTCAGGGTGTCATTGGAGATATTGACGGGACACTCATCCTTGCAAATTTCCTGACCAAATAGCACCAAAATTCAGGAGCATGCATCAAATACTGGCACAAAACATGATGGAGTGTATTAACATTAGCTACATATTCCTTTACATGGGGATAGTGTGGAAGGGGAGAGCAAGTGACATGAATGTGTTGAGGTGGGGCTTGGATGGGGGCGGTTTCTGTGTACCGAATGGTCGCAAGTTTCTTGTGAATTGTACATACACAAAACACTCACACCTTTATGACACCATACAGTGGAGTAATCAGCACCTGCAACAGTATGGGGGTAGGAGGGGTTGTACATATGCTAAGCCCGATGAGATGTTCAACTACAGAAACTCCCATCTCTAGTATTACGTTGAATGAACACTAGGTATCATGAAGGCTCACTGCAAGGCCATCAGTGAACGACTATTCTACATCTTCCCGAAATATGTAATGGTTGTCAATGCATGTTGCATTATCAATAATTTTATCCATGAAGTTCAGGGCAAGGATAAAATCTCCAACGCATTTACCCGAGACTCAGCAGAGGGTCAAATGCCTGTTGCGTCCACGTTTAGTAATGAAGACTTCGATAACAACTTCGCATCGAGCGATATTTGAGTCTTCGATGAAGATGTGCGAGCCAGAGATGTACTACGTGATGGTTTGGCAACATCCATGTGGGAGAATGCTTAGCCCTCTTCCTGGGTCTTAAACAATAATCGATTTTTTTGGATTCACCTTTCTTGACTTACTGCTAATGGACCTTAACTCTTTGTTGTTCCCAAATTATATCGATGAACAATCTTTATGTGCAACTTATTGGATGCTTTTATTTCAACTGTATTGTTACTTTTCCCGCGATGATGATTTCAAATCCTGATGATGATGTCCCACATTCCAAATAAACGACCCGACGATGCGTCACCGGACATGAATGAGCAGCTACTATGGTGGCATATCTTAACCGGCGAATGCGTCAACCCTGGTTTGTATGAGGAAGATGAAATCTGAGCAAAATTTCTTTCAAAAATTTTTCATTGGTTTGTTTGAGAAACTGTACGATTAAAATTTATCGCCATCATCGGATTCTTACCCACCACTGACATAGACATTTTCGTGACTCCTTTGTACTTATAACGATATTCAAATTTTCTATTGATAACTAATATAGCGATGGTAATGCTTTGTTGTGAGCGGTCAAGGATTTATGGGCGAAGGAGAGATTAATTATGCACTTGACAACCATATCAACTTCGGTGCATGAGATTAGTGATAACCCGATTCTTGACGAGCATGTGATAATGTAGTCAATTATGCATATTGAACTCCGTCTTCGTGGATTTTGAATTTTTAATATTTTGGTGGAAAGTTTGATTCATGTAATGGATGATGACATGTTAGCCTTTTATGGTAGCTTCAAACTCACCTAATCTAATAACAACCAACAACTTTAACTGACTTTCAATCCTTATTCTTATCCTCCATTTGCATGTCGAACATAGCATAACACTTACCCACCCTTATTCCTCCTTATTCTCATTATTCCTATCCTCCAGCTGAATAGAGAATAGACCCTTATTCTCCTTATTCCTGATCTCTATTCCAGCTTATTCCCGAACTGAACGCCCACTTAGGTTGTGTCTTAGCCTAATTACATTGATTTAATATGGGGTTTAAATTTAAGCTGTTATTAAATTCTTCAAATTGACATTAGACAATATACCACCCGAATCTAGAATGCAACCAAAATGAAGGGTCAACCTGAACCCTAAACCTCAATAGAACGCTAGTAGAACTATATGTGGGCTTAGCTCGTGGCCGTAAACATAGGCCTAATTTTAGGTCCTGCTTACAGGCCTAGTGGGCTGGGATGACTTCAACCCGAGCCCAACCCCAAAAAAACGAGCACACACTCCAGGCCCAAGCCCAAACCATGTTTTCTTGTGCATGGGCTAGGTCGACCTGTGAGGGTTGGTTTTAGGGCTGGCACGAGCTGGCCCAGACAAATGCTCATCCTTAAATATACCTTTCATGTTGTTTAACCTAGATTTCATAAGTAAATACTAATAGCACGATTACATAGAGATAAAAAAAATTAAAATATAGTTCGTTAATAATTTTTTTACATTATCATTTAATGTTTTAAATAAAATGAGTATATTATTTTATAAATTTTATTTGGATCTTTGTAAAGTTCGCGTTCTTTTTGTAAGTATTTGCTTGTAAACCCATTAATCATGTTTTTTTGTGAATCGATATGCTCCCTTTGTAAAATTGCATGTATCTTTGTAAATTTTTCACGCCACTCCTTCATACCCTTGAGATTTGTAAGATTCTCGTTGCAATTGTTAAAACTAATGCTCTCTTTGTATATTTCACGTGGAGATATGCAAAATAAGAAAATGATAATGATATTTTTTAAAAAAAAGTGAATCAATATGTAAAACCGAATGACAATTATGTAAAAAAATGAATACCATAATGCAACCGCTCCCCTTCCACCCCTCCTCCCTCATCGTCTTCGACCTTGCCATACTCATAGAATAGAATTGCACCCTCAGATAGGCCTTGGATAGTCGTCGTCTATGGCGTTGTCACATACTTGCTCCACATCACACGTCATCATTAAAAGACGAGGTAGATCTACCATTATTGCTGACGCAACCGTCCGTAAACCCACACCATCGTGAGTCGACGCACCGCATCTTCTTCCTCTGCATCTTCTTCCTTGGGGAGACATCATCCGCCACTAAGAAGCTTCGCATGGAGGAGGATGTTACCACCGTTGGTGGTTGATCATGCACGAGAGAGGGAGGGTGCCGCTGTTGGATGATCATCCGAGAGAGATTGGACACCGTCGTTAATTAATAGAGAGAGAGAGACTAGGTCAAATAGTTGTCACATTCTATATTTAGAATGTGACAAAATGACCAAATTTAGTTTTCAACCATTTAAGTATCATACCTTATACATCATTAATTCCATCCATGCGATTGGAAATGGATGTATGAGACGGATGGATCACCATAAAAATAGTGAGACCACACCTCATTTGAAGTTTCTCCTATTTGTACCCTCAACCTTCTTTTTTATTTGTTAATATATTTTCTAAAAACACACGGTGGAATTTAGATCACTATATGTGATGAATTCCCATTCATGCACCTTTATTCTCTCATTTTAAGCATTAAATATCTAGCTAAATACATGTAAATACTACTAATTGGCATAAGTTAAGATATGTATACTGTCTTGTAAATAGTGTATAAATACATGTATCTAAACTCTAAATAAAAGAATAAAGAGAAGAAAAGAAAAATAAAGGAAGTATGATTCATACTGACTAACTCTGACCCTCAAAACCAAGTCAAATGTTGACTTAGTTGACCATTAAAAATGTAGGGGGAGATAGGGTGACACATTGTACAGAAATCCTAAGGGCCCGTTCGGATTGGGGGTTACCCCCCACTTTGGGTGGGTAACCCCCAAAAACCCTCATTTTAACCCACTAGTGGGGCCCACTCACTTCCCATCAAAAAAATCATATATTATACCATCATATCATCTAAAAATTATAAAATACTCAACTTATACTCACTATTCCAAACTTCAATACTTCAATACAATCACATCACAACAACCACCCACTTTTTCAAATTTCAACACAATCATATCATAATAACTATCAACTTTTTCAAATTCCAATACAATCACATCACACAAACCCTCCCAACCCTTAACCCACCAACCAAACACACTAAAACAAAAACGGGTTACCCACCCCCGGATAACACCCGGAAAACCCACCAACCAAACGCACTCTAAGTATTATAAGTGTAATATACAATGTATATAGCTCATAATTATACTATTTTATTTCGCATCTTGCACACCTCAAATGAATATGTTTTCAACATGAAACTTGTACATAATAATGTATATAAAATAATATAAATACTGACAACAATTTACCATAAAAAGGTTACTCTATACACCCATTTGAAAAAAAACAACATAAAAATGAACTTCATTGATCAATATCTTATCCATATAAACTCAAATTTAATCAACTCATCTCCATAGTATTTAAAATTAAATTAATGAAGGTTGTTTCAAGATAATTGGAGTTTAGATGCAAAAGCCGGCTAATTGGGACGCACGGGTACCTATATATCGTATTTTCAGCCATATCATTTATTATATATATTTTTAATCTCCTTATATTGTTAAATAATTGTACATATTATATAACATATATTAAAAATACTAATAAAAATTAAAACCCTTTAAAAAGACCAAAAATAAAGAAATCATATTGGAGTAAAAGTCCGAGGGTCGAGGATCAAATGTCAAGAAGGGTTCGATTTGAATGGATGAAAGGATTGGGCACGATAATTCTAGGAAGATGAGTCAAAATTCTGACAAGCAGTCGGATTAAGGGGGTGAGAGAGTTGAGCTGCGGTCAACTGTTGATAAGCCCTAATTAGGCCATGAAAGTACACTACACGACAAAACTACAAATAAAATATTTATAAATTCAAAATAAAATAATAAATGATTTTATTATTATTTGGTTAAAACATAATTTTTTTATTAATTTATGTAGTATTTTATTATGATTTTTATTTATTTTTACAACTTAACTTATTATAGGTTACTTTTTAAGAGTTCATTTATATTATATTTACTTATGTTATGTGTATTTTATTTTTATTTTGTATTTTATATTTTAATATTTTATATAAATAATTTATATATTTATTACTTATTTAATATACTCAAATATATTTTTATTGTATTTTTATGAGTTTATTTGTACACTTAATTAAGTATCGGTATTAATTTTATAAGTATATGTATTGTATGTTCATCTATGTATTTTTAATATGTTATTTTATTTTAATATTTTCCTTATTATTTTATTTTATTTAAATTATGTACATATATTATAAATAATATTTACAAAATTACAAAAATATAAAATAATGAAAAATATAAAGAGTAAATAAAATGATTATTTTATTCAAGTATTTTGTACAATAGGGGTCCAAAATCTAACTTTTGTATCTTAACTCCAAATTAAGTGAAACCACTTCATTAAATAGCTAATAAAAATTTATATGCAATTAAAGATGATTTTGATGCATTTTGACATCACATGGAGAAGATATGGATCCGAGAAGTTTGGGTTTTGGATTTTTATTCTGGGTGTAGAATGCGTAATTTGTATTATTTTTATATGAAATAGTTTTTGTATTTTCTATGTATTTTTATCTATAATTTTTATGTAGAATGTTTATTTATTTGATATATAAATAAAAAAATAAAACATGTTCCAAAAATAGATTATTGAAGAATAAATAAAGAGCTTTTTATTGTGTTTTGACCCTTATCTCTCCCTACTTTATTTCTTGTCTACCCAGTTATCATGATGCCTAGGTCTCGGGGCTTAGGGTCATAAAACATATTTGGCATTTTATTTCCTTTCCTTTTCTTTATTCTTTTATTTTGGCTTTAACCATAATATTTTATACATTATTTACACAATAAATAATGAATGCTATCTTTTACAAATTAATACTATTTACATGCATTTAGCTAGGGTTTAAAGGCCAAAATGAAATAATAAAGGTGATGAAATGGAAATTCATCATCACCACTTGGTTGTACACATAGTACCCATCTAAGAAGCAAAAGAACTCTTTCACTACCAGCCATTCAAGCACTTGATCTATAGAAGACAGAAGAAAGTGATCCTTCTTAGTAGCTGAGTTCAGGTGCAAGTAATCTACGCATACATGAAATGATGTAGGTATTGTGTCGAGATCTCCTCTCCTTTGTTATTAGTAACCATTGTAATTCTGTATTTCTTCGAAACTATCAACAATGGGCTCACCCATTTCGAGTCAGAGATGGGATAAATAAATCCAACCTCACAGCAATTTGTTCTCTCTTTCATGACAACATCAAGGAGATTAGGATTCAGCATGTACTGAAACTCATCTGAGTGGTTGCTGTCATCCTCTAAGTATATATGGTGTGAATACATGTCCGGATTTATCCCTCGAAGACCTGAGACATTCCAACCAAGAGTTTGTGGGTTTTCTTTAGAATCAGTAGCAAGTGAGATTCAAGATCTGTGTGGTCAATCATGAGTTGATGATGACAACATATATTTCTGGTCCACCAGAAAGGAAGTTATAGTTTAGAATTGCCAGAAGAGGCTTCAATTACAATGGAGTTCGAGTCAAGTCAGCTTTTCTGATACTTCTGAAATTATACTCGTTGCTAATGTATGATTTGACAATAAGGTGTTGTCCACTTGGCTTAGACAATACAATATGGAACATATCTGCAATGATTTCCTCTGTTCAGTGTGGAAGGAATTTTCATCAAATAATTCGATCAGCTCATCTACAATGTCCCTATCTGCATAGGAACAATGATTGGATGTGATCTCAAAGTCTTCCTATGGGAAGAGGAATTACTGGGACAAAATATCATTTAGTAATAAGTTTGGATCTCTAATTTCCTCAACAATGTCACAATCTTCTGCATTCAGTTATGGCCCTCTTCTCTCAGATGTGTTCTCTGTTGCTTTAGGTTCCACAATGATATCAATGATAACCTTATTGTTGTATGAGCAAAATGTGATCTTTCCATATTCATAATCAACTACTGCCTCAATTGTTCAAAGGAATAGTTGAGCAAGTATGATCGATGTCTGGAGTAACGGTGCAGAAGAATTCATGTTTAGGACAACTAAGTCGACTAGGAATTTCATATCCTGTTTATGATAACAATAAACCTCAAAGTTGCTTATTGGATCTATCAGTAAACAGAAGGATCTATTTGGTTTAAACGGACTGAGCCCGAATTCCTTAAGAAGTGATGTGGGCATGAGGTTAATGTAGGAACCTCTATCAAGCAAAGTTCACTTGAAAATCTAACCGAAAATTTCACATCTGATTAAAGGTACTCCCATGTCTTTCTTCTTTATTGGGAGATTGCTGATCGCATTCATAGAAGCCATGGTGAGGATGTGTTTCTCCAATTTGTTGCATCTGTTTTCACAAGATTGACAATTTGATGTACATACCTCTTTCAGTCCTTTCTTAACACTAGGCATTTATTCCATGTCATTCAATAATAGCATTTGAAGAAAGATGTTCTGTAAAATTTCCACAATCCCTAGATCAAACAATCGTGTTTTCAATTTTTTTGATTTTTTGGAATTTTTTCAATGCATCTGGAAATGGTATATTTACATCACTAAAATCAAAGTTCTTATTTACATGTGAATCAACATTTACATGTGAATAAATAGAAGGGGTACAATCATTCAAAATAAGGGAAGGACTAAAAACTAGAATTTCAATTTCATCAGCTTGCATGAGAGATGCCACTGGTGCTGGCATCTCATTAGTTAACTCGACTCAACCTTGGCTATTATTGTCTTTTTGTTTTTTTTTAAATTTTCTTCATTTTGTTGATATTTTTCTTTTGGCATGGCTCCTGGTTCTTCTTTTTCGGCACTCGTTGCGGGACCAGCAGATGATTCACCCTTGGAAACTTTATTCTTTCCCTTCATAGTGGTAGTGGGTTGCATGGTCCTACTTCTCCTAAGAGCCACAACATTAGATAACATAAATTAATTATTCATTCATGACTCAAACTTGGAAGTTGCATGATAGTCTACATGCTCCTTCGATGAAAATTGTTCGGATTTTCCTCGACCTGCGTGGGAATGATGGTTTTTGCTGTAATGTGGTCATCAAGATTCTAGCTCATCTTTGTTAAGTTTTTCACCAGTTGGGCCAGGAAATCAAGTGTGGGATACACAAGTGTAGCCTTTGATGGTTCAGTGTGCTGAGCTCACTGATAATGATAGTACTGCGGTGGTGGGGCTGGTAATTCTGGTAAAATAGATGAGCATACTGTTGATATTGCTGAGGAGGGAACAAGTTCTAGTACTGAGCAGCTGACTACTGTTGGTTAAATTGATGTTGCTGATACACTAGTTGCTAATACCCTTGTCTCTAGGTGTCGGCTTTGTTAGGAGATTGGTATGGTGATTGGCTGTGTTGGATGGTTCTCCCACCTTAAGCTTGGCAGTACGGTTGGAAGGCAAATGATTGACCCCAGTGTTGTCCTCCAAGATGGGTCAATTGTATTTCATTCCCCCACACAACATTCACCTCATGTATCTGTGGTGGTGGAGAGAATGGCTCGACATAAGTCGGGGCCTTTGGATGGTAGATGACCATTTGCATCTGCAGTTGTTGTTATGGTGCTTGGTCTGATGCTTTCACGTAATATATGTGATGGGCGGGCTGATGGTTCCCTGTACTCTGTTGCGATTCTTGATGTTCTTTCGGCTCGACGATAGAAGTGTTGATGGTGTGGCTCACAAAATTGCATGTGTGATCGAGCTCACCAAAAGTTCCAACTGCTTCATAATCTAATCGAGGTTGTCCAAATTCTTCTTTCTTTGTGTGTCACAGTGAGTTTCTCTAGGTCCTATGATCGTTTCTCAATTATATCCACTTTGGACTGGTGGTTCCCAATGATGCTGAGGTTGGAACTCTCACACATGTCCCCATCATAAGATGCCGCCATATTGACTAGATTGTGGATAATCAGTGGCATCTTTTGGAATGCATAGGATGAAGAGAGTGTGGTTGGAACTTTGACCATTTCCATGAATATCTTCCATGCACGTCTTCATCCTTATTAAAATGAGATCCGCCACTTGCGACATCTACTAATTTTTGGTTGTCCTGATTTAGCCCATCGAAAAAGTTCTTGACCAAGCTAGTCTTCAGGAAATCATGGTCGAGGAACTTCTCCTATAAGTCCGAGAAATGTTCCCATGCCTCACGAATAGGCTCCTAGGATAGCTGCGGGAAGTTTGAAGTCAGGGCTCTCATCTAATTAATACTTGTGCACAAAGGCTAATTTCAATGCCTCCCAAGTCGTCACCACCTCTCGAAGATGGTTGATCTAGTATAGAACCTTGTCTTGAAGTCTAAATGGGAAGGCGGTCATCTTTACTACCTCCAACTCATCTTTACTACCTCCAACGGGAAGTTAGTGTAGTGCATAGTACCATAGATGCGTTTATACTACTGCAAGTGAATATAAGGTTCTTCATTTGTGCTGCCATAAAATGTATGCAACATGAAGAGAAATTATGACTTGAGTTTGAAATTTTCATGGATTTACGTGATGCATATCCAATTAGTAACTTGACTGGCACTGGGATTGTATGTTTCCTTCAGTGTGAGCTTCAATGCCTATCTCCTTTGATCCTCTCCTCCATTGTGTCCACCTACCTAGAATTCATCTCCTCCATACGAGTTCTCTCCTCCTCATCAGTTTTCCTAATCTCTTCTCATCTGTATGAGCATTTCCTGGAAGGCATCCTGAGTATTTACTTGCTCGATCAGCCTTGTGTGGAGCGTGAGCATCTGATTGTTGACCTCATTCTGATCAGATTGTTTTCTCTTCCTGAGGAGCCATCTCTGATTCTGAGTCCGAATCTGATGTTGAAAGATTCGGCTTCAGTTCTTGGTTTTCAGTAGGAAATATACCTTGACCAGTCTTGAAGTATACATCAGATTCTGAGAAGTATCCAAGATTAGGATCAATCTTGAACTTTAATAGAGTGGGGAATGAGAATAAAGATTGGTCTATCTTCATTCAGAAGGAAGACAATATAGGACAAGAATGATCCTCAGTATTTTGTGAAAAATAGAGCAGGCAGTCCCAAGAGATGTTCGCAAAGTCTGAACGAGCCTCTTGGAAAGCACCCTAAATTATTAGAGATATCAACATGAGGGAATCAATGTAGTGTTCGTGAAATCCGAACAAGTCCATCCCATATGTGACATCTTGGAAACAAAAGAAGTAGATGATAGAGTGAAACACAGAGTGAACAAAGTATAGAAGAGGAATAAAAATGAAGAAGGCTAAAAAATGAGCGGGATGAAGAAGAAAAGTAAATAGAAGTGCAAAGATATAGCACAAGTGCATGTTTTTTTATCTTCGACCTAACTAAATTCAATCAAACACAAAAAAGGGTGGATTCACCAACATACACACGAAGCCGTCAGAGTTTAGCTTTTTATCTTGTCAGTTTTTATTGGTTATTTTTCAATTAATCTTTTCAGACTTAGCCTAGCGCTACACCTATAGGAGAGCGAGTGCTACTAGACAAGTGTCATGTACTTCCCACTTCCTTTGTAACCGGTAGCATGTACTTTTTAAGGTCCTTATTATTGGATCTTAGCATGCTACTCAACCAAAAATATAGAGAGTAAGCTGATGTAGCAAATCAGATACTTCTTCCGAAGAGTACTCGGACGTGATAATGAGATCGGGTGTTGTTGTTGCAATTCCCCTTTGCTTAAGTACTTTAGACCAAATCCACAAGCGAACTCGATCCTACTCGCTCACGCACCGATAGAAGCATTATTACTTCTCAAGATAACGCGATGCACAAGGCAGTAAACATGACAGATTTTTGGGCTCTAATCCTTACGGGTCATACCTCACTCGCTCTAGAAAGTACCTGAATACAATGTAGGCTTTAGACATCCAAAACAATGAAGTTCATTTATCGATTTTGATTAAGGTCAAAGTTTTTTAAATCATCTCCTTTTTTAGTTTTTTTCAATTTTCACTTTTTGGATATTTTTTAGATATATACACCTAACGAATTTTCTGATTTGCTTTTTATTATAATTCATGGAAAACATGGGGAAAAAGTAAGAATAGTCGATGCGTGAAAAATCTATGAATGCATGCAGAGTAAGAAATGCGTACCTTAATCCAACACTCTACATACAATATGATCTGTACTTTAATTAAACTAATCTATATATGTGCAAGCAGGAAACGTCCTAGCAGGGACTTCTACTCGGGAAGCCGAATTAATTTATTTGACTAAGTTAAATAGAACTATAGGTATAAAATTCTTGAGTTAGGGTTTGGACCTAATGCTACCAGGATCAACCAAATAGAAACCTAAAACTAGGGGATCAAGCACACAAGACGTGAAATGAAAAATAAAGCAGAAAAACTCAAAGAATGAGAAATAACATAAAATAAAGGGAAAATAGGGAGATTGAAATATAGAAGGCGATAAAAACCATGAAAAAACCGAACATGTCCCTAAGTGAACAACCACATGGTAAAATAAACCCGTGAGCTACATAGTATCCTAAGAGTGTGAATTATTACAAATGTTTATTTAAATCACTCTCTTACAAAAATGAAATAAAAATCTAGTCTAAGCTAGACGACACTCCTCTCAGTCTCTCAGTTAGTTGTTGATGCTCTCTCCTGCCTTCCCAGTCTGAAGGAGCTGATCTCTACCTTGCTTGGGTGCTTCAGGTTTCCTATGAAATTTGCCCTCGCTCTATGGGCCATCGCAACAAAGTCAAACAAGAAGATTGATTAGAATAATTAAACAAATATATACAAAAAGAAATAAAAAGCAAATAATGAAATAAAATAAATAAGATAGTTAATTATGTACAAGATACTCTTAAACGTTGCTCCCCTACAACAATGCCATTTGTTGACATGGATTGGTCGATCTACCAACCTAACCATCTAAGTCAGCAATCACTGCGATGATCAAACCAATGCCAAACAACAATCTACACACAATAAGGTTAAGCGATCAAATGGGTGTGAGCTCGATAATTATTATAACTTTGTTAAAAATGTATAGTAAGTAGTCGGAGTGTCAAATACTAGGGGCAAACAAGGGTAGTAATTATCATTAATTATTGCTAATTAATAATTTTTTAGAATTTTCTTGTTTTTCTTATTTTTATGTGGGTTTTTATTACATTAGAATTCTATGATTTTTAATTATTTTATATTTTTTTGTAATTTTAAATTATGTAAATTTCTTAATTTACAATAAAAATATGATTAATAATAATATATATAATATAATATATAGATATATAAACATAGAAGATATAGAAGATAGATAAATAATAGATTTTTAGGATATCAAATATGTGAAATAATATCAAAATAGAGATAATAAAATGTTTCATATTTTTTTTATATATTTCCTTATTTTTCGTAATTTTTATGCAATTTCATTAATTTTTATAGATTTAAAAATTGTGAAGTATATAAATAGTTAATATGTTAAATATTTGAACTTATTTAGGGTTTAATATATATATATATATATCAATTTGAAATTAAACCAAAATTGTTTTTTATATATACTATATATAATAAAGAAAAATTAAAAAATAGATAGATGTATTTTTGGATTTTTACATATTTTTTGCTAATTTGTATAATATTTTTAGGGTTTTGAAGTTCTTATATTTTATATTTTTTAGTTATTTTTGGATGTGTGGTGTAATATAATACAATATAGATAATATAATATCATTGAAATTTTTAGAGTTATATTTTATTTTATATATTTTTAACACCTAAATAGGGAAATATGCATGTTTTTGTATTGTTAAAAAAAGGAAAACTCAGTTAAATACCAAATAAAAATCATTAGTGAACAAGCAAGGTCCCATACATCTATCCCAATTTTCCTACATATTTTGGAATAAAAGAACTATTTAATACAAGTAAAATTCAAGAAATAAAATTATATATCATAAGAAGGATCTATTTACAATTAAAATAAAATAAACATGTGATTCCTTGTAGGTATAGAGAGTTTAAGGGCATAAATGAAAGTATACCAACACCTCACATGGGACTACACGTGAGGTGGGTTGGACAGGGACCTAAATGTAATCACAATAGAGTTCAGGGTTCCATAAGCAAAATGACCTAATGTTTTTACTTTTGATATTTAATTTACAATATTAAAATTTAAATACAAAAAGGTAGAAGGGCTTCATTGCAATTACCCCAGGCGACGTGTTACATGGCATGGGTGAGGTAATCGATCACTCTGGTCTCTCCACATGGTTTCACTTAAGCATATTTGATGGTGGAGGCGGGGCAATATTTTACAATTAATCAAGGGCCCAGATTAGATCTGGGCCTTCTTCTTCATCCCATGGCTGCGAGGCTATCACGAAGAACGGGAAGAACCTCTTCCCTTTTGAGATTTGATCGGACAATACTCCTAATTCCGACTATCTTCGATGTTGTTGATGAGATCAACACCTTCTGGGGGTCCTCCGCGTCTACATGAGTGCTTAGATGGGTCCAGGCCTCATTGGAGGAAGCCTAGAGGTCTTCCTCTTCTTAGTCACCTACAACTGATGTTCTTCAATTAATTCCACCTCTAGGTTAGTCATGTTGAGCTCTAACAGGTCCAAAACGAAAGGGGGCTCGAGGACGAATAGCCTCAACCTATTTTGATGATGGATAGTAAAAAAATGGGGTGGATGGTTGATCTCTGACGAGCAACGGAGGTGGAGATCTGAATGTTCAAACCTTATAGACTTGAGATGATCTGGGTGAAGGGGGCTGATGTAGAAGATATGAGGAAGAAGATGGAGGTGATGGATGGTCAGAACAATGGGTGAAATAGCGAGAAACGATGATCGGAGGTCTAATCTCCAACGAACTTTGATTTTGATTTTTAAGGAAAACTAGATGAAATTAGTAAAAAATAAATGCTAATCTATGCGAAGGAATGAAAAGAGAAACTAAAAAGATAACTAAACTTATGCCTCAATACTAAAATACCTGGAAGCAAGAAGCTCGCCCGAGATAGTCTCTGACGATGGTGGGCCTATCCTCCACCATTCTCCTCACCATAGAACCTAGAGGCACATTCTTGTCACCAAGGGCTCACTCCAGATGGTTGTTCTTTGGGTTTACAAGGGAAAAAAGGGATCAAACTTGAAATGAAGGAGGGCGTGCTTATTTTAAAAGCATGGCGAAGGGCTGACTTTATGCCGAGATCGTGTGCAACACAATGGGAATTGGTGAAGGCTATGGGTATGGCGAGATAGATGGAGATATTGCGCATAGATTTGGAGAAGGGCTCGAGGTTAAAAGAGATGAGGAGGTGTAAGACTTGGGTAAAGATGGGGAGTTAGCGTTTCTGACATATCGTAGAGGGGTAGGACGTGCGGGTGGAGGTGTTGACCGGTGGGGTAAATAATTCATGCTCCCTGATTAGGCCACGTAAGCCAATTCAAAACAAAACAGAAAATAAATGAAAAGGAAATAACAAATTAAATATTAAACAATTTTATTTAAAAATAATCAAAACATGAGAATGTTTTTTATTTTGTAATTTATATTATGATGATTTTATTTATATTTACCACCTTATTTATTAGGTGTTAATATTCACATGTTAGTATATATGTATATATACATGTATAGAATATGTTTATTTTTTATTCAATATTTGTATACATAATATTATATCTACATTTTTTATATATTTACAACATGATTAAATACATATATACATATTTTATGGTATTTTTATAATTTTATTTATTTGTATAAATAAATACGTGTCTATACATTCTATGTATATTATATCTATGTGTTGAACTCTACTATTTATTTTAGGTGTATTTTAAATAATTTTATTTATATCTATTTTTAACTATATATTGTATAATATATACACTTATTTAAAAATACAAAGAGAGTAAAAATATAATGAATAAAATAAATGATTTTATATACAGATGCCCAAGTACAAGAATAACCCAAAAACTAGCTTTTGTATCATAGCTCCATTTTCAATGAAACCACCTTCATTTGATAAATAATTTAATTTGAAATAATGGAGGTGAGTTTAATTCATTTTGATTTCTTATGGAGAAGATATTGGTCAATGATTTTCGATTTGTGGTTTCTTCGTATGTGTGTACCAAGTGCACTGCGCACGATTTATTTCGGCTATTATTTTTCTTATTTTTGTAACATTATTGTGTGCAAGTTTTATGTTGAACACTTTGTTGTTTGAGGTGTGTACAATGAATAAAATAGTGTAATATTGGGATATTTATACGATATATGTGCATTTAATGAATTAGGGTTTCTGCGGATTTTTTTAATGTGTTTTGCCCTTATCTACCCTTACTTTGTTTCTAATCGACCTAGTAAATATTTGACTTGGTCTCAGGGTTTAGGTTAGTCAGTATCGATAGTTCATCCTTTATTTTTCTTTCTTTTCTTTATTCTTTTATTTTGGGTTTAAATATAGGTATTAATGTGTTAATTACATATTAAAATTAGATGTTAATTCATGCAAGTAGGTTGTACTTACATGTATTTTACTAGGGATTTAAAGCAAAAATAGGAGAATAAAAGTAAATGAGTGGTTATTCATCACCCCCCGGTGGGTAGCCCATTAAACTACACACACATATCTATAACATGGACCCCTTCAAATGAGGTGGGAACTCACTAATTGTGTGGTGAGCCATCAATGTGATCCATTGGATCTCTATCCAATAGTATATTACCAAAAAGGGTAATTTAGTCATTCTATTTCTATTAGAATTTCAATTTAATTATATCCTTTTAGTTTACTATTTTAGGTTTATGTCGTTTTGTTATTTTATGTCCATTCATTAATTTATCAATTTCCTTTTTCATCCACAAATAGTATTAATTGTGGAATGAAAAGGCTCCTTATAAAACTATTCTCGTATTTGTAAATTTCATACGAAGCTTTGTAATTATGGATAACGAAATTTTAGTATTCAATGTTGGAGCGATAATCAGCAGAATGAAAAGCTTCTTTGTAAATATAATTATCTTTTTGTAAATTTTGTTAGTATTTTGTAAATATGAGTATCCACTTTGTATTATTTTATTTAATTTTACATTATCAACCCATTTTTGTATTTCCAATGTAATATTCATGCCGCATTGGTGAGACTTTATACGTAACAAGTCATGATTGTAATAGTCATGATGCCTTTGTAAACATTCGTCTTCGCTTGGTAACAAAAAGTAGGTTGTTACTAATTGATAGAAGAAATGATTCCATGTAAAATACAATTAAACATTTGTAAAAAGAATATGACATTTGTAAAAAAACAACCTGAGATTTGTAAAATAAATACGTTATTTATAAAAAAATCTGCATAAAAAATCGCAAACTATTGCATTAAATTATGTGATGATTGAATGACTCCAGCACAACCTTCTTCCTCTCCCTCCTTTCCATTGCCACCTGTCTCGTGAAACACCAACCTAACACCTTTAATATAATGTGAACTAAAAGCTAAGAAGGTCTAAATATCTATGATTTACACCAATAAAATACCCTAATAAATAAACTTTGATTGAAATTTAAAAAAGGTCAAATTTCAACTCTAGAGAAAGAGAGACCAATTCAATGGTCTCATCCTCCCCTCCAATCCAACAACGACCACAATTGCAACAACCAAATCCACACGTTATCAGGGTTTCAACGACCCCCAAATCCCTAATTCCAGATTTCGCCTCCTAGTGGCTCCCTCCGTTAGCAACATATGATGCCTCAGAGTTCTTCTACACTTAGGTAGAGCCGAGAACTCGAGAGGCCCTACTATGACCTCATTAGGATGTTGAAGCTTCTCACCCCTTGTAGGTGTAAAGGGCTTCTCAGTGAGGAGGACACGCTCGAGGAAGTCAGAGAAGGAGTCACGAGAGTACGTGGAGAGGGAAGGTACAGTGGGCCTTCAAGGAGGCAATGCTGGAAAGGTGGCTAATAACTATATGCACCGTTCTACTATTGCACATTGCGATACGAGAGACTGGGGTTCGCCCCTCGTGCTTCTGCTATTGCGATAGGCTAGTGGAGCTCTGCACATCATTGTTTTGCTTCATCGTTGTCTCCTTCCCCAATGACTCGACCATCATCTTGTTGCATGGCCTGTATTCACCTCCACCAATCTTGTCTATGTCGTTGTATAGAGAGAGGAGGGAGAGAGGGGAGATAAGTTAGGGTTTCAAGTTGTCACATTCTATATTTAGAATGTGACAAAATGATAAGAATGGGGTTTCCAACATTAAATTGATAAATTAAATATGTCATAATTTTTGGCCATGAGATTAAAAATGAAGGGATGAGATTGGCAGCTCACAATAATATATTTTAGACACCACCTCATTTGAAGTTTCTCCTATGTATGTATGTGTGTATGTGTATGTGTATGTAAATGTGTGTACATACATACATACATATATGCATACATACATACATACATAAATGTGTACATATGTACATACCTAAACATGCGTGCATACTCACACACACACACGCGTACACAGATATATCAGAGAATCTTCAAGTGAGGTGGGGTCTCACCATGTAACAAGTTGAGCCTCGTCAATTTAGGTATCTTTACCATCTATTATACAAATTTTTATTCCATAGATTTAATAATAAATATTAACATAACATATATAGTGAATTATAATTATTAAAAATATTATTATATTGGATGAAAATATTAATCTAAATATAGATGTTATATTTTATAAACTCATTTTTTTATAATGTGCAGTTTATACTGCTACAAAATGTGAAAGGGTTTATACTAAATTGACAATTGTCTTTATAATCCCAGGAAAGGCCCACCTCAGTTGGGAAGGCCTCATATATATATATATATATATATATATTAAAATGTGTGGTTTTATAACTTACAATGTGATAGTTGTAGGTTACAAGCTATTAAAAACCATCTATTTATTTTGCTAATTTCCTAGTGGCTTTTACAAAAAGAGATTGGTTGTTCCTAACTCAGGAAAGACCATGCCTCATTTGAAGGGCTCCTTGTAGGTGAAACTTTAATGAGAGAACATTTCAAAAGAGATATGATCTTTCATAAGTTAAAAAAGCCTAACCTAATTTTAGACACCTCATTTTAGACATTTCTTATGAATCTTTCGTGATATTTACGTGAGATTTAATATATGAATTCTAATAGTACAACTATAAGAAGATAAAACTATATATATATTAGATGAAAAATTACTTATATATATTACAACATGTGGTTTTTGTGATTTCCTTCAGATCATGATACCACGATAGTAGAGGTAAATAGAGTATCAATTGACAATTAGAAACCTTTTGCAGAAATATATGAAGCACATCACAAACAATCAACCAAGCTAATAAGCACACAACACAATACTTTACCATGGAAACCCAACCAAGTGAAAACCACGGACCTGTCACTGATGAATATGTGATTCATCACTCTAAAAGCTGGAAATAGAGCTCTGATCCTAATTAATTATTTGTATTAAATCATTGAAATGTCATTATTAGAATTCAAACATGTGTAATAATATTCATATTTTAGCATTCATAATTGCATTAACAAGAGGCCAGAAATTGTGTGTATATTATCACCTGTATATTAATACAAATTCTCCCATTCTTAATTATTTTATACTAACTCCAAATAAAATGGAATCAACTCCATTGTGTACATATTACGAACATTAATAACAAAAAAATACTAGAAAATACTAACTTGTATAATCGATAAATAAAATCAAACCCTAATTTTGAGACAAAAATCCACAAAGGTCAAATTTCTCTCACATACAGTCTCCTATGAACTCCTACTCACTTTTGAATTAATGTACATTTAATTATCTACAAATCAAGACCATCTTCAAAAGAATCGGAGTTCATAGTGAAACTTGGGTTTTTGGACCTCATTGTATATTATATATTTTGTCTGACTTTGACCTTATTATATTTTTTACAAAATTAACTCTTTTTCATTTATTTCTTTTTCATTCATTTTATTTGATTTATATTTAAATAAAGTGTGTAAAACTAAATAAGAAATAATTAAAAATCAAAGAAAATAGATCACCCTGAGTCTATATATCGTGTTTGTAAAAAATCCTCTATTATTTTATTTCTTTATTTTCTTACTTATTCAAAATTCCCAAAAAAATATATTAAGTTGTAAATATTTATTTTATAGTTTATTTGATTTTATTTTGAATTTTACTTATTTAAAGGGCATAAAAAAATTACAAAATATAGAAAGAAGGTATTTTATGTACATAGGACACCACCAGAAATACACCTTCTACAAATGACTTCTTTTGGTATTGGTTCCTTGAAAAAAGTTGTAGATTCAGCAAGACGAACAACGTTAATGAAGATCACGTTTTGATTTGAGGTTCTTTAGTAATTTATTTTGATTTCTTTCATTGATTTTATTTTATTTTTTGTTGGGACAACATGTGGCACTCCTGGAGCCGCCACGTGTCCCCTCCCCCCACTTAACATGCTTAACTACCTCATATTTAGACTATTGGATGAAGATCTCTTCATCCAATGGCCTGGATCAGTCTTCTATTTTTATTTTATTTATTTTTTATTCATTCCATTTATTTTATATTTGCCCTGCCACGTGGGTCCATCCTCGACCATTTGATCTCGACCGATCGAATGACCAACATCATTTCCCCTCTCCTTCGCCTTCTCCGATTACGTTCAAACCCCAATCGAACTCAGCCACCCATGTCACTATCTCTGCCTCTTACTCTGCAAGCTTTGCTCACTTGGACCGAGCCTCCTCCATCACTCTTTGCTCCATGTCCTCCATGTTTCCCCCATCTCCTTCTCTTCTTCTCAAACCTAACAACCCAAAAAACTGCTACCTTGCCACCATCAATGCTTCATCTACTAGTCGGAAAGAGAACCCATCTCCTGCTCTTTTTCAGGTGACAATTGCAGAAGAAGAGGTTGACCAACCACGATGTCCTCCAACTTGTAGGCAGATCCACAAGGTTTTGCTTATGTTGTTGCTCATCTGCTCGATTAAGCAACTAAGATTCTTTGTGCCTCACCGAAGCACTAATCGAGATGATGACCGAGGTCGTATCATAGATCCCCCATAACCCTTCTGATGAGAAATCGACCACCCACTCTAGGTAATACCCATCTCTCCTCTCTTCTTCTTTCCTTCTTTATTCTGCTACTTTCATGCAACCATTTCCCCCCAATTTTCATCTTCTTTCATTCTCTACTTCTGCCCTTCACAAACCTTCCCTGATTAGTTCAGATCCCTAATCATAGTCCACATCGATCGCTGACTCAATGACCCTCATGTCTCTCCCTCCTCGCTTCTCTATATCTCAATAATCCCTCATTCAATTGCTCTCCGATGAAGGAGCACTACTCATCAATTGTTCTTCGTGCATAACACCATGGCTGAGTATATGCTCGATCACACCTTTACTTTTGCAGATTATCATGCATAGATGAATCACTAGGTACCTCAATTTTAGCAGCTACGACCCCTAACCATATTGCAACCATTTTTTACATCATTAGTCTGTATACTGCTCCTCAAGTACATGGTGGGGTGATGAATACTCATTCATAACTCTTTATTCTTATATTTTAGCTACAAAAACCTTTGCAAATACATGTATATAGCTGTAAATATAAATAATTACCAAAAGCATGCATTGTGTAAAAAGTAATAATTAGCATGTTTTTGTGCAAAAATAAAATAATAAAGATCAAAAAGAAAAAGAGGGAAATATTTAGAATAAATATTGAGCAACCTAACCCAAGGGAGGGCTCAGCATGGGCCTGACCGCATAAAAGCCAAAGTAGAGGGAGATAGGGGCTCATGTGTGTATATATAAATATATAAATAAAATAAAAATATTTTCCTCCCAAAAATAGACTAAAAAGGGTTTGTAAATATTTGTATATATTTATAACTATAAAGTCAAGATAAAATAGAAAAATTAAAAAAGAAAACAAAAACATCACTCATAGTCACCATGTATATAGTCCATTCATCTTATATTTATTTAGCCTTATGAATAAATAAAATTAATTTCCAAAAATCTTGTACATATTCTATGTATCATGGAATAAATAAATAAAATAAATTAAAACAAAAACAAAATAAAAAGAACAAAATTAAAAATAAAAAATACTATTGTAAATATACCATGTATATAAATGTACATATGTATTTATTTCACCTATGTATATAAATAACAAAAATAAAATAAAAATATCTTTTTATTCCTTATTTTATGATATAAATAAATAAAATATAAAATGGGAATAAAATTGTATAAAAATAACAAATTAAAAATCAAAATTAAAAACCCTATATTGTATATATACCTATGTATAGTACTATAATGTAAATACCTTATTTTTACTTTGAAAAATTAATTAAAAATCACCAAAAAATAGAAAAAATTAAAACAAAATATTTCATGTTTTGAGTTTTTAATAAATCGGCCATTTACTATTTTTTAATGATTTTACAAATCTTTTCCAAATGGCCTCTTCCTATTGGTCTAGGGGATTGTTGACCGCCCGATCAACTCCCCCCCCAGGACCACTTCCCACGGGTATCAGGTGCCCGACCCGACTTCTCCCTATTTTCGCACCTAAACCCGATCCCTTCTCGCCTCAACCACGGGTCCGATTCGTTCCTGCTACATCCGAGACCCTCGCCGGAGTGTCCGCCTCGGGATCCGCGCATCCCATTGCCCTACCCGCTCACATCTTCCCGGACCTTCCACCGTATAAAGCTCGAGCTCCACCACCCTATTCTTCCATCTTTGGCTCATTTGCTTCACCACCTGTGACCTCCACCGTGTTGGCGAGAGTGACAGCTTGCTTTAGCAGGTGTTGCAGCGAGGAGGGAGCAAGCGACCACTGATCCGGCGAGCCACCACCGTCGTGCTCCGCCCAGAGCCGGAGCCAGAGCCTCGGACGTCGACGCTTCTCGAGGCGAGGACCCAGAGCTTCGCAAGATCCTCCCCAGTCGATTCCTCCACCCAGGTAGACCCATTTCCCTTTCCTTTTCGTTAATTTCCGATTACCCCCAATTCTCTCCGCCGTCGCTTTTCGCTGATTCCGACCATCCCACTATTCCGTTCGACCATCGGAATCTACCATCACCTCTGCCTTCCTCCCGCGCACATTCTCCGCACTTCCATTCAACCCAGCTCGCACAGCAGCTGGGGCTCGAGCTCCTCCGTCCACACCCTCACCGGAGCTCGCTCGCACCGACTCCCAAACCACTTTCACCTCGCCTAACGGGGTCGAGGCAATTTGCCCTCGACCCGCGAGCTTGTTGGTGCATTTTGCAGGTTCATCCATGCCCATTTGAGGGCTTGGACCATCAGGTCCAGCAGCTCCGCCTCCGCCGACCTTGTCGGAGCTCCCCAGAGCTCGGTTGGGTCATCGGAGACCTCCAGCAGACGCGGAGGGCCCGCAGCTTCCCGTTCCGATCGTTAGAGGGCTCCCAGGAGGAGGCCAGCGTCGTCACGACCTCGGCAAAGTTCGGCGGAGGCCAGTTCGTCCTCCATCTCTCTCCGCCGTCCGATCGACCCCGAGCTCCAGATTTGATCTCGTTCGTCCATTCGAGGAGCAGCATCGACCGCCAGATCTTTTGAGGGTCGATCTCCACCGTCGATCCAGCGTGATGCAGCCACCGCCTCCGTCCGCCGTTTGATCTTCTACGTGGCAGCGCCTGGACCGTCAGATCCGTGTGAGGAGCCCAGTGTTGGAGCGCCAGTCATCCCTCATCGTCTGATTCACCACGTGGCGCCCATCCAACGGCTTCATTAATAAAGGGTAATTTACCCTTAGGCCCTGCCTTTTATTTTATTTAGCATTTAGTCCTGTAAATAAGTTAGATAGTTGTTTTAGTTTTGGTACAATTGCACTGAGGACCCTGCGCTTTATTTTATTTGCTTATATACCCCTGTGTATGGTGTAGCACGTGCATCGACACGTGCTTTGTTGGGTATTTTGCATTATTAGACCTGTAGTTCTGGTTTGTTCTGAAATGAATGATTAGTTTTATATAATTGCATTTATACCCCTGTGCGTGAATTAATTGTGCATGTGCGTTTATTTGTGGGTAAATTGCAAACAAGCCCTCGGACTTTTGGTACATGTTACTAAATAGCCCCCGGAACTTGTTTTTGTTACATTTAGGTCCTTGAGTGCCTCAGGCACGCGCTACGCGCGTGTTTTCCTGGGTATTTTGCACCGGACCTCCCCAGAACTCTTAGTATTTGCACTCAGGTCCTCATGCACAATACCTAGCTTTTATTTTTGAATAAAATAGCAAACCAACTCCAAATCCAATGAAAATTGGATACATGGCTCTTGCCATGTTGTAAAATTTTCTGGAATTTTTGGAGACGTTTTTGTTTTGTTTTGATATTTTTAAAAATTCAAAAAAATCCATTTTCGTTACTGTTTGACTTTAAAAATCACAAAAAAATATTAAAACCTATCTAAAAATTACAAATAAATTAGCTACTGTTGCTTTAGTTGTGCTTGATTTTCTAGACAATTTTGGCTATTTTCCATTTATAAAACTCATAAAAAATGAAAAACAACTAAAAACTCCTAAAAATTCTAATAAATAATCTAAAAACCCAAAAATAATAATTAAGGTGCCTAAATTTTCCTCTCTTCTTTCTCTTTATAGAAAAATTACCTTCAGGCTTATTGGGGATTTCTAGATATTTTATCTAGGTCCCTCAAGCTCTGCTGGACAGTACCTTCTTTTTTTTGAATTGTTTCATTTTTTAAAAATTAAATAAAAATCAGAAAAATCTCAAAAATTCACTAAAAACAGTAATGATCATAAAATACACAAAAACATTTTTATTTGCATTTTTGGTTGATTTTTAGTGCATTAAATAAATAGTTGAATTGCTTTGTTTTATAGTTTTCTTTATTTTCTTAATACATTGAAAATCCAAAAAATATAAAAAGAATTAAAAACCACCAAAAATCCCCTTTTCTTTTCTTTTATTTTCTTTTTGACTACTTCGTAGGCTGCGAGGCCATTACGTGCTCCCTGAGTTCGACCCTGGTCGCTATACCAGGTTAATAAAATAGCAAGATCGCTATTGATTTCGAGTTGATTTTATCTATTATTTGGTGGTATCTTTTTCTGGATTGATCGAGTCTGATTGCTTGGGTCGCAACGACCATTTAGTACCTTTTACCTGAGTGCTCAGAATCGGTCATCAGTGCTCCATCAACTCAAGGTTAGTTCATGCTCTGCCTCCACTGATCTTTTCTTCTCCAGAGTAGAGCATAGACATGCCCACAGGTCCACATCCTCTTACTGAGTCAAGACTAAATTGAAGTTCAACTGTCACCGACGAGACTCAGGCGCATCAGATAGCAGGATCTACATCTTCTTTAGTAGAAATCCTACCACAATACAAATGAGGAGGTTACTCCAAAGAAAAACCACCAATCGTGATCGTGTGTTAGATGAAGGGGGGCTCATCCAATTGAGCTCATCCATCATAGATCGTCGGATGTTGTCTGGAGCCCCTCATTCAACAGCGATCCAAAGTTCCCTCTTCATTAGCCACCTTCATCTTCAACCTCAATCATAGCAGCTCCAGGTCTTGTGGTCTTCTGAGCGAGTGCAAAGCATTAGCTTCTTCAGTTGTCCGCATCACCGCTTGATAACCCAGATTTTTCCTGGGTCAGAAATTATCCTCACATCAAGCGAAGATAAATTGTCGTTGAGGCGACCCACAAGAAATCTCGAGTCAATCAACAATTAACCCACAAATAAATATAGCAATGCAAATAAATGTGTGGAGTAGACATTTATTTTATTTAACTCTACAAAATGTGTGAATAGTGCAAGTATGTAGAGTGTCGAACACATGGAGTAAACGTGATAGATTGGGAAAATGAATTCCAAAATTCGTGTTCTTCTTCTTGTCTAAGTGTTTTTGTGTGGGTTTTTAATTTTATATTTTTTTTGAATTTTATTTTTATATTTTTTAAATTTTTAGTTTCTTTTTCTATTTTATGAATTTTAATTTATTTTTCTTTTAAATATATAATATAGGAAAATATAAATTTATATATACAATATAAGAAAATAGATTTATAAATGCAACTAAACATAAAAATGTGAAAAATAAGTGTTTTTGGGTTTTATATAATTTTTCATTATTTTTGTGACTTTATGGGAGTTTTTGCTAATTTTTAGGTATTTTTGAGCAAAACATATCCCAACACAAGGATTAAATAAATAGGTTGAATTTATTTGAAGATTAAAAATAACAAAAAGTAAAAATTTCTCCAATTCAATTTTAATAAATATATAATAATATAAAGAGAATTACAAAATAGAAGTGATGGTTTTTGGAATTTTGGGGATTTTTTATATTTTTATTAAGGTTTTCGGAGCTTTTTAATTTTTGTATTTTTCCTTTTTAGGGATTTTTGGTCTGGAGTTAAAAAATACAAAACTAAATAAAATATAATTTTTTTGGAATTTTTAAAAAATGGTTTTATATTTTCTGGTAATTTTTAATTCAAACAAGAGAAAAAACGTGTTTTTTTTATTTTAATAAATAGTTCAAATGCCTAAAATGCAAAAATAAAAATGAGGCGTAAATATGTATGCTAGCATTTACTTAACCCTTCTTTTTCATGTTATTTGGAGCACGGATGCTTTTTTAATAAATGGAAAACAAATATAACAATTAATGAACTAGTAATGGCATATTTGAAATTAAAAATAAATACGAGGTGGTTTTACAAAATAGCTAAAATATTATAACTAATATTAAAAGTTTCAGGACTAAATCGAAATTACAAACCATGAGGATTTTAATGCAAAATGGACACCTCGTGTAGGACCCCATGTGAGGTAACGAGGACTGGACCCAAATGTGAATAGCAAAAATGGAAGAGGTTCCAATGCAATTTTTACAAAAGTTTACACTAATTAAAATATTAGAGGACCAAAAAGAAATAACAAAAATGCAGGGGACTAGATGCAATTTACCTCCTCAATGGCACGATCCAATGATCGAGGGCATTTCACTAATCCATGTGTCGAGCTGAGGATGCACGATACCCCTTCGACGATGGACGGTTGTGGCTTGATCCGGAGATGGATCCATTTGCCCAAGTGAGCTGCAATCGAACAGTCAGATCAGAACTGGGGGCGCATAAGATCTGATGGTGGCAAGGGTGCCTCGATAAATTAGGAAGAACACGATCTAGAGTTGCTTCAATATGGTAATCCTCCTCACATAGTAGGTCTCCTGTGCTGCCAAGATGCTCAACAGATTCTTAGAAGGAGTCCACATCCTCAGATGGTCATCGACAGGTCTAGGAGCCACTGAAGTTGGCATGGAATCTTGGAGAAGAAGCATGACTTGGAGACCTTTGAGGTCATTTCGATTCGATCCTGGTGGGATCCTTTCAATTTGGTACCTGCATAGATAATTGTTAGAGACTTTGGACACTCTTATTCAGGGTCTGTTTCGCCGAGTGCTGATGCACTCGGGGGCCTCACCGGGTTTTCTTTGTTGTTTTCATCGTCTTTATTTTATTTTGTTTTCTGTGTGTGAGCCCTGGACTTAGGCTTTTATTTGGTTGAGCCAGGTAATGATTAGTCCAAACACCTAATAGAATATATGTTCCTATAGAATCGATTGGAGTTAGTAAAATAAATTGTTAATTATTTGGATTTGAGACCACAAGTAGAGAGATGTCACCTACAGCGCTGGTAGGACCCGTTATGGCAGTCATCAAGTGGCATCGAAGACCGGACCTTGGTCTCACTTGTAGATAATTAGCACCTTGTTCTTCCTGTAATAGAAGTTACTGTTTAGGGTGGTTTCTTCATGCATCATATTGGTAGTTTATTTTCTGTCTTTACATTTATGAGCAGATCATATTGCATGTAGACTGTTGGAGCAAGGTATGCATTCTATCCCTTGCATGCGTCATTGATTTTATCGTGCATCGGCTTTTCCGTCTTCATCCCCCTATTCTCTTAGACTTAGGAATAAAAGGAAATCAGAAAATTCGTTAGACGTATCTTTGTTAAACAATGCCAAAAAAGATGATAACCCAATAAAATCAGGACTGTAAACTACTCGACCCTAAAATAAACGTAAAGATCAAATTCATTGTTTTGGGGAGAGTAACCCCCTCATTGTTTGAATTTTACTTGCATAGTGAGTGAGAGACGAACACTAGGATAAAGCCAAGATGGGATTCTCATTTAGACTACTGATTCTATAAAAACGATTAGCTACTTCCCAGTGAGGGAACATGGGTAGCTGGTTAATGGTTCGTATTTACTTAGCAGAGTGGGCGGTTTAAAGGATGCTGTGTAAGGCTCCGTCCTTAAGTAATGGGTAGCCGTTTACACCCATATTAGCTAAAAGTAAATGCAACTAGTCGTAAGAATTTGGGCAAATCTTTAGGGAAATACCGACACCTATCAGCTTGCTAACTCTTTTCTTAGACCGCATTATCACTAAACTCTAAAATAGAATAGATTAACGACCGAGCTTTCACGGTCGTTATTGCCTTAAGTTGGAGAATTGGGGACTTCATTTCTCATCATTATTTTCATTTAAGATATACTCTTCCCTACTCCCCAGATCAAGATGATGGGTAGGCGGTCTCTTAAACTACCATTGTTGGCACCACTTCACAACACACCTGTCCATTCATTTAGTGTGGTTCCCGAGAGCTCAGACCCGCTCTCGGAGCCCAAGTATCCTACCTCCTTTTACTTCAACCTTCCCCACCCATCACTTGAGATACATTAGCTAGAGCAGTCAGAGTAGATATTTGCATAGTTGGTTACACTTGAGGGCCGCTCTTTTTCCTTTTCAGGGTCTGATGAGATGGTCCAAGAGTAGATAGATGATGAGTAACCTGATATTCACGATGTGTTTGATCAGGAGATGATCAAAAACACCCTCATGGCATCCCTGGAGGTTTTGTAGAGACAGATCCAGGACCAAGGGTTGCTGATGACAAAGGTGAGGCTGGAATTGACTCAGATGTGAGATGGGTGAGCAGATGCGAGAGATGATAGACTCGATGGTGGAGAGATTACTAGACATGAGGACTAAACTGATGACAGATGCCAGGAGGAGGCCCGTGATCCACAGAGGCCTTTGGGCACCATGAGAGCATTGCACAATTCTGGTGCAACTCTCACCCACAGGTGAATTCAGTTGCCTTCCATTCTTGGAGATTTTGAGATACGGTTCCCGATGATTCAATTGTTGCCCAAGTTCCATGAGAATGCCACCGAGGAGCCCCATCTACATCTTCAGGATTTTGAGACGATTTTCAGCACAGTCCATGACAGATTAGTGGACGAGGACACAATAAAGCTGATAGCCTTCTCATTTTCCTTGGTTGACAGAGCCGCTTACAGGCTGAAGGTTGTCACCACTTGGGAGCAGTTGAGGACCGAGTTCCTCAACAAATACTATCCACTCAGTCGGATGAATGTAGCACAAACCATGATTAGCAATATAACCATGATCCCAAAAGAGCAGTTCCATGAGGCTTGGGATCATTTTAGAGAGCTCATTGACAGGTGTCTACATCACGATATCAGCAAGCCTAACTTAGTCAAGAGTTTCTTTTCTGGGTTGACACCTGAGCTGTAGGGGCTAGTCAATGCCTCTTATGGAGGATCCTATTTTCCAAGGACAAAGACCAGGTCTGGACCATATATGAGGTGATGGCTGTAAACTACACTGTGATGACCCAAGCCTATGTCTACACTCATGGGAAGCCTCCCCCTCGGTGTTGTCTCACCCGAGAATTGCACGTATAGAGGCTGGTCCATCTTTATCTTCTACAACCGCATAATTAGTAGTGTCATCAGCTGTGGACATGGGCATAATTAGACAGAAGTTGGATTGTATGGATATTATAGAGAAGAAGATGTGCCAGGGCCTAGACAAGCTCAACAGGATTGACGAGCTGGCCCATTTTTGCAAACATTTTTGAAAATATTTTTATACTAATTTTTATAAATAATAGCCATATTATTAATCCCAAAGTACGAATTATGGATAAAGTATATATACAATATATACGACACCCCCTATACTTAGCTCGAACGATGTCCTCATAGTGATCAGAGAGCGACAAAGGAAGACATAACTCGTGCTAAGTATATAAAAGTAAAAAGAATCCTATACTACAACGATTCAAAGAATGAAGGAATTGAATAGAATAGAAGTTAGTGATTCCTCTATACTTAGGATCAAATAATCCTAAGTATAGAAGACTATACAAAAGTGGAAAAACAAGGAAAAGAGTGTACATATAATCAGTGACTCGATCAATACCCCATACTTAGGGTAAAATATCCCTATGTATAGAGAAGAATATCAACAGTTGAGGGACAAGTGAGTGAGAAATCAAAGAAAGGAAAATCGATATTACCTCCCCTATACTCAGGGTCAGATGTCGATGAGTATAGGCAACAAAACATAGGTAACAGAACGAACAAATATATGAACAACACATGTTCAACACTCCCCTATACTTAGGATAAAGTGCATCCCAAGTATAGCAAAAATCATAGGATGAGGCATGGGGTGTTAAACAAAATGGATGAATGATTATAGACAACATGGATATATCGAGAGAAGAGTTTAACTTAGATATGAGATGAATAAGATGAGATTCAAAAAACACATCTCATACAAAATGAATAGGGGCAACATCCATGGTCAACATATCATGATCAAGAAAAGGCTTCAGACGCTGACCATTGACTCGAAAGGTGGACTTAGACACCTCGGATATATCAATATTGTAGTTGTCATGCACCTTTCTAACCAAGTAAGGACCTTTCCATTTGCTATGTAATATTACTGGAAATAATCTCAGTCGTACATCAAATAGCCACACTCTCTGATCAGGCTCAAACTGTTTATGGTTCATATGTGAATCATGTTGTATCTTCACTCTATCCTTACATTGTAGGCTACTCAAAAAGGATGGATCTCTAAGCTCCTCCAGGGCTGCCAACTCTGCTTTCCTCTGATCCTACATTCTGTGGATCTAATAATATCTCTGTAACTAGCCATAGTGACCTGTGCTTAAGTTCAACAGGTATGTGGCATGGCTTGCCATAAATGAGTCAAAATGGATATGTGCCCAAAGGTGTCTTGAAGGATGTCCTACTCGCCTACAAGACTAAGTCCAAAAGTTGTGATCAATTCTTTTCAATCTAGGCGGACAACCTTCTGCAATATAGTCTTGATCTTCCGGTTCGAAACCTCATCAAGACCATTCATCCGTGGATGGTATGGAGTGACAACTCTATGGTCTATGCTGAATTCGTTAGCAAGGGCCCTTACCTTATCATTAATAAAATGAGTCCCTCCGTCATAAATCAAGACTCTAGGAACCCCGAACCATGATGTGATATTCTTCATAAAAAATATGCAAACAGTCATTGTATCAATGGTTCAGGTAGGGATGGCCTCAACCCAACGACTCACATAATCTACAGCCAATAAAATGTACTTGAATCCCTGACTCTTCGGGAATGGGCCCATAAAATCGATGCTCCCTACGTCAAAAACCTCAAAGAAGTGAATGGGTTGGGTTGCATCAGCATCATATCTCTATGACCACAACTTCACATCCTATGACAATCAGTACACTGCTTCACAAATTCATCTGAATCCTTGAAAAGTGTTGGCCACCAAAGGGCGGATTGGAGAACCTTTTGTGATGTCCGTCTCCCAGAGTGATGTCCTCCTGCCTCAAGCTTGTGGCAATAGGTGAGATTCTATGGTGCTCCTCTTGAGGGATACACCGACGCCAGACACTATCCCCCCTTCATGGTAAAGGGTGGGATCCTCCCAGTGGTACGACTTGACCTTCGCTTGGAAAGTCTCAAGTCGTTGCCTGGTCCAACCTTGTGGAACTTTCTTAGCAACAAGATAGTTCACAATGTAATCATACCATGGGAGAGAGGTGATAGCAGGAATCACCTCGTGTGGGAATGTCTCAGTGATAGGTGTGGTAGTCTCGGAATCCTCAAGATACTCAAATCTAGAAAGGTGATCTGCCACCACATTCTTGACTCTAGGCTTATCCTTAATCTCTGTATCAAACTCCTGGAGTAGAAGGATCCTTATAGTCAAGCATGCCTTGGCATCCTTCTTAGCCATTAAGTACCAGATGGTGGTGTGATTAGTGTAAATAGTCATTATAGATCCAAGAATATAAGATCAAAACTTATCCAAAGCAAAGACTACAGCTAGCATCTCCTTCTCTATAACAGTATAATTCTGCTGAGCGGCATCCAAAGTCCTGCTAGCGTAGTGTATGACAAACGGAAATCCATCCCTCCTTTGTCCTAGCACAACCCCTATGGCAAAATCAGAAGCATCCATCACGATCTCAAATGAGAGAGACCAATCAGGTGGCTGAAGAACATGAGCCTGCACAACTAAATCCTTCATAATCTCAAATGATGATAGACACTTATCATCTAAAAGGAACTCTATGTATTTAGTGAGAAGATTAGTAAGCGGTCAGGCAATACGACTGGTCCTGAACGAATCGTTAATAGAAACCAACATGCCCCCAAAAAGATCGCAACTGCTTCATATTAGAGGGCGGATTGAGTTTCATATCCATCTTGGTCGGATCGACCTCCATTCCCTTGTTGGAGATGATATGACCAAGGATCGTCCCTTGAGTCATCATGAACTGACTCTTCTCCCAAGATAGAACAAGGTTGACCTCAATGCACCATTGAAGCACACGGTCTAGGAAAGGAACACAATCTTGAAACCCATCGCCGTAGATTGAAAAATTATCCATGAAGACCTTTAAACATTCATCGCCATGTCCAAAAAGATGGAAATCATGTACCTTTGGAATGTAGTTGTGGCATTACATAATCCAAAGGGCATCCATCTAAAAGCATACGTCCTAAAAGGACATGTAAATGTAGTCTTATCCTAATCTTAGGGCACAATGGCCACCTGAATATACCCCCAATATCCATCAAGAAAACATTAATGACTCTTCCCAGCTAATCTCTCAATAATCTGATCAATGAATGGTAGCGGGAAGTGATCCTTCTTGGTGGCCTGATTCAATCGTATGTAGTCTACACAAACCCTCTAAGAAGTGAGTACATGGGTAGCAATCTCTTCTATTGACTCACTCACAACTGTAGTAATACTCGTCTTCTTAGGTACCACGTGTAATAGACTTACCCACTTGGAGTCGGAGATGGGGTAGATAAAATCAGCACTCCACCACTTGCATATTTCCTTCATGACCACTTCTCAAAGATTCAAGTTCAACCTATGCCAGAATTCACATGAAGGCTTAGCATCATCCTCAAGATAGATGTGGTGGGAGCACAAGGACGAACTTATCCCTTGGAGATCTACTATTGACCAACTGATTGCCTTGCGGTTCCTCTCAAGAAACTCCATCAAACAAGATTCTTGGTCATCAAGAAAATCTGCTGAGATGATGATTGGAAACATATCTAGCTCGACCACAAGGAATATGTACTTCATGATGTGCGGTAAGGTCATCAATTCTAGGCACGTGGGAGCTAGCAAATATGGTGTCTGTAATGTCTACGTGAAGTCTACTAGTTCTGGATGAGAGAACTCTCGTTGCTCATCTAAACTCAACGAAGATGGTCCTACTGGTGTCTCTATCAACTACATTGGCTCTATCTTTGTCCTGGATGTAGGCTCTGTAGACATCAAACACGACAAATACTCATCAAAATCCTTCCAATCAAAATCTATCTATGAGTCTGAGGGATTTGAACTGCCGCTCATGAATGTGGCATCTAACATATGGATCCCCTGCATCTGGTATCTTGGCTAGGAAACGGTTTTGGATGGTGAAGCATGTGGCCCGGGTGAGCACATGGATCTCTGCACTATGGTTGTCCTCTAATGCCTCCCGAAGATTCAGTTGGATATGGAATCTGTCTATCATCTACTCATTGAACTCTAGCTGCTATCTCATTTTGAGATTTTCTATTTTTTGACCATTCCCTCAACGGAGTGCTTGAGGGAAGGGGATAGATGGATCCTTCTCAGGAAATAGAGGATCTGAAGTAGGAAAAGATCTATGAACATACAAGTTATTGGAGTCCATATAATCATCATCATTCACATTTGATGGCCTAAGAGAAGATACAAAAACCTTTCCTTTATTCATATTTTTGTTTTTTTGAAAATTTTCCATTTTTTTGTATTTTTCAATAATCATCATCCTCTGGTATAGGAGTAAAGGTCAAAACAACTGGAGTGTCTGTACATAAACTCTTGGTTGCATCAGTAACACCGACAACATCTGAAGTAGCGGAATCAGTACCGCGCTCGGGCTCGTCATATGTATACTGGTAGCATCAGTACCACCATTTACAACATCTGGAGAAGGGACGACATCAATGCCGTTGACTGTCATCCTCAAAGTGGGTGGCATCAGCACCACCATCAACATCAAGATCAATGGCATCAACACCGCTCTCTCGCTCATATGGTGCTCTGGAGTCTGCATCTGGATGTCGCCTAGATGAGCCACCGACTCGCTTCCTACCGCTCCTAAGTGTCACAAAATCGGTATCAAATATATAATGCATATCATCAAGTACCCCACTAGGAGTGTTTGACTCTGTAGAATGTACCTGCTCAAACATTCTCTTTAGATTATTCTGATTTGGCTCGATCTATGCAGGTATGGCGGCCTTGCCCTTGATGATCTGTCTTATATCCTGCCTGAACTCATTAATCTCTCACATGAAAGTAGTCTGCTGCTCTGCTATCATATGGGTGAGGACCTCTCAAGCTGGGTTCTCATACGAGGGTGCATGAGAACTGGAGGGGTTGCCTCTCTGGATGTGCTGAGGTTGGCTATGATGTTGTTGGTAAGAGTGAGGGGGAGGCTGGTGAAACTAAGAATGAGGTTGTTGCTGACTCCACTATTAACCCTAGTACTTGGGTCGAGGAATAGTGTGCTGGGAGTACTGGGGCTGGGTCTGCTATGTGCGCTGCCCTAACTGTACCGAAGGCTGCTGTTGGGACTAAGCACCTCCAGTTGACCATTTGAAACCCGACGATCATGACGAATACTCGGCTGCTCTTGGTACTGAGAATACCAAATCTTGTTGACTTCCATCAACAACTTTGTCTGCTCGTGCGAAGGTGGGGTAAGGGATGCCAATGGCTGATCACTTTGATAGACCACCATCAGTGTGTCTAGCTAGGGTGGTGGTGGCAACTAGTACTGGGAGCTGGCTGAATGTACTCCACCTGAATATGGTGAACCTGTCTGTATGAGGTGGACGAATGTGATGATCGGCTCCTATGATCATCATGTTACCTGGACTGTGGCGTAGAAGCCGTCTGTACCTCTTGGAGGCACATGATATGTGTCTTGAGGTCACTCAAAGTTGTGTAAAATTTTTGAAAAAATTTTTTGAAAAACATTTTGTAAAAATATTTTTAAAAACCTTTGTAAAATTATTTTTGTACATTTTTTGTAATATGTTTGTAAAAATGTTTGTAAATTATTTGTGCATCAAAATTATGTATATGGTATAAATGTTTGTAAAATTTGTGAAAGCAAGTTTTTTGCAAAAATCTTTTTTGAAAACTGTTTGTAAAGTGATTTGTAAAATAGTTTGTAAAAGTAGTTTTAAAAAATAGTTTTGAAAATGTTCTGATTTTTTTTAAATGATTTGTGAAAAATTTTGTAAAATATTGTCACATGGGCAATAAATTCTGGGTATACCAAGTAGTTGTATATATGTGTTGTAAAGTATTTGCAAATAAAACCTATACTTATTTGTAAACTTTGTATATAAACTCTTGTGTATATAAACTTTGTATATAAAACTTGTAAATAATACTCTTATAACTATGTAAATATATTTTTGTAAAATATTTGTAAAAAATTCCTTTCTTTTCTTTCTTATTAAAAATACCATAAAAACTTAAAAAAGATAAAATCCATAAAAATTTGCAAAAATTCTTTGAAAAACCTCTCAAAAAGATTTTATCTTTTCTTTTCAATGTTTGTAAATACTTGTTGCATGTGCATACACATTTTTCAGAATAGTATTGATATTTAAACTAGTCTAAAAAGAAATTGAATAATGGAACTTGATTAAGACCTTAATCCACTTAATTTTAGAGGAACCTTATAGGAACTGAAGTTGTCTTTTCATGTCTTAGCGACTTAATTCTTTGAGTCCACAAGACTATGTTCACATGTCATCTTGATTGGTCTAAGTAGAATATTTCATGACACACACATGATTCTTCTAATCAATGGCCTTAACTTGGACAAGCATTGTACACATAGCTCTTCATGGATGAAGTGGTGAGGGGGCAGAATCCTTTGGATTGGGGTAGCACACGGGTGTGTAACAACTAGTGGGAGCATCTGTCTTCCTCTATGGAGGGAAGTGCATCTCAATCTTCTCTAGAAGCATTGAGGTCTAACGACAAAATGGCGTGGGGTTGCGACAATGCTTCAAAAGAGGGATAGTCTATTGGCTCAAGTAGAAAAACTCCTTATGTAGGTGTTGCAACTTATAGATATGTTGTATATGTATGTCAAAAAAATGCTAAAACTCCGAAAAAGGCGACAAACCTGCTTGAAAATAAAATGCCTGCCGGAGTGTATATAGTTGAATAAGTAAATCTTATGTGATACATTCTCTCATCTCAGAGAAGCTTGCAGCTGGAGACTTGGCTACATTGGTCAAGCTCCAAGGGATACGTGGCTACACTGGCCACGATCCATTCTCTTATTCCCCATCTTCTTGAGCCGGTTGTACTTGAACTTAGAAGGGAATACCCCGCTCCTCGAGGAAAGAGTTGCTAAACCGAGGGACTAGAGTTACCTTGTTGAGTGAGGTTGTTTCTTTGTCATTTCTGAGGTGGGGAGATATATATATCACTTACACAGTACCAGTAAAGATTCATAGTCATAAAAGTTTGTGTATGTAGACTTGTTCTGACCTGACTGTTGAGGTGACCTGAATAGGAGTCTTGTGAACTTAGAGTCTGTTAGGTTTTATGTCCATTTCCCAATAAGGTTCCGCCAATCTAATAATCCAAAGGTCTAACTGAGCTACATACTCCAATTCTATGAAGATAAGTTTAATAATCAATATCGTTCTCAGTTCTTTTCTTTTTCTTTTCTTTAGTTCTTTTTCGCATCTTTTTCATATTAGTGTTTGCTAAGGGACTAGCAAAGGTAAAGTATAGGGGAATGATGAATCCATGATTCACATCCTTTATTCTTTTATTTTAGCCAAATTTTCTATGCAAAATACTTGTAAATATATACCAAATATAATAAATTAGCATTGTGCATGCATTTGTTAACATTGTGTAATCAACATCCTTTTTTTACAAAATAAAATAATAAAGAAGAAAAGAAATAGGAAAAGAAAAATAAGATAGTTAGGATGTATTTATGAAATAAATGCAGACTAACCCAAACCCCGAGAGAAAGCCAAATATTGGCCAGATCGATAAGGAATAAAGTAGGGAGAGATTGGATCCTTATTCACTTTATATTCATCACTACTCACCATGTATATATATCCTTCACCTATTTTTATAAAAATATCTCAAAATAATTCAATTTGCTTAAAAAATTTATAAATATAAATAAAACTAATAAAAATAATTGCAAAATAAGAATTGTGTACAAGTGTACAACACCTATACATGTATTTATTTATTTATTTCTTTTGCAAATAATTTGTATATATGTTGTATTTGTGACATTTGTATATATTTCAAATAATTATATAAAATTAAATTAAAACTCATAAAACACAAAATAAATTTAAAATAAAATCATATTTTCATTATACAAATTGGCATACATCTATATATTGTACATAATACCTATTTATTTAATACCTATAATTAATTCGTAAAAATGAATTAAAATATTTGTATACACTTTAAACTATTTTGTAAATGAATAAAATATAATAATTAATATATTTTTGTAAAAAAATAAAATAAAAATGCATGTATATAATATATATGTATATTAAACTTGTATAGAATATCATATACTATATATGTCGTATATATTAATATTTAAAATTATTAAAAATCATAGAAAATTATCTTGCAAAATACCTAACATTTTTATTTTATTCATTTTAAAATCATTTGTTATTTTTAATTACTTATTCTTTTATTTTGTATATTCCTAAATTCTGATTGATCAACCTGGGTCTTTTGAACCAGGTCAACCCTCCCTCTTTCAGATCCGATTCAGGCAGACCTTCGTTGGACCTTATTTCTTCCAATTACTACGCCCAGATCCAACCACTTTCCACCTCGTACTGCTAAACCTTGTACTCCTTGATGATCTGCGATCCTCGCGGATCCCTAGGCAGGTCTATATCCTCCTAGGGTTTCGCATTCTCGTTCGATCCTTCTAGACCCTTGGGAAGCCTAGAAAATGTCTTTTTCCACCTCCACTGGGAGACATCTCATTCCTCACCACTATTTCTCTCCACCTTCGTCTCCAGGTAGTGACAGAACTCAAGTAGACCATTTTGGAGCTCGTATTACAACAGTGTTGAATGCATCTCGTACGTGGCTCGAGAAGCTCTGAAGCTCCGCCTTTCGCATCGGAGTTGAGGCTATGACCTCTCTTCCATCTCTGTTTATATTCGTCGATCACAACAACACCCTCAGATATCACTCGTTCCCTTTCCTTTTCGCTCAGTTCACTCGATCAATCCATCAGCCATCGTTCGCTATAGTTGCTTCGACCATCTGGTCGGAGCTCCATTTTCCACACCCATCCACACCGATCTTTTCGCTATCACCACGTTTACCTTCTTATGTAATTTGATCATCCTAAATCTCACTCGTCGGAGTGATTTTAGGTCTATCATCATCGTCGGAGGATAAACATAATCCACCCCTGCTTCTTTCATTTTCTCTGCTGAATAACCCTCATTGAAGCTTCGTCTTCGAGCGTAGAATACTCTTGCAGGTTCAGGTTTCTGAGAAACCTCACTTCGACGCTCCATGGGCTATGCAGAGTAGCTCCAGGAACCACATAGAGCCATGACCCATCAGAGTGCTCCACTTGATGTAGACCCCCTCCAGCTTGGTGTTGGACCGTCCAACGAGCTGATCTGCACCGTGGATCGCCGGAGTTTATCGATCGAAGTTCGCCCAGCTCCACCTTCGTCCATGTTTGTCCAGGCCTTGTTTATGTAGTTTGATTAAGGAGCCCCATTCCCAGATTTGATATGAGTCGCACAATAACACCCAAATTTAGGCGCTCATATCAGGTCCGGGCCAGATCTGACCTCACGGTAGCAGCTTTACCCAGAATGTTAGATCCACTCAGCAACGTTCGATGAGGACCGTACGCTAATGCCATGATCCTGCACTGTCAGATCTTTTGTAGAGGCCCATCAAGGCCGTACGTTAGAGCATACGCCCTGCACGCGAGATGGGTATGTGGAAAATTCTTACATGTATTTTGCTTTATTTTGTTTTAGTTTAATCATTATGATATTTAGTTTAAAACATTTGTAGTTTGGACCTTGTATTTATATTATTTACACTTTAGTCCAGTTGAGTCGAACTCACGTGTGTCCTTACATGCTTTTGTGGGTATTTTGCAACCATATGCCTGTGTTTCTCATTGGTTAATGAAACCGATTTTTTTTGTATTTGCATTTACGCCCTTATGAAGGCTCGATCATGTGTAGCGCATGATTGTTCTGGGTTATTTGCACATGGGGCCCCCGTACTTTTATTGTGTGTTACTATTTGGTCCCAAGACTTAAAATAATTGTAATTAGGTCCTTGCTTTACTATTTTAATTTCTTATTCTTTTATTTCTCACATTAAATAGTAATTTGGCTCCAAAATCCTCCAAAAATTAATATTAGCTCCTACTAGTGTCTACTTTCAGTGGTAATTTTTGTATGTTGAATTTCTTGTATTTATTATTTTTAAACATTCAAAAACAGTAGAAAAACCCATGTTTGCCTTAGAATATTCATAAAGTTTGAAAACTATTTTAAAAATTCTAAAAAATTGGAATAGTTGTATTTTGATTTGTTTGAATCTCTATCCAATTTCCATTGAATTTGCTTTTATAAAATCTTAAAAATTAGCAAACCTTAAAAATACCAAAAGAATATAAAAATTCATAAAAATTCTAAAAATTGTGATCGTAGTGCATGTTTGTAGATATACTCATATACTTTTTAATAAAATTAACATCCAGAAGTTTTTATCTAGCTTGGTATTTTATAGTTGCAAAATACTCATGTTTATTCATTGTTTTCATTGTTTCCTAACTTTAATCATTTTAAATATTCCAAAAACATCCAAAAAATCTACGAAAATCACAAAAAACATTGAAAACTTGTTAAAAACACAAAAATATTTTACTTGATTTATTGGACTATTTTTACCCTATTTGGAAAAAAAAGTGTGTTCTCCCCTTGTCATTCATTGTTTTTATTTACCTTATTTTAAAAAAAATTGAAAAAATAAAAACCATTAAAATAAAATAGAAATCATTTTAATCTTCATGATTTGACTACTTAGGTTTAATTGTGCTCCTTGTGTTCGACCCTGGTCGCTATACCGGGTTAATAAAAGTAGCTATACCACTTGCTTGATTTGTTAGATTTATTTAGTAGTTAAATAATTTTCTCAATTGTCACATAGTTAGCTTAGGTAACAATGACACCTTAATTAATCAACTTAACCTAAGCTAGCTCTCATGCTCATCAATACCTTTGAGGTCACATTGATTTGAGCCCAGATGGGTTGAAACATAAGGTCGGGGGCAAAATCCCTCAACTAGTTAGCGAGGGGAATGGTGGCGTAGTGCATCGCGGTAGTAGAGCTACGATGAGGTAGTGGAGATGGACTTCCACGAACTCGATACAGAACGTTCGAGGTGATTGGAGTGTGTCGGAGAGTCAAGAAGCAAAGGGACAAGATAGTGGGGTGGTTGCGGTGGTCGGAAACAATGTGTTGACAGTGAAAATAGTGGCTGGAGCTCGAGAGCTCTGACGAAGCTTAGATCTAATAACTATGCTAATAATTTAATTAAAACATGAAGTAAATTGCATTAACTGAAACCTAATAGCTAAATCTACCTAAAGAATAAAGAATGAACCTCTAGTTGGCAGGAGCCAACGAGATCGACCTCATGGTGGAGGACTCACCAGAGATGGTTGGAATGCCTCCTACCCACTCCTTCCTCACTGCGAACCACAACGGAGTGCTCCTGTCACCAGCCTCAACACTAAGAAGGCGGTCCGAGGAGGGGTTTATGTACAAGCGACGAGAAGGACGACTTCACCTAGGGTTTATGGGTAGATCGAGGATGCTCAACCCTAAGTGAGGTGTCAGCGTGGATGGTGGATGAACACGGATGATAACTCATGAAGATTGTACAAGGCCTCGAGGCTTGGAACATGAGGGAAAAAATTGAGGAGTCACAACTAGCTTCTGACAAGTTTAGGGCTTAGGTCAGACACTTGTCCCAGGGCAATGGATGGCGGGCTCTGATTGGGCTACGTCATCCGTAAAAAGATAAATTAGAAAATAAAATTGAAAATGATTTGAAATAAAATAGAAAAATATTTTATCTGCTTTTTTTGAAACATCAAAAATATTTATTAATTTATGTAGTATTAATATAATTTTCATTTATTTTTATGGGTTTATTTCTTATAAGATACTTTTTGAGGGTTTATTTGCCTACTTTTTATATCTTCTAATATTATTTTTAGTTTTAATTTTATGATTTTCTTTTCTCGATTTATATAACTATAACTTATTTTTATACACATAAATATATATTTGTTATATTTTTATGAGATAATATGTACATGTAAATAAAGGGATATTTACCAAGAAGACCCTAAAATCTTTCGAAATTACCTCTACGACCTTTGAAACATCATAATTCCTCCCACGACCTCGTAATGTTGCTAACCCTTACCCTACAGACCCTGTGGTTAACTCCCGTTCATTTACCCGTTAAAATTAACCCGATTCTGTTATGTTCATTTATATTATACCCAATTTGTTTATCAAATTTACATTTAATGCCACTCAATGCAAATAAATAAACTACAATGTTTGAAAATTTTAATTTCAAGTTCTTATCCATCCAAATCTCGCAGGAAGAGACCTAGAAGATTATTCTGTACTCCGATCTGGTTTCTACCCTTCGTTATTTATCAAATCTATAGAGTTCGTAATCTCTTTTCGTGTTCTTGTGCTTCAAAGCTTCAGGCGATCAGATCAAGCCATTCGACTCGAAGTCAAAGGTCCAGCTCCAGGTGCTCGTCTCCTACAAGTTATCGAAGCTAGAAGTGGATGTACCTCAGCCGATTGTCAATCAAAATATATGGAATGAGTGGAGATCTCCAACGAAAATGATAGTGGGAGATTGATCTCAGATCTGGGCAGACGAGCTGAAGGCTCCCCACCCCAGCCCTTGCTGCTCCCGCCGGCCGAGCTCAACCCCTACCACCCTGCTCGTCGCTGCACCCTCCTCACTCCATGGCTCTCCCCCTGTGACGCTGCACCCCCTCCAGCCGCTGCACCCTCCCCCCTCCCCGGCGTGCCGCTGCACCGCACCCCTCCCCCCCCACCGCCCACCAACCCCCGCCCAGATCGACCCCCCCCTTGCCGCTCCCGGCCGCCCCGACCCCTTCGGCGCCGCCGCACCGATGGAACTGCTCCCAGGCCGAGAACCTCCCCCTCCAGCCCAGGTCACCTCCTCCCTTGACCCCCGCAAACCTCCTTCCCTTCACGCACTGCCTCCCGACCCCACCCCCCGCGCACCGATGGAACTGCTCCCAGGCCGAGAACCTCCTCCCATGTTAAAGTGCCCTCGACGTTGATGTGTTTTAAGGTCTTGTCTCAGTGGTGGATTGGGGAAGGGAAGGGAAGATGAAGAAGAGGATAGAAGAAGGAACATGGATGAGAGAAAAAAATCCAACCGTTAGATTTTATATGGTTTGATTAACTCAGTTTTATCCTACCCGAGTTAACTCAAGATGTGTCAATTTAACGACAGGGTTCGTGGGGTAAGACGGAGCAAGATTACAGGGTCGTGGGAGGAATTATGATGTTTCAAAGGTCGTAGAGGTAATTTCGAAAGATTTTAGGGTCTGCTAGGTAAATATCCCTTAAATAAATATGTATACTTATTATATATAAGTATTGTATATTCATTAATGTATTTTATATCTATTTATTTTATTATTTTTATGGATTTATTTTATTTTATATTTTTAATAGAATATAAATAATATTTACAATGGTATAAAAATATAAAATGAATAAATGAATAAAAGGATTAAAAGAATAATTTCTCTATTTTTTATATACATGTATATTGTACAATAGGGGTCCAAAACCTAACTTTTGCATCTTAACTCTAAATTAAATGAAACCACCTTCATTAAATAGCTTCTTAAAAGTTATATACAACTAAAGATGATTTTGGTACATTTTGAGTTCATAGGGAGAAGATATGGGTTTGGGAACTTGAGATGTTAAAATCGTATTTTGAGTATAAATATAAAAAGTACATTGTATATTATTTTTATGTGAAATCAATTTTATATTTTTCTATGTATTTTATCTACAATTTAATGTACAAAGTTTCTTTATTTGAGGTATAAATAGTAGAGAATAAAATATGTCCCAAAAATGCTGCATTGAAGAACAAAAATTAGGGTTTTATTGTTATTTTTTACCCTTGTCTCCCCCTACTTTATTCCTTGTCGATCCAGACATCAAGATGCCTAGGTCTCAGGGTTTAGGGTCACAAAATACCTTTTGGTATTTTATTAATTTTCTTTTCTTTTCTTTATTCTATAATTTTTGCATTAAAAACTATATTTTACATACAATAAATGGAATAAAGAATGAATGTTAATTTGTACAAAATAATGCTATTTACTAGCTAAGGTTTTTAAGGCCAAAATGATAAATACAGGTGATGAAATGGAGATTTGTCACTACTCCCTCACTTTTAGCCACCATGTGCACCATCTTCGAGCGAAGCTCTGTGTCTTCAATGTTAGCCTTCTCCTGACAAGATCCACGGGAGCTTCCTTCCGTCTCTCTGCTAATCAAACACCTAATGAAAGAGGGGGTATTCAGACCTCTACCCACCCTCATATATTCATCATATGGCCGTCAACCTCTCACGCAGTCTCCATGTGACTCATTACGAGCCTAAGTCTAAACCGCTCGCTTCTAGCCATGTGAGGCTACTCTCTCACGCCACGTGGAGGAGTGACTCCAGATCTCCCTCCAAATCCCCTAATGCATCACGTGCACCGTCAATTCCCTTTGGACAATTGCGGCCCAACGCACTCTACTCTCGGGTAATTAAAGAAGTGCACCAAGTGCTATTTGGTTTTGAAATTTGTTTATTTTATTTTAATTGTAAACAAGACCCTATGTTCAATTATTCATTTCGGCAATTATTTTTATCACATTTTATCTCTAAAAATTGCATGTTATTTATTGATTAATTATATAATATATTGTGATTCATTGACATTTTTATGCGCTTTAGGTGATTTATTAAAATTTCTTAAGTATGAAAATTGTGAATTTTATCCACTTACATGTCTTCAATTCATATAAGCTATTTTGTCTTCAAAAAATCATAAAAAATGATAATAAGTAGGATTAATTGTCCTTCGTCGTGCCAAAAAATCAAGTCATTTGCATCCCTATATTTCTTAGAGTAAATTGCTTAGTGATTATAATAAATGAATTTTATATATCTATGAACTAGGTATTTTAAGGATTTAGAATTTTTCTTGTACGTGTATTATTTATGTACATCTAGGGCAATTTTAATTCTAGAAAATATTTAGGTTTGATAATTATTAAAATTAGATTTTTTGAAAATCACCTTATCTGCATATTTAATTCACAGTAAATATAATTTGCATCCAAAACTCCAAAAACATCACACCGTGTTAATTTCATCATTTTTAACCTTCTGTATAATTTTTCTTTTCATATGCATTAAAATTTGCATTAAAACCTCTGAAAAAGATCCATTTTTCATGCATGAATATTATGTCTTAAAAATATAAAAAATGTATCATGGACTTATTATTGCATAAATAACTTTGGAAAAATAACCTTCTAGAATTTTAAGCTCATTTGCTTATTAATTTGGATTTTTCACTTTAGGATAATTTGACCCTAACATTGTCTTTCCATTTGCATTTAATTCATATAATTGCATAGAAAATATAAAGAAATGCTCCCTTGAAAACCTACTTTTCAAATTATCTGAAAATCATCCTAAGTAGATAGTGGCGTCCCTAAGTTTGACCTTCGGCTTTTGGAAGTAAAAAAATACAATCATTTATGCACTTAACTCATTAATCATTTAAGAAGTTTTGATTAATCTGTAACTTCCAAACTACAACATTCGACAATATTTGCGAGGGCATTTACATGTTTTTCAGATAGGGATGTTATTGGGGAGGCATGGCTTAGGATAAATTTTTAAAAAATTTAAATGTTTGATTTTTCACCTCACGAGTAGTCTGAACCTCGAGCCTTCTTGTATCTTGATCCCATTATTTTTCATTATTTCATTTCATTTATTTATCTTATATTATGTATATCTCTCTCTGACATAAATCTTATATTTTTGTGTGAGGGTCTAGTGGACTGAAGCGACTGCTTAGGTGGTCGAGCAACTTTGGTGCATTGGAGGTCGTCTCTTCGGGAATCGAGCACATTGAGGGACATATAAATTTAAGATCGAGTCAAGTTTTGAGATAGTATAGAGTATTAGGTTCTAAATTTTTGAATTTTATTTAATTTTTGTAAATAATTGTAATAGTTGCACATTTACATCGATTCACCTTTGGGATCTTGTCTGTGTACACCGGACTTGGACATTCTTTTTCTTGTGGGATGTAGAGACATGTTTCACTCTCATGTGGAGTGCGGGACTTGACTTGAGTGGCTCATAGGTTAGACACGTACTCGTAGCTCTTAGAGTTTTTAAATAGGAAATATTATTTGCTTGTGCTCATTTAATCTAGGAGCACACTTCACAATTAATAAGACACACCTGTAGAACTTTATATTTGGCCAAATATTAAATTCAATTCTTCCTAGGTGCAGTTTTCTCGCATTGCATTTCAAATAGTGTAGAAATTTCAATATTGTATTCCATCCCACATGTAGAGAGCTAGGAAGAACTATAAGTCTCCGAACTTGGCATCCATCATTATCTTCATTTTTACATCGACTTTTTGATCTCCTTCCTTTATTTTATAACTTAGGAAAATAAAAAGAATTGGGAATGTCGATAGACGTTCTGAGTGGCAGATTTAATTTACAAGTATAAACAATTTAAAACCGGGACTGTTAATACAACTTTGACCAAAAAAATCATAAAAAGTAAAATTATTTTTGGGAGCAACCTCATCCTTGGACAAAGGTGCTTACCCCCAGACAGAGTGGGTGAGGACACAGTCACTAAGGTTAGAGCCCAAATCCTTGGACATGACCCCTAAGTCTCCATTTCCGACTCTTATGGATTTGGGAGCTGCAAGGGTTTGCCTTCGATTTTGGAAATATGTTTTGGTTGTGTAAACCCAATAGTCTCCTTAGGGGTGTAACACTGAAACCCGGTAGGCCTGGAAGATCAACCTTTGATTAGCAGTTATTAGGAGCATTGTTGGGCGTAAGGTAGCTCCATTGTGTGTAATAGACGTACAAGATCATTTTATCACCTAACTAAAAGGGAAAAGATAATTGATTATACCTTTGCGGCCTTTACTCTCTATAGTTGGTGAACTTGGGGTTTGCTTTGCATTTGCATTCAGGGTGCCCGTTCAAAGACCGTGCTCTTAGTGCCTTTCCTATCATTCCTTGTTTGAAATTGTGCTTCTACATCATATCTCTTGATATAGAGAATGGTTCTTTTGGGGTGATTTTTGCTCGGTCATTATAAGACTTGTTGGACATGCGAGCCCACGGCTAGCCATTATGCAATAAATGTTATTGTGAATATCATTCCCTGATCTGAAATGGAGAATAACTAATTAGTATAATAGGTCCCTTAGTACAATTAGGGATATGTACCATGGACATGTTGATGATCATACAACTGTTGATTCAGTGATAGAATCATAGAGGCTGGTGTTTGGATGAATATCTAAGGTGTTAGATTGAGGAATCATCAAACACCATCAAATGATTGTTAAGAGATGATCTCCAGTCTGAGTAGGAGATGACAATCCTTTCTCATATAGGTTGATATCTGATCGACCTCTTGATGCAGGTCCTCTGCATAGGAATAGAGATTCGGAGGTGTCATATTAGTTAAGTCAAAGGGTTGACTTAATGAGATCGAGATAACCAAAGTCCTACATCGTATGTTGTCGCGATATAGGCACACATCCTCTGACCAAAGACAGATGTATTGCTATTTGATCGAGTATGTACATTTGGTAGACCAATATGTTGATGACCTAACCAAGGTCTATACACCGGTGAGCTGGTGTGCATATAAGGGCATATGAGTAATACGATCTCTCAAAGGGATCATACAGGTTCACTTCTGAACCAGAAAACATGAGCTCACTCACGAGGTATTGGGTCTGAACAAATTCCATGCATGGTCGTCGTGCTTTGGAAGCATGACACGGATTTGAAGGTATGATATATGTTTTTGGAAAGCATATGATCAATACCAAATCCAAATGACCGAAATCAAGAAACTTGTTGATGAAACCCTGAAGATGACAGTGTAAAATTGATCTTTATCTTCGAGTTAATCACATGTCTTCCAGTATGCAGGATGTACAGGTATTAGGAATACCTGAGGGTGATGTGATCAATAATCAATTGAATAACCATGACGCTTCCATTCCGAGGGAGTGATGAAATATGTCTGGATTTTAGTGACTCCTCTCAGTAGAGAAGCAATCTGACCGTGGTCCAAGTGTTGGACATTGATCTGAATGAGATTTAGATGCAATGAAGAGGTTAGATTTGCAGCCTTGATTAAATCAAGCATCTCTCGGAGGTCTGTGAGATATGGATTTGAGATGTGATCTCAATATCCAAGTCACTATACGTGGAACAATACAATCGCCATGTCCTTATCTCCAAGTATCTGCGGAGAAAGCGCATTATTCTTGAAAGAGTTCAAGAATAATTCCAAAGGTTAAATTATATCTGAGCATTGAGAAATATCTAATTAAATGTGATTTAATAATCATGAATAATGCGAATTCGATTCACATTATCTGAATGCATGAGAATGGGTATCTAATGTAATTAAATGTGATTAAATTAATGTGGATATGGATAATGTGGATAACACTATCCAATTATCTATGTATATTACAAATATGATTTATAATATACATTAGAGAGAGGCTTTTGTGATTTATATTTATTGATTAATTGTTAATGTGAATGGGATTCACATTGAATAATTAATTGAAAATATAATTACATTTAGTTTTGGGTTGTGAATGAGATTCACAATTTTTCATGGCTTGGTTGATATTTTCCAAAAGATAATTTGAAATTATATTTTGTGAAAATTATTTTCGACAAGAGTTATAGGAGATATCTTGAGATAATGAGATCTCATGATATTTTAGGAGATTGACCATGTCCTATCTAACAAGAGAGGACGGCTACAACTCTCCATGAGGAGAAGAGTAGCCGTCCCCGACTATTTAGGAGTGGACCATGGTCTTCTCATTATCCTATCTCTAGTCAAATGTGATTTAATTTGAGATTAATTATATTGATTTATTATATTAATTAATTTGAATTAAATCACTTGTTGTTGTGTTCTACCAAAAATATCCTAGCCGTTGAAAGGAACACAAATCAATCTCATCCGTTGATTGTGTTTTGTCCATTGATTGGGATCCATGGACTCCCAAAACCCTATATAAGAAGCGGAATGCCTTGCTCTTCGACTAACACACCGACTTGACAAAGTCTCTCTACTCTCTCTCTCTCTCATTCTCTCTTGCCCTCTTCTTCTTCTCTCTTGGGTGGCCATCCACCCTACCTTAGAAGAAAGAAGGCCCTCTTTGTCACCTTACGTTGCTTCGACGACTCTCAGTACTCCATCTTCTTTGGTGCTTCTCGCTCGTGAAGAAGACAAACGATCTCGTGTGACGAGATCAGGAGTTCCCTTGCTTGGACTACTACTTGGATTGCGAGATCACCGTGACTCATCCCCGCGCTCGCAAGCGCCTCCTCCGAAGGTCGGACTTGAGACATGAGGCTTCTTCTCTTAGAAGCTTGATCACAACTACGCTACAACAGGTATTCCTATATCTACTATGTGGTTAGTTGAAACGATTCATAAATGGTTTATGGATCATGTGGTTTCGTCGTCTAATTTTTTAAAAAGATCCGTTGCACCGAGCAACTAGTATGACTAGTTGCTCTTGATCGTATACGATACGATCATCATGCTTCCATGATGTGCTTAAGGATCCAACCGTATCCTTCAAGTGGTATCAGAGCCAGGTTTACAGATGTTTTGGATATGATCCATAAACCTACGAAAATTTGGGCTCGTTTTGGGTTCGTGAAGATTTTAGCATTTTAATTTTCGAAGCCTTGTCTTGTGATAATTTTTCGGACCTGTTTAAAATGTTTAAACATTTATTTATCACTAGGATAATGTTCCTTATTAAGTAAGGAAAATGTGGAATTTGAGTTTGCGTAATTTGGATTCCGTTTGCTCAAGATATGATCGTTTTAATGACCATATGTCCACTGTTTTGGGGATGGCGATTAGAGACGTAATTAAGATGTTAATTACTATTTTAAAACGCCTGGAAATGCATGTTTATCATATGGTTTCTGTTTTAAATCAAATGATCAAAATCTAGAAATTGATTTTGCTTAATTTGGATTTAAAATGAATGAGATATGCTATTTTTAGTTAGTGAGGGTCACTGCTGGAAATTGCATGATTATCTAAAACCTTGTGATTGTCATTGTGAAATTAATGGTTTATTTCCTGGAATAATTATGGATAATATTTGGAAAATATTATAACAATAATTATTCCCTTAAATGACATTGCCTCAACTAATGAATGATTAGATTAGATCTAGATCACCAATTGGCTATTTGATACACATTCAACAAACTTGTTACTTGAATAAGTTTTTTGAGAATTTGTCTAGCAAATTTTCTTATAATCAAAATGGTTTTGATTATTACTATATGGTATAATTTCGGTTGAAATATCGATGATCATCTCAAGTACAAAGTGATTGTCTCGGCATTATTTTTTTCCCGAGGCAGATATGGTGTCTAGTCAGGGAGCGTTGGGGTAGCAGGTTGTACCTTTTGTGGTATGTCCCACTCCTGCCGGTACTAACCATGATAGCGGGTAGGGAACGAATGATGCCTGAGAGATCGTGATGTATTTTCTAATTATTATAATACAAATTAATACGTATTTGAGATAATACCATATTTCAAGTAACAAATTGAAATATTTGTTGGATATTAATTGGATCATTAAATTAATATGATTAGATTAATTGGAATCCAATTGAAATCAAAACACTCTATTATGAATAGAGTTGTTATTTCCCTTGGAAGAATTAATCATAATGAATATGATTCATAATGATTATATAGAATTTGAATATGAGGTGGAGGGTCACATAAGTGACATCCATGGTCTCCCGTCAAGGCGAAGGGTTTCCGTCGCCAGGGATTGTATGTAGGAGACGCATGTCCGTATTGACAGTTCCTGCATACAAGCGCATTTGGATCGGGCTCTTTGCTTCTCGAAAGAGTAAGGTCGTATATGTAGTGACCCCAATATCGAGTTCTCATATTATTGGAGCGATATTGGATTGCGCATAGCGAGTGCTAATCCTGTTGACGGTCGGTTCAAATAACAACGGGTCAACATCACCTTAGGGGTGGTGGGCCCGGATGTTAAAGATCGAATTGGGAATGCAAGTTGGACTTGCAAGGCGGAATATGTTCCTGCTTCCTTTTATCCGAGTTACAAGTTCTCATATTATTGGGATGTAACAAGGATAAGAAAGGAGATCCCAGATCTAGCTTGAGATATATTGGTAAGTATATCTCTTACATTGAAAGTGATTAAGGGAATGAACTTTCAGTGTTCACAAGGCAAGACAACTTTGATATAAAATTTCTAAATCAAAGTAAGATGTGTGTGTGTGTGTATTTATGCAAAAATTTCTTATTTCAGATAATCTTTCATTAAACCCACTCAATACTATACTCAATAATAGCCAGTAAAATATCATGGATTGGATCCATGATCAAAATATTGTACTTGCAGTTGGACACATATTGTATGTAGTTACAATATGCAAGTTTCCTCATAATAATGAGGAATGACAATTAAATAGACAATAAGACAACAACCTAGGGTTTGTATGTCTCAATAGTCTTGATCTCTCATCAAATATACTTTGGAAGTGACATGTCGATGATGATCGCAATTGTCAAATAATCCTTATAAAATTCTAGGAAGATGTTCTGACATACATATGTGTTCTTGACATTTAATCATGAATGAAATGGTTCACTGCATTATGCAGAATGGTGGCTCTACAAGAGATGATGTATTCAAAATATTTGAATACCTACCTGAACCTAAGTCTTTAAGAGTTAAGATGTATGTCGATATGGTGAGTGTCATCATCCTACTATCTATACTCTAGTCATTCATGAAGCTTCATAATGTTTATATTGTATGAATTAAATGAAGTGTATATAAGTGTCGAAATACTCTTATATTGAAATCTTTTGAATTCAACATAAGAGATCCTTTGTCTTAAGAAATGGTTATTTAGAGATGAAAGGAGCGCAGTGGAAGCATGGGTCGGACCCAAGTTAGAAGAAAAGTCAAAGAGTTGACTGTACTTCTATAGTTTCCACATATATGACATCCAAAGACTTGGATGAATGCCAATACTACAATGAGCTGATGTGTTGATAGTATGACTATCAAGTCTATCTAGATCCTTAGAGAAGGACACAGATATTGCATCGAAATAATTTACATCTACATATAATCATTGAAATTGACTTTCTTATTTGATAAGATCAAAGTCTAATAATTGTATCTCATTCTTCTAATGACACTTGCAATTGGTTGCATATGTTTTAGAAGACTAGAAAATTTGATCTTAAGGTTTAATAGCCATCCACATGGATATTGATGCAATTATTGCAACAATCTCTACTGGATAGATAGACGTAATATTTTCAGTGGGAGGGCCCTTAGTCTTAGAGAATGTCTCTACTACATAGATATTAGAAAACATTCATATTTTATTTCTAAATGTTGGAAATAGACATGATTTCTGGAATAGACCTATCATAAAGAGTTATGATGGGTATATTTTAGATAGTATTTTGATATCTAGAGGACTCTACGAAATTAAAAATTAATGAATGGTTCATTAGCATTTCTAATACTGAAAATTAAACCTTAAAAGATCAATAGAAGGATAAAGATCATTTGACAATGATCTTGCATCAAACCTTGTACATATGTCTGTTGATAAGATCAATAGACTAGTAAGAGATGAACTTTAGAGTGTCTAAAATCTCAAATCTTACATACTTTTGAATAATGTATTCAAAGTAAAAATGTTCAATGCACTTTTCTCTGGGAATGGTGTAAGATGCCAAGGTATTCAAGATCTCATACATATTGATGTATGTGGAACATTTGTATCATAATAAACATCGATGATATGTGATATCATTTGATGATTAATTGTGATATGAGATTTCTTCCCTTCACCTAAGAAAAATTTTAAATGTTTAAAGATTTAATAATTTTTTGGTTTAGAACCAAAGTTTGAAGGAAGATGAAATGAATTTGATCTAACCTAGGTAGCTTGTACCTATTAGATGAATTCAAAGGAATACCTTATGGAGATATGAATGCCATTCCTATCTCAATCCTCCTAATGCACCTAAACTCAATAAAGTTATTGAGAGATACAATTGATCATGTGTGACATGATTTGATCAATGATTAATCTTAGCATAATTATCTCTTAGTTTCCAAGGTATATATGTAGTAGAGACTACAATATATATCCTGATAAGGTTCCATGCTGGTAAACTGGAATCTAGCACCAGAGAGTGGTACTTCATTAGAAAAATAAAGGATGGTATTGGATACCTACTTTATGACCTTGAGATTCTTAAAAGATCTCATCTCTAAGGATATGATCTTTGGAGGATGACTCTCTTAAGAATCAAGATGAAAATGAAGTGAAGGAACTCATTTAATCTTGAGAAAATAATGAGGCTCCTAAAGTCGAAAACTAAAAGGACAATTAAAGATGAAACACGAATACCTATTCAAATGAGTTTGAGGATGTATTCCATGTGTCAGAGAAATCTGACAATGATCAAACTTCATGTGATGAAGCTTTTAAAGATCATGACTTGGAAAGATGGATTTTAGAAATAAAGTCTAAAGTAGACTTCATATACAAGTGCTGAATATGGACCCTCGAGGATCCACCTATATGGGTAAGACCCGTTAAGGTATAAATGGATATTCAAGAGAAAGAGGGAACCAGATGAGAAGGTAGAGACCTTCAAAGCACAGTTCGTATCTACAAGATACACACCAAAGAGAAGACATTGCTTGCAATGAAACTTGTTCTTCAGTATCCTTGCTTAAACCCATCAGATTATTGCTAACTATAGCTACACAACTTGACTTTGACATCTTCAAAATGGAAGTCAAGATTGCATTCCTCCACGAATATCTCTCTGAGGATATTCACATGAAGTAGCCCCAGGGCTTCATAGTTGAGGAAAGTGAGTTGTGCAAGCTGAATAACTCCATCTATGGACTCGAATAAGCTTCTTGTAGTTGGAACATAAGATTTGATGAAATTATAAATGTTATGATTTCAAATAGAATCTTGATGTACCATGTGAAGCTTAGTGGGAGTGCCATTGTGTTCATCATGCTATATGTAGATAATAGCCTAATCATTTGGAATGATATAAGGATAATAATAAGTGTTTTATGGACTGCTTATTCCATACCTTGAGATGTGATCTCAAGGATACCTCTTAAATTTTAGTTCGAAGATGTTCAGAAACAAAGAAAAGAGGGTATTGGAATCATCACATTAGCAGTACACCTTGGACATGTTCTATTTTCTGGAAAATTCCAAGAAAGGCTTCCTTCCCTTAAGATATGGTACTGACCTATCTAAAGGGATAGCACCTCAAAGAGTTGAGGAAGTGAATGCTAGAACTACTTGCCCTTGTGCATCAGTTACGAGAAGCCGAGTGTATGCTGGATGTGTACAAAAGTTAGATATCTGCCATGTAGTGGGAGTAGTAAATGTTCCCAATCCTTCTAAAAAGATAAAACACTTGATTGCAGTAATAACAATATCTTCAAAAGGTTTTTGAGATAGTGATCTCAAAGTCTTATCTTCAAGAACTTAAGACTTTATAGATAGTGATCTAAAAGGTCTTAATTATGGATACCTTAGGAAATATTGATCTTCAGGAATAAGGGTATTCTGATAAGGATTATGGAGATACTGGTTATAATTATTAAGCTGTAGTGTCAAGGACACTATAACTGAAAAGATTGAGTATTGGTTGCATAAGATGCAACATTCGCATTGGATACGAGAACTTTTACTAGGGGATATGCAAGTGCCATAAAAGGACTTGACATAGTCTCTCGAGAACAGAGTGACTGATCAGCTTATCTAGCTATATTTCTAAATAGCCTATGATTGTCACATGAGTGTGGGTTTAAATGATTAGCCCATTAATGACTCTTTGGGCTAGTGGGAGATTGTTGAGCATGCGAGCCCACGGCGAGCCATTATGCAATAAATGTTATTGCGAATATCATTCCCTGATCTGAAATGAAAAATAACTAATTTGCATAATAGGTCCCTTAGTACAGTTAGGGTTCGTTTGGTTGCAGGGTTGGACAGGGTTGGGTTGGGCAGGGGTACCCCTGTGAATAGTAAACTGTGAGGAGGAGAACCCTGTTTGGTTGGAGGGCCAGCCCGGGTTGGGCCAAGCCAACCCTGCCCAACCCTGCAACCAAACGAGCCCTTAAGGTTATGTACCATAGCCATCATGATGATCATACAGTTGTTGACTCAGTGATAGAATCATAGGGGCTGGTGTTTGGATGAATATCTAAGGAGTTAGATTGAGGACTCATCAAACACCGTCTAATGATTGTTAAGAGATGATCTCAATCCTGAGTAGGAGACGGCAATCCTTTCTCATATAGGTTGATATCTGATCGACCTCTTGATGCGGGTCCTCTGCATAGGAATAGAGATTCGGAGGTGTCAGATTAGTTAAGTCAAAGGGTTGACTTAATGAGATCGAGATAACAAAAGTCCTACATCATATGCTGTCACGATATAGGCACACATCCTCTGACCAGAGACAGATGTATTGCGATATATCTGAGTATGTACATTTGGCAGACCAATAGGTTGATGACCAAACCAATTTCTATACACCGGCGAGCTAGTGTGCATATAAGGGCATATGAGTAATACGATCCCTCAAAGGGATCATACAGGTTCACTTCTGAACCAGAAGACATGAGCTCACTCATGAGATATTGGGACCGAATAAATTCCATGCATGGTCGTCGTGCTTTAGAAGCATGACACAAATTTGAAGGTATGATATATGTTTTTGGAAAGCATATGATCAATACCAAATCCCAATGACCAAAATTGAGAAACTTGTTGATGAAACCATGAAGATGGCAGTGTAAAATTGGTCTTTATCTTCGGGTTGATCACAGGTCTTCCAATATGTAGGATGTACAGGTATTAGGAATACCTGAGGGTGATGTGATTAATAATCAATTGTATAACCATGGCGCTTCCATTCTGAGGGAGTGATGAAACAGTTCTGGATTTTAGTGACTCCTCTCAGTAGAGAAGCAATCTGATCTTGGTCCAAGGGTTGGACATTGATCTGAATGAGGTTCAGATGCAATGAGAAGATTAGATTTGCGGCCTTGATTAAATCAAGCATCTATGGGAGGTTCGTGAGATCTAGATTTGAGATGTGATCTCAATATCCAAGTCACTATACATGAAACATTACAATCGCACTGTCCTTATCTCCAAGTATTTGCGGAGAAGGTGCATTATTCTTGAAAGAGTTTAAGAATAATTCCAAAGGTTGAATTATATCTTATCATTGAGAAATAGATAACTAAATGTGATTTAATTATCATGAATAATGTGAATTCAATTCACGTTATCTGAATGCATGAGAATGAGTATCCAATGTAATTAAATGTGATTTAATTAATGTGGATATGGATAATGTGGATAGCACTATCCAATTATCCATGTATATTATAATTATGATTTATAATATACATTAGAGAGAGACTTGTGTGATTCATATTTGTTAAGTAATTGTTAATGTGAATGGGATTCACATTCAACAATTAATTGAAAATATAATTACATTTAGTTTTGGGTTGTGAATGAGATTCACAATTTTTCAATGGCTTGGTTCATATTTTCCAAAAGATAATTTGGAATTATTTTTTGTGAAAATTATTTTCGACAAGAGTTATAGGAGATATCATGAGATAATGAGATCACATGATATATTAGGAGATTGACCAATTCCTATCTAACAAGAGAGGACGGCTACAACTCTCCATGAGGAGAAGAGTAGATGTCCCCCCTTACTTAGGAGTGGACCATTGTCTTCTCATTATCTTATCTCTAGTCAAATGTGATTTAATTTGAGACTAATTATACTGATTTATCAATATTAATTAATTTAAATTAAATCACTTGTTGTTGTGTTTTACCAAAAATATCCTAGCCATTAAAAGGAACACAAATCAAGCTCATCCGTTGATTGTGTGTTGTCCATGGATTGGGATCCATGGACTCCCAAAACCCTATATAAGAAGAGGCCTGCCTTGCTCTTCGACTAACACACCAACTTGACAAAGTCTCTCTACTCTCTCTCTCATTCTCTCGTGCCCTCTTCTTCTTCTCTCTTGAATGGCCATCCACCCTACCTTAGAAGAAAGAAGGCCCTCATTATCGCCTTACATTGCTTCGACGACTCTCGGTACTACATGTTCTTTGGTGCTTCTCGCTCACGAAGAAGACATAAAATCTTGTGTGACAAGATCAGGAGTTCCCTTGCTTGGACAACTATTCAGATTGCGAGATCACCGCGACTCATCCCCGCACTCGTAAGCTCTCCTCCGAAGGTCGGACTTGAGACAGGAGGCTTCTTCTCTTAGAAGCTCGATCTCAACCACGCTACAAAAGGTATTCCTATATCTACTATGCGGTTAGATGAAACGATTCATAAATGGTTTATGGATCATGTGGTTTTGTCGTTTAAATTTTTTAGAAACTCTGCTGCACCGAGCTACTAGTATGACTAGTCGATCTTGATCGTATACGATACGATCATCACGCTTCCGTGATGCGCTTAAGGATCAAAATTGACCGTAATCACGGGAAGAGGATCGCTCTCTCCCCAAACCCCCTCGATTTCATGACAACTCTTCCTTGTTGGACACGGGATCCCACAACTAGCCATTATGCAATAAATGTTATTGTAAAATTCACTCCCTAATCTAAAATGAAGAATAACTAATTTGCGTAATAGGTCCCTTAGTACATCTATGGTTATGTACCATGCCCATCTTAATGATCATATAGTTGTTCATTCAATTATTGAATCATAGAGGCTGGTGCTTGGATGAATATCTAAAGATTTATAATGAGGACTCATCAAGCACTGTTAAATGATTAGTACGAGATGATCTCCAGCCAGAGTAGGAGATGGAAATCCTTTCTCATTTGGTTGATATCTGGCCGACCTCTTGATGCAGATCCTCTACATAGGAATACAAATTCGGAGGTGTCAGATAAGTTACGTTGAAGAGTTGACTTAGCAAGATTGAGATAACCAAGACCTATGTAGTATATTATCATGATTAAGGCACGCGTCCTCTGACCAGAGATATATGTGTTACTATATGTCTGAGTATGTACATTTGGCAGACCGATAGGTTGATGGCCTAATCAAGGTCTATAAACCAGCAAACTGACATGCTTACAAGGGCATATGAGTACTGCAATCTCTCAAAGGGATCATACAGGTTCATTTACTGATCTGGAAGACATGATCTCACTCATGGGATATTGGGATGAAATTTCGTGTGTGATCGTATCGTTTTGGAAGCTTGATAGAATTTGTAAGTTTGATATATGCTTTTGGAAAATATATGATCAATACCTGAGTATGATATATGATTTGGAAAGTATATGATCGATACCAAATCCCAATGATCAAATGAGAAACTTAATGATAAAACCATGAAGAAGATAGTCTGAAGATAAAAAACTTCAGGTATATTCTAGGTCTTCTAGTAGCAGGGTATACATGTATTAGGAATATCTGAGGGTGATGTGATAATAAATAATTGTATAACTATGATGCTTCCATTTCGAGGGAGTGATGAAACATGTCTAGATTTTAGTGACTCCTCTCGGTAGCGAAGTAATCTAATCTTGGTCCAAATGTTGGATCGTAATCTGAATGTGATTCAGATGCAATGACAAGATTAGATTTATGGCTTTGATTTAATAAAAAAATCTATGGGAAGTCCCCGAGATATGGATTTGAGATATGATCTCAATATCTAAGTCACTCTGCATGGAACATACAATTACCATGTCCTTATCTCCAAGTATCCACAGAAAAGTGCATTATTCTTGAAACCGTTCAAGAATACTTTTATTTTGATAATGTATATGAACATTGTGAAAAACAGATAATTAAATGATATTTAATTATTATAAAAAATGTGAATGTGACTCATATTATTTGGACACATGAGAATGGACATCCAAGATGGCTAAATGTAATTTAATTATCATGGAAATGAATAATGAAGATAACACTATCCATTTTAATTATGGATATTATAAATGTAATTTATAATATATTAGAGAGAGCTAATGGTAATTTGTATTTATAAATTAATAGTCAATGTGAATTGGATTCATGTTGGACAATTAATTACTTCTTTCAATGGCATGGTTGAGATTATCACAAAATAGTTTAGAATTATTTTGGTGAATAATTATGCAATAAAAGTTATGGCATATATGAAATAATTATTGGAGAATAATTTCTCAAAACAATTGGAATAATGAAGCCTTCTTGCCAAATAAGGGAGGACGGTCAAGTTGAGCTCTCTAAACTTGGTGACCGTCAATCCCATATATGGAATGGATCTCCATTCATTCGAATTAATTTCATCCTTGGTTGTGTGATTTAAATTGAAATATATTAATTTATTTCAATATATTTAATTTAATTAAAAGCCAACAATTTTTTTGTTGGTAATTAAAATACAACAAGATCATGGTCATTGATTGAAAGCACAAATAAATCTCAACCATTGAATTTTTCAATACATAGACTGTGATCCATGGACATCCAAATTAGTATAAATAGAAGGGTAGCCCTAGTCTTTTATCTTTACAGACCATTAGACACAATTATCTCTCTCTATATACATGTCTACTCTATTTCTCATTCTCTTATTGTGGCCGTCCACCTTGGTACCGTAGAGAGAGTCGTTGTTGTCGATATTACACCACCGTGTTGCCGCTTCGACTGCTCATAGATCTCCTATCTCCTTCGGTATGACTCACTCATAAAGAAGATGCCAGATCTCATGAGACAAGATCAGGAGATTCGTCGCTTGGATTATCAACTTGGATATCGAGGAGTACGTGTTTCATTAATGTGCTCGCAACCTTCTCCTCTATTGGATCGGACATGAGACAGGAGATCTCTTACTTTAGAGACATGATCACAACCATATTTAAATAGGTATTCCTATATCTTGTTTGTGATTTAGATGAAACGATCCGAGAAGTGTTCTTGGATTTTGTGGTTTCATCAATTTAACTTTTTTAAATTCTGTTGCCCCGAGCGACTAGTACGACTAGTCGCTCCCGATCACATAAGATGTGATCTTCATGCTTCCATGATATGCTTTAGGGTTTTATCATAACCTTCAAGTGATATCAGAGCCATAGGTTGGAGCTTTCAGATATGATCCATAAACCTATGATGACATGTGCATTTTTTGGTTGTGTGATTTTTCATCGTATTTTGTTAAAGCAACCATATTTTGTGTGATTTTCGCCTATTAAAGTGTTTTAAAATGTGACTTTATCACTTGTATTATGTTACCCATCTTATTAGAAAACTTTAATACTTTAGAATGTTTGCGTGATTTGGAATCTGTTTGCTCAAGTTATGATCGTTTTAGTGGACATGTGTCCACAATTACGGGAATGGTATTTTAGAACGTAATAAAGAGATAATCATGATTTTAAAATACCTATAAATGTGTGTCTACTACTTGGATTCTATTGCAAATCAAATTGGCAAACCAAAGAATTCTATTTTGCATGATTTGGAGTTTATTTGCTCAAGATTCATTAGTTTTAGTAAACATGTATCATTGCTGGAAACATAACAAATTTTAATAAGAATCTTGTGATTGTCATTCAATTAATTCATGGAAATTAATGGTTAATCTTCTAGAATAATTAGTTTTTAAATATTTGTGAAATATTTAATAAAGATCATTATTTTTGAATGACCATAACCAACAAGATAAGATAATTGATCTTAATCGAATTGGTTACAATTACTCTTCCCAACAAACTTTGTTACTTGAATAGGATTCGGGATTTTTTTAGCAAATCTCCTTATAATATTAATCAAAAGTGTTTGATAAATATTGTATGGTATAACTTCAGTTGAAAGGCCGAATATTATCTGAAGTACAAAATGATCAAATCACATTAACCTAACCTGAGGCAGATATGGTGTCTAGTCGGGGCTCGTTGGGGTAGCAGGCTGCTCCGTGAGTGGTCTGTCTGACATCATGTGCGTATTGTCCATGACAGTGAGTAAGGAAAGGATAATGCTTGAATTGATCATGATGTATTTTTCTAATTATTAACATTTGAATAATATGTATTTTGATATTATATCATCCTTCAAGTAACAATCAAGATTGTTTGTTGGTTGATTGATTGGACTGATAATTAATTTAATATGATTAAATTATTTAGATCCAATTAAAATAAACACTCTATTATGAATAGAGATGTTATTCCCTTTGAAGAATTAATTATGTGGATATGATTCATAATAATTAATTAGAATTCAAACATGATATGAAGGATCACATAAGTGACATCCATGGTCTCCTATCAAGATGAAGGGTTCCGTCGCCATGGATTGTATGTAGGAGACACCTGTCCGTGACAACTCATGCATACAAGCGCACATGGATCAGGCTCTTTGCTTCTCAAAAGAGTAAGGACATATACGTAGTGACTCCAATAACAATTCCTCATATTATTGGGGCGATATTGGATTGCACATAACAAGTTCTATTCTTGTTGATGGTTGGTTCAATTAACAAAGGGTCAACATTGCCGTAAGAGTGGCGGGCCCAGGTGTTAAATAACTAAATTAGGAAATGCAAGTTGGACTTGCAAGGCGGAATGAGTTCCTACTATTTTTATATGAATTGTAATTTCTCATATTATTGTGATGTAAAAGAGATCCGAAATCTTGCTTGAGATATAATGGTAAGTATATCTCTTACTTTGAAAGTTAATAAGGGAATGAACTTTCACAGTTTACAAGGCAATATAACTTTGATATTTAAAAATCCTAAATCAAAGTAAAATATGTATATATGCAAATTGTCTTATTTCAGGTAACCTACATTAAGCCCACTCAAAATTATACTCAATAATAATCGATAAAATATCAGGATTGGATCCATTATCAAGATATTATACTTGCAATAGGACACATAATGTATGTGGTTGCAATGTGCAAGTTTCCTCATAATAATGAGGAATGAGAATTAAAAAGATAATAGGACAACAACCCATGGTTTGTATGTCTCTATAATTTTGATCTCTCATCAAATGTGCTTTAGAAGTATCATGTTGATGATCGTAATTATCGAAAATCCTTATGGAACCTAGGAAGATGTTTAGCATACATATGTGCTCTCGACATTTATTCATGAATGACATGGTTCACTGGAACTTGCAGAATGGTGGCTCGATAAGATATGATGTACTCAAAATGTTTGAGTACCTGCCTAAACCAAAGTCTTTTAAGAGTTAAAATGGATGTACATATTATGAGTGTCATCATTGTACTATCTATACTCTAGTCATTCATGAAGCTTCATAAGATTCGTATTGTATGAATTAAATGAAGCATATATAAATGTTGAAATGCTCTTATATTGAAATCTTATGAGTTCAACATAAGAGTTCCTCTGTCTTAAGCAATTGTTGTTTATAGATAAAGGAAGCACAGTGGAATCTTGGGTCTGAATCAAGTAAGAAGGAAAGTCAAAGAGTTGATTGTACTTCTATAATTTCCACACATATGGCATCTAAAGAGTTGGATGAATGCCAATATTGCAATAAGTCGATGTACTGATAGTATGACTATCTATAATATCTAGGATCCTTAGAGAAGGACTCAGATAGTGCATCGGAATAATCTTTGTCTACATATAATGATTGAAATTAGCGTGCTTATTAGATAGTATCAAAGTCTAATAATTGTATCTCATTCTTCTAGTAACACTTGCAATTGGTTGCTGATGTTTTAGAAGACTGGAAAATTTGATCTTGATGTTTCATAGTCATCCACATGGATATGGATGCAATTGTTGCAGCAATCTCCATTGGATAGATAGACTATATTTTCAGTGGGAGAGCCCTTAGTCTTGGAGAATCTCTCTATGACCCAGATAGTAGAATACATTCATTGTTTATTTCTAAATGTTGGAAATGAACATGCATTCTGGAATAAACATATCATAAAGAGTTATGATGGATATATTTCAGATAGTAATCTAACATCTAGAGGACTCTACTAAATTGGAAAATTAATAAATGGTTTGTTAATATTTGTAATACTGAAAAATTTAAACCGTAGAAGATCAATAGGAGGATGAAGTTCATTTGACAATGATCTGGCATCAAGACTTGGACATATGTCTATTGATGAGGTCAATAGATTGGTAAGAGATGAAACTTTAGATAGTCTGAAATTTCAAATCATACATACTTGTGAATATTGTATTCAAAGTAAAAGTCTCCAATGCACCCTTCTATGGGAATGGTGTTAGATGCTAAGGTATTTAGGATCTAATATATATCGATGTACGTGGATCATCTATACCATAATGAACATTAATGATATGTAATATATATTAATGATTTTTGTGATATGAGATTTCTTCCCTTCACCTTAGAATCCTTTGAAATATTCAAAGACTTCAATTTTTGGTTTACAATCAAAGTTTGAAGGATGATGAAATGAATTTGATCTAACCAAGGTAGCAAGTACCTATTAGATAAATTCGAGGAATACCTTATGCAGAAAGGAATATCATTCCTATCTCACTCCTCCTGATACATCTTAACTCAATAGAGTTGTAGGGAGATGCAATTAGATCATGTGTGACATGATTTGATCAATGATGAATATTAGCATAATTAACTCTTAGTTTCCAGGTATATATGTAGTAGAGACTACAATATATACCATTAATAAGATTCTACGCAAATCTAAACCTTAAAACCCTCATAATCTACGATTTGAAACCTAGCCTAGTGTTGGACACTTGAGGATTTAGTGTTACTCTGTCCATAATCATGTCATGGATGCAAGTAAGTTGGAATCTAGTACCAGAGAGTGCTACTTAATTAAGAATATAAAGGATGGTATTCGATACCTACTTTATGACATTGAGATTCTCATAATATTTCATCTCTAAGGATATGATTCTTAGAGGTTTACTTTCTTGAGAGTCAAGATGGAAATGAAGATGGAAATAAAGTAAATGAATTCAATAAATCTTGTGATGATAATGAGGCTCCTGAAATCAAAAATTGAAAGGACAATTAAAGATGAGCAACTCATACCTTTTCAAATTAGTTTGAGGGTGGGAAGACCACCTAAAGGGTGTGGATTCCATGTGTCAGTTAAGTCTGACAGTGATCTGACTTCATGTGATGAAGCTTCTGATGATCATGACATGGAAAGATGGATGTTAGCAATAAAAGTCAAAAGTAGACTTCATATACATGTGTTGTATATGGACCCTCGAGGATCCACCTATAAGGGTATGGCATGTTAGGGGTAAATGGATCGTCGAGAGAGAGAGGGAACCTGATGAGAAGGTAGAGACCTTCAAAACACGACTCGTATCCACAAGATACACATGAAGAGATGACATCACTTGCGATGTGACTTGCTCTTAAGTGACCATGCTTAAACCCATCAGAATATTGCTAACTACAGTTACGCAACTTGACTTTGATATCTACAAGATGGAAGTCAATATTCCATTCCTCTATGAATACCTCAATGAGGATATTCATATGAAGTAGCCACAGGGCTTATTGGGTGAGGAAGGCAAGTTGTGCTAAAGAACTCCATCTATGGACTCAAATAAGATTCTAGTAGTCGAAACATCAGATCTAATGAAATTATAAAGGTTATTATTTCATACAAAATGTTGATGAAACATGTAGAGCTTAGTGGGAGTGCCATTGTGTTCATCATGCTAAATGTAGATAGAATCCTAATCATTTGGTATGATATAAGGATGATAATAAGTGTTTTATAATCTGGTTGTTCTATATCTTGAGATATATTCTCATGGATACCTCTTAGATCTTAGTTTTGAAGTTATTCAGAAGCAAAGAGAAGAGGGTATTGGGACTATCACATTAGTGGTGCACCTTGGATATGTTCCACTATTGGAAAAACCCCAAGGATGACTTCTTTCTCTTAAGATATGGTATCGACCTATCTAAAGGTATAACACCTCAAAGAGTTTAGGATGTGAATGCCAAAGCTACACGTCCTAGTGCATTAGCTATGGAAATCTATGTATATACTAGATGTGTAAAAAATTCGGATGTCTACCATGTAGTGAGAATAATAAACTGTTACTAATCCTACTATGGAGATAAAATTCTTGATTGTAGTAGTAACAATATCTTCAAAAATGACAAAACTTTAGAGATAGTGATCTCTAAGTCCTCTCTTCAATAACATAAGACTTTATAGATAATGATCTAAAAGGTCTTAACTACATATGTCCTATAAGACTTATGACTTGGTATTAATCTTAGGAGATAGAGATCTCAGAGAATAAGGGTATTCTGATAAGGATAGTAGAAATTACATACCAGTATAACGATTATGGAATTGTAGTGTCAAAGACACTAAAATTGCTTTAACAAATTGAGTACTGGTTGCATAAGATGCAACATTCTCATTGGATACGAGCATTGTTACTAGGATATATGCAAGTACTGTAAAAGGACTTGGCAAGGTCTCTTAGGAAGAGAGTGACTAGTCAGCTTACCTAGTTATTATTTTAAACGGCTAATGATTATCACATGAGTGTGGGTTTAAAGATTAGACCATAATGACTCTTTGGGCTAGTGGGAGATTGTTGGACATGGGAGCCCAAGGTGAGACATTATGCAATAAATTTTATTAAAAAATTCATTCCCTAATCTGAAATGAAGAATAACTAATTTGCATAATAGGTCCCTTAGTACAATTAGGGTTATGTATCATGACCATCTTAATGATCATACAGTTGTTAATTCAATTGTTGAATCACAGAGGCTGGTGCATAAATGAATATCTAAAGAGTTAGATTGAAGACTCATCAAACACCGTCAAATGATTATTAAGAGAAGTTCTCCATCTTGAGTAGGAGATGGCAATCCTTTCTCTTTTGGTTGATATCTGTTAGAACTCTTGATGCAAGTCCTCTGCATAGGAATAGAGATTCAGAGGTGTCGGATAAGTTAGGTCAAATAATTAACTTAGCGAGATTGAGATAACCAAGACCTATGTCGTATGCTGTCACGATATAGGCATGCATCCTCTGACTGGAGACATATGTGTCACTATATGTATGAGTATGTACATTTGGCAGACCAATAGGTTATGGCCTAATCAAGATCTATACACCAGTGAGTTAGTGTGCATACAAGGGCATATGAGTAATACGATCTCTCAAATGGATCATATAGGTTCATCTATTAAACCGGAAGACATGAGTTCACTCATGAGATATTGGGATCAAAATTCGTGCACAACCGTCTCGATTTGGAAGCTTGATAGAATTTGTAGGTCTGATATATGTTTTTGGAAAGTATATGATCAATACCTGGGTATGATATATGTTTTTGGAAAGTATATGATCGATACCAAATCCCAATGATCAAATGATAAAGTTAATGTTGAAACCCTAAATAAGACAATTTAAAGATCTAAAACTTCAGGTTTATTCTAGGTCTTCCAGTATGCAGGATGTACATGTATTAGGAATACCTGAGGGTGATGTGATCATAAACGATTGTATAACCATGACGCTTCAATTTTGAGGGAGTGATGAAACATGTCTAGATTTTAATGACTCTTCTCATGAGAGAAGAAATGCTGGGCATTGATCTGATTGTGATTCAGATGCAATGAGAAGATTATATTTACATATTTGATTTAATCAAACATCTATGAGAGGTCCTTGAGATCCTGGATTTGAGATATGATCTCAATATTCAAGTCACTATACATGGAATGTACAATCGCCATGTCCTTATCTCCAAGTATTCGCGGAGAAAGCATATTATTCTTGAAAGAGTTCAAGAATAATTTCATTGTTGATAATGTATCTGAGCATTGAGCAAAATAGATAGGTGATGAAACCCAATTTCATTATCGCAATTTCTATTTATTAACCCCCTTGCTTAAGCTATTTGTCAATAAAACCCAGATAACGTCTTGTAATTAATAGAGTCTCAAATAAATTAAAAACCACAAAAAATGGCAAAATCAAAATTCGTGGTATTTTTAGCCCTAAAAATACCCTTAAAAATATTTTGTGGCTTCATTTGATCTCATCTCCACTTATGGTCAACATGAAACTTGTAGATCTCATCAAGATCTACAACTTTTATGTTTTGAGTTTCTCAAATTCGGCCCCCTAACCCCTCAAAAATCCACTTTTCTCTCCCAATAATCTGATTGGGCCACGTGGCCCGTTCTAGGTGAGCCACGTGGCCCAGGCTTCTTTGTCTTATCCGCCCGCATTCTTGACCGTTGGATTTCGTCTTGAATCCAACGACCAAGCTGCCTCCATGCAGGCCTGGGTCCTAAACCGTCTGATCATCCCCGCCCTTAATCTTCGTCTCTCGTTGCCGCCTCTCTTCCCTCACCCCACGTGGCGACGTGTACACCACTGGATCGCGCCCCTGATCTTCCATCACAGCCGCTTCTTCCTATCGCGCGCCTCATCCACCCGATCAAACCCCTGATCTAATCTCCACCGTCCTTTAGCGCTGCTCCCATATCACGCCACGTGGCCGCTTCGCAGCCCTCCGATCACGTCGCCTTGGATTTAATCTCGATCGTCCTTCAGCGTGCAAACGTCCACCATTGGATCTCCAGATCCAACAGCCAGAGGCCTTCGTCAACCTCCAGGCGCCCCTTTTTCCCCATGTTCACCACCTCGTGTGCCCTGCGCACCCTTCCTATTATCTCACCGACTCCGACCACCACCTCCACTAACCAAATACCCCACGATGTTCTCCCATCTCCCAGCTTCCTCACGGGCACGTCCATTGTCCACGATCCTACTCCAATCACCCCATAACCCCCTCGCAATCCACAACTCCATTCATCAAACCGCCACCTTCGCCTTCAAAAACCTCGCCACCTCCGCCTGTTCTGGGTTGTCCACCTTTATGCGAGGGATGGCCCAGCCCTCCTCCTCCTCCTGCTTGTGACAAGGGGAGGAGAGAGGATCGAGCGAAGACGACCAACTCTCTGGTGTTGACCCTCCGCCGACCACGGCGGTGTTGCGGCACCCTCCAGCCCGCTCGAGCTGCTCCGCCTAGATGCCGGAGTCCAGCGAAGACCCGGGCATCCCCTGCGATGCCCAGCCCAAGCTTCCACCTCCGCCTCCGACCAGGTAAGTCTCTTCTTCCTATTTTTATTCAATTTCGTTGAATTAATTAGGGCTTCCCCGTCGTCTTCACCTTCCGATGATCACCTCCCAAGCTCCACCACACACCCCCCTTTCACGCGAGCTACTCCGACAACACTCTTCTCCTTTCTCCATACCTCTCCACAGCCGTCCCATCTCCTCCGCCAACCACGGCGGAGGAGCTCCGAGCTCCCATGTTCTTTGCTCACCGAGCTCACATTCCACTCACGCACGCACTTCTTTTTCGCTTCGGCTACACATTGGCGCTGCATGTCGACAACCTCCTCAATGGCCGGGGAGCTCGTCGGACCCAACTTCGTCACCGTCATACTTGACTTCAGAGCTCCGATGACCGATGCCAGAGGCTCCTGGACCTTCCCCGAGTTCCCCGCTTCATCGACGTCCCTTTCTTGAGCTCGGGGGAGGTCCACCGTGGTCGAGAGCGAGCGGCTGAGCCGGAGCTCCTTCGCTGGAGCTAGTTTCCCGCCGCCAGCTGACGATGAAGGAGGACCTACAGTAGCCGTTAGATGGTCCTCTCCCAGCGACCATCTGACGGCTTGGATACAGCCACATCGCCCAGATCACTACCTCCAGATGCCGTTGGATCCTCATGATCCAATGGTGCCGAGCCATCCACGTGTCAGAAACCAGGCCTCCTCCGATCCATAACATCTGAGCCAGCAGGCTCGGAGCTCCGAGCCTACGCCGAACCTTCTGGAGCTTTGACCACTTCCTAGCCAACCCGAAGCAGCGCCGAGCCTCTGCCGCGACCGAACCCTTCTCCGAGCCTGGACGGTGCGTGCACTGCACGTGCCATCTGGGTAAATTACGCACAGGCCCCGCCTTCTTCTCCAATTTGAAGAAAAGTCCTATTATCACATGTCGTCCACGTGCACTGGAGTTAATTTGCACCCACACCCCCGCAGGTTTCCATATATGCAAAGATGCCCCTGTACGTGTGGACAGTTTACATGGAAGGTCCTGTTCTTTTACGTAATTACATTTTAGTCCCTTCCAAGGACCTGTCTGTAATTTTATTTCATGTTTTATTTCATTTATGCCCTTGTCTTTGATCTTGCATATCTTGAGCTATATATGTCCGATTGAGATGATTTCAGTTCTATTTTGAAGCTCTCCTTGCTGTCTTTTTATGGCATGCTTTAATTTCAGATTTGACACTATGATATGTAGTGCATTATTTCATTATCTAGGTGTCCTGATTTCCGTGGTTCTCATGCCTAGATGCTTTATAAATGTAGAATGCTTCATTATTCGACTATGTTTGACTCGCATGTTTTATGGCTCAAGTAATTATCATTTTGGGCATATTATTCGCTTTGCATGTGCATTCATTTGCTTAATAAAATAAAATGAAATTTTTTGCATGTTTATTTATTTAATGCATTGTTGTGTGTCTCCTTGCATGATTTGACCTATATGTGCTTTAACTTCAACGCTTAGTTAGATAGACTAAAATCTAATTAATACGAGAGAGGCTCGTGTCCCTGAGTTCGACCTTGGTATCTTACCAAGTAAAAAATTACGACCATCGCATTTTGATTGACATAAATTTAAATGAGATGGTCTTTTGATGACCCGAATTGACCCGACTGCTACGACTTTTTCAAGTGCTAATTCAGCACTATTAAAGGGCCGATTTCGCGGATTATCAAATGGCGCCGTTGCTAGGGACATGGCTCATTTCTTATATTTTTTTGGATTTTTTGTTTGTTTAATTAAGTGTATCTTTTATATAGGTCAACTTGTTCATTTATGTTGCATTACAAAATTTTCTTCTCTATCGATCTCTAACCAATGTTTTTGTGGCAGGGCCCTTGATGGTTCAAGGAGGCGAGGAGCAGGACGCTTCCCGCTGCGAGGAGCCGCAGGAGCATGCTTGGAGCATATAGGAAAGAAAGAAAAAAAGTGTCGCATTTTTATTTCCATTCCATACATGTAATAATTCGTCTTTTACAACGGTCTTCGATCGAAGACTCGCGGTTGTAATCGAACGATCGTGGTTGTGTGGGGATCGTCCCCACTTGAGTGTCGACCTAGGATCAGGCACGCGGCTCTTCGAGCTTAGTTAATTTTTGTATTTTTATGTGCTTGCTCGTAGGTAGGACACACCTTAATTCAATCGCACGTAGCATCGCTTCACTTAGACAAATTAAAAGAAAAATTTCCCCGCTAATAGAAGCATGTTAGGTGTGGCTTTCTGATGACTTGCATACATGAGTTTTTGTTTTCAAAACATCCCAAGTTTTCACGTATTTCTCGTCAAATCACTGCATGTTTTCTCGCTTAGCCTAGATCGCGGTTTTCATCGAATGCACGGCTTTTTCTCGATTTCTCCCTCCTAGCTTGATCACCCAGGTTAATGGAAAAAGGGAATGAACGATAGACGATGATTTCTTGATTTATGTGCTAACTTTAATTCAGTGACAACATTAAATAAAAATTGGGACTGTTAATTGCGAGTCAACATAAAATGGAGTAAAACTTTGGTTTTGGGAGAGCAACACCCTCGCGTACGCATTGATTTTCACTTAACATTCCTTCTCCGCGTAAATATCAAATGATTTATCACCAATAAAACCGACAAGATAATAAACCAACCTCGGTTGGTTTCATGTGTATGTTGGTGAACCTGAGGGTCTTGCTTGCTTGATTGAGCCATGATTGCTTCGATACCTTCCCCAAAACCTTAGTCCCTCCATCCATCTCCGTAGATTCAGTCGCCCACTTGTAAATCCATACCTCTTCTTCGTTCACCTTGGGTCCCTCCCAACTTCAATTTCCATCTTTATACTTAGGATGATCTCAGCCTAAGTATAGGGGGGACCCAACTCCCCGTGATTTTCTCTACTCTCCTTTCCTTGCCTTTATACTTAGGTTATTTCTAACCTAAGTATAGGGGGAGCCCCTCTTAGATCCCGTATATTCCTATATATTTAAATGGACCTTTGGACTTGTAACATCTAGTGCTACGAGGACATAGCAAAGTTTAAGTATAGGGGGGTATACCGTATATACCGTATACTTACTTTAGTTATAATCTGGAAAATTTGAAAAATGTAAAAGTTTTTGGCTAAGGTAAAACTCTTTGGACTAAGAGAACTCAAATGATTTCACAGCTTTTCAATATTATGTTACGCTATTTTTATAAAAATATTTTCGAAAATGATTTTTCCGTGTTTTGTACAAAAATCTTTTGAAAATGTTTTGAAAACTTTTTATTCGTGTGACATGGTTTTGAAAATCTTTTATCTCTTTTCAAGGAAAGTTGAGTCTAACTTGTGTTTTAACCTTCAAATTAAAATCCATAAAAATGAGAAAAACCCAAAACCCTTTAAGAGTCATTGGTGACTACTAAACCCAATTAAGTAAGCCGCATTCAGTGAGGGTTCGCCCTTAGCAGATTGGATGGTTTAGAGGACATCGCGCAAGGCGCCGTCCTCAAGCAACGGGCTTCGGCATGTACTTACATCCATACTGGCTGAATTGCAGATGCTCAATTGAGTTTAGGGAGTTCTAATATCTCTTGAAGTTCAAAAAAAAATCTTGTTTTTGAATGAAGAAGTTGGATTAGTCCTCTACACTTACACTTCCACTAAGGATCTGAAATGATCAAGGAAACTTAGCTTTTTGAGGTCTTTGAGATTTTAGGTTAACCAGCCTTAGTCATCAGGGTCATAGACTTAATCATCCACATTCCCCTAGATTTCTAGATTTCGCATGCTATATTCCATGCTTAGTCTCAGACATAAAGAATATGATCAACACACACATGCACGACTGCAGTTTTTTATGAGATGAGTTGATTTTTCACCTGAGGGATTAGGATGAGGAAGTCGAGTTTTGACTTGATCTAATGATGCTCGAGGGTGGGATAAAATCTTTGGAGGCTTCATGAAACCTGAGTGTCATCAATATTAGCCAGTATGAGAACTTGGTTCTTATACTATTCTCTTGATATTGACCTAAGTGCCAGGGTGTGAATAAAATAAAAAATATTGATCAGTGTGCGCCAACTCTTGGTAAAAGCAGTGGAGCTAGCCAAAAATTATTCAAGACAATGCAATTTCAAAGAAAAAGCTCTCATTCCACAAAGTTAAATATCAAAGAGCTTCCACCAAAGTCAAGCGCTCCCAAACTTTTCAAAGTGTCCACTTGGACCACCGCTATTAGGACCAGGAGTCGGGCTTGCACCAAAAAAGGGCTCTGCATCGTAAATGCTACAAGTCTGGGTGTAGAAGGTACGATAGGTACTCAAAAGAGACACACCCCGGTGTACTCCTAGGAAAACAAGTGCAGACAGCTCCAACTTCTCTTGACGGACGCACTGATCAACACCAAAAAAATGTGTTGCGTAAAAGGCACTAGAGAGAATCCTTGTTCCAATGAGAGGGAGAGAAGAAATGACACAATCCCATGCCCTCCATTACTGGCCTTCCATCGACATTTTCTAAGTCTGACAACTAAAGAGACGGTGGATCGAACGCAAGATTTGATATATTCCCTAGTGCTGAGGATTGGGTCCTTAGGAGATTTTCTCGGACCACGACTTTGGGTGCAGATTTGACTCTACTCTCGGAATTGCAGTCAACACTAAAATGTCATATCCTATAGATTATATGTACATCAGAGAGAGTATGGAGAAGTAGAGGAATTGGATGCCTCTTGATTACGGTTGGGTTGAACTCTAGAATTTTGGATCTCTAAAGTCGAGTCAACTTGATCAGATTGGATCCTGTATTCACATGCACAAGGGGGTTAATCCAACTTAGTCATTCTCTTTGATGCTCAAGGACGAGCATAGTTTAAGTATAGGGGGGTGATGAAACCCAATTTCATCATCGCAATTTCTATTTATTAACCCCCTTGCTTAAGCTATTTGTCAATAAAACCCAGATAACATCTTGTAATTAACAGAGTCTCAAATAAATTAAAAACCACAAAAAATGGCAAAATCAAAATTCGTGGTATTTTTAGCCCTAAAAATACCCTTAAAAATATTTTGTGGCTTCATTTGATCTCATCTCCACTTTTGGTCAACATGAAACTTGTAGATCTCATCAAAATCTATAACTTTCATGTTTTGAGTTTTCTCAAATTCGGCCCCTAACTCCTCAAAATGCCACTTTTCTCACCCAATAATCTCATTGGGCCACGTGGCCCGTTCTGGGTGAGCCACGTGGCCCAGGCTTCTTTGTCTTATCCGCCCGCATTCTTGACCGTTGGATTTCGTCTTGAATCCAATGGCCAAGCTGCCTCCATGCAGGCCTGGGTCCCTAAACCGTCTTATCATCCCCGCCCTTAATCTTCGCCGCTCGTTGCCGCCTCTCTTCCCTCACGCCACGTGGCGGCGTGTACACCACTGGATCGCGCCCCTGATCTTCCATCATAGCCACTTCTTCCTATCGCGCGCCTCATCCACCCGATCGAACCCCTGATCTAATCTCCATCGTCCTTTAGCGTTGCTCCCATATCACACCACGTGGCCGCTTCGCAGCCCTCCGATCACGTTGCCTTGGATTTAATCTCGATCGTCCTTCAGCGCGCAAACGCCCGTCGTTGGATCTCCAGATCCAACGGCCAGAGGCCTTCGTCAACCTCCAGGCGTCCCTTTTTCCCCACGTTCACCACCTCGTGCGCCCCGCGCACCCTTCCAATTATCTCACCCTTCCTATTATCTCGTCGCTCGTTGTCGCCTCTCTTCCCTCACGCCACGTGGCGGCGTGTACACCGCTAGATCACGCCCCTGATCTTCCATCACATCCGCTTCTTCCTATCGCGCGCCTCATCCACCCGATCAAACCCCTGATCTAATCTCCACCGTCCTTTAGCGCTACTCCCATATCACGCCACGTGGTCGCTTCGCAGCCCTCCGATCACGTCGCCTTGGATTTAATCTCGATCGTCCGTCAACGCTCAAACGGCCGCCGTTGGATCTCCAGATCCAATGGCCAGAGGCCTTCGTCAACCTCCAGGCACCCCTTTTTCCCCACGTTCACCACCTCGTGCGCCCCACGCACCCTTCCTATTATCTCACCGACTCCGATCATCACCTCCACTAACCAAATACCCCACGATGTTCTCCCATCTCCCAGCTTCTTCGCGGGCACGTCCATTGTCCATGATCCTACTCCAATCACCCCATAACCCCCTCGCAATCCACGACTCCATTCATCAAACCGCCACCTTCGCTTTCAAAAACCTCGCCACCTCCGTCGGTTCTGGGTTGTCCACCTTTATGCGAGGGATGGCCCAGCCCTCCTCCTCCTCCCTGTGTCAGGGGGAGGAGAGAGGATCGAGCGAAGATGACCAACTCTCCGGTGTTGACCCTCCGCCGACCACGGCGGTGTTGCGGCGCCCTCCAGCCCGCTCGAGCTGCTCCGCCTAGCTGCCGGAGTCCAGCGAAGACCCGGGCATCCCCTGCGATGCCCAGCCCAAGCTTCCACCTCCGCCTCCGACCAGGTAAGTCTCTTCTTCCTCCTTTGTATTTTTATTCAATTTCGTTGAATTAATTAGGGCTTCCCCGTCGTCTTCACATTCCGATGATCACCTCCCAAGCTCCACCACATACCCCCCTTTCACGCGAGCTACTCCGACAACACTCTTATCCTTCCTCCATACCTCTCCACAGTCGTCCCATCTCCTCCGCTAACCACAGCGGAGGAGCTCCGAGCTCCCATGTTCTTTGCTCACCGAGCTCACATTCCACTCACGTACGCACTTCTTTTTCTCTTCGGCTACACATTGACGCTGCAGGTCGACAACCTCCTCAATGGCCGGGGAGCTCGCTGGACCCAACTTCATCACCATCATACTTGACTTCAGAGCTCCATTGACCGACGCCAGAGGCTCCTGGACCTTCCCCGAGTTCCCCACTTCATCGACGACCCTTTCTTGAGCTCGGGGGAGGTCCACTGTGGTAGAGAGCGAGCGGCTGAGCCGGAGCTCCCTCGCCGGAGCTCGGTTCCCACCGCCAGCTGATGATGAAGGAGGACCTACAGTAGCCGTTAGATGGTCTTCTCCCAGCGATCATCTGACGGCTTGGATACAGCCACATCGCCCAGATCACTACCTCCAGATGCCGTTGGATCCTCATGATCCAATGGTGTCGAGCCAGCCATGTGTCAGAAACCGGGCCTCCTTTGAGCCTTAGCGTCCGAGCCAGCAGGCTCGGAGCTCCGAGCCTACGCTGAACCTTCTGGAGCTTCGACTACTTCTGAGCCAACCTGAAGCAGCGCCGATCCTCTGCCATGACCGAACCCTTCTCTGAGCCTGGATGGCGCGTGCACTGCACGTGCCATCTGGCTAAATTACGCACAGGACCCGCCTTCTTCTCCAATTTGCAGAAAAGTCTTGTTATCACATGCCGTCCACGTGTACTGTGGTTAATTTGCAACCACACCCCCGCAGGTTTCCATATTTGCAAAGCTGCCCCTGTACGTGTGGACAATTTACATGGAAGGTCCTGTTCTTTTACGTAATTACATTTTAGTCCCTTCCAGGGATCTGTCTGCAATTTTATTTCATGTTTTATTTCATTTATGCCCTTGTCTTTGATCTTGCATATCTTGAGCTATATATGTCCGATTGAGATGATTTCAGTTCCATTTTGAAGCTCTCCTTGCTGTCTTTCTTATGGTATGCTTTAATTTCAGATTTGACACTATGATCTGTAGTGCATTATTTTTTTATATAATTGTCCTGATTTCCGTGGTTCTCATGCCTAGATGCTTTATAAATGTAGAGTGCTTCATTATTCGACTCTGTTTGACTCGCATGTTTTATGGCTCAAGTAATTATCATTTAGGGCATATTATTCGCTTTGCATGTGCATTCATTTGCTTAATAAAATAAAATAAAAAATTTTGCATGTTTATTTATTTAATGCATTGTCGTGTGTCTCCTTGCATGATTTGACCTATATGTGCTTTAACTTCAACGCTTAGTTAGATAGACTAAAATCCGATTAATACGAGAGAGGCTCGTGTCCCTGAGTTCGACCTTGGTATCTTACCAAGTAAAAAATTACGACCATCGCATTTTGATTGACATATATTTAAACGAGATGGTCTTTTGATGACCCGAATTGGCCCGACTGCTACGACATTTTCAAGTGCGAATTCAGCACTATTAAAGGGCCGATTTCGCGGATTATCAAATTAATATGATTTATATATTCTAAATAATGTGAATGTGATTCATATTATTTGGACACATGAGTGGACATCTAAGATGATTAAATGTTATTTTATTACCATGGATATGAATAATGTGGATAACACTATCAATATAAATCATGGATATTATGAATGTGATTTATAATATATTATAGAGAGCTAATTGTAATTGTATTTATAAATTAATAGTCAATGTGAATCAGATTCACGTCGGACAATTAATTGTAATAGCAATTACATTTTATTTTTGAGGTGTGAATGAGATTTGCATTCTTTCAATGGCATGATTGAAATCATTGTAAAATAATTTAGAATTATTTTGGTGAATGATTACGCAAGTTATTGCATATGTGAAATTATTGTTGGAGAATAATATCTCAATGATTGGAATGATGAAGCCTTCTTGCCATACAAGGGTGGACGGCCAAGTTGAGCTCTCTCAGCTTGGTGGTCCTCCACCCCATATATGGAATGGGGATCCATTCATTCTGATTAATTCCATCCTTAGTTGTGTGATTTAAATTGAAATATATTGATTGATTTCAATATATTTAATTTAATTAAAAGCCATCAAATTTTTTATTGGTAACTAAAACATAACAAGATCATGGTCATTGATTGAAAGCATAAATCAATCTCAACCATTGAATTTTTGAGCACATAGACTATGATCCATGGACATCCAAAATAGTATAAATAGAAGGGTATCACTAGCCTTTTATTTTTACACAACATTAGACACAATTATCTCTCTCTTTTTCTACACCTTTACTCCCTCTCTCTCAAATTGTGGTCCTCCACCTTGGTGCCCTAGTGAGAGTTGTCATTATCGTCACTATGCCGTCATGCTGGCGCTTCGACTGCTCATGGATCTTTATCACCTTCGCTGCACCTCGCTCGTGAAGATGTCAGATCACATGAGATGAGATCGCGAGATTCAATGCTTGGATTATAAACTTGGATTGTGAGGAGCACACAATTCATCAACGCGCTCGCAAGTGTCTCCTCCGTTGGATCAAACTTGATAAAGGAGGTCTCTTACTTTAGAGACACGATCACAACCATCCTTCAAGAGTAGTTTACATATAACAATTAGAGAAGTGTTCTGGGATCATGTGATTTCATCGATTTAAATTTTTTAAATTCCGTTGCCCTAAGTAATTGGTGCGACTAGTCGCTCCCGATCGCATAAGATGCAATCTTCACGCTTATGTGATGCGCTTAAGGTTTTTACAATAACCTTCATTCCCATGGGATTATGGTTAATAAGTCATTCTTCATTATCGATGGTGGTCAGAACTAGACCAACCCTCTCTTCTCTCACCACATCGAGGAAGACCCTCACATCTATACTTCCAGATCACATTCTTTAGACTCTATTAATTTTAATCCCCTTTATTCTAAAGGTGAAGAAGATAAACTAGTGACCAAGATGCCTCCTAAGAAGAATTTTGATGAAGAGGGAGACAATGATGTAGTGAAGGATATCTTAGCGAGATTGGAATGAGCTGAGTAGCGTAGTGAACTATTTAGAGAAGAGCTTGGTCAGTTGAGGAATTGGGGAGGAAATGGATAAGAGGGGGAATCAATGAGGGATGCATACAATCCCATTTCATCATAAAATGAGAATTGGCTTAGGCTAGTCGTACCACCCAATGCTTGGGAGCTAAAGCATCATTTTTTTATACTCCCACCAAAAATTTATGGCAATGCAGTAGAGGAGCCATACATGTTCCTACTGGAGTTTGAGATGGTATGTGTCAACCTAGGGCGACCTAGTGTTTCTCAGAACTACATCCATCTTAGGGCTTTCCTCCTCATTGTAGCAGACAAAGCTGTATAGGGCCTTAAGAATATGGGGAAGGTTGTCACTATGTGGGAAGCATTGAAGGACATGAGTAGAACTAATCAGATGAGATCACAGATATCTAGCTTCACACAGATTTCCCATGAGCCTTTACACGAGGCATCATAATTAATTCAAAGACCTAATCGAGAAATGTATGTGACATGATATTCGAAAAGCTGATATTGGTCCTTTTTATAGTGGTTTGCCTCTTGAGGTGCAAGATCTAGTGAGCACTGCTTCTGGAGGTATCTATCTAAACTGAGGAGCTGATGTGGTTTGGGAAATCTTTGAACAGATGGAAAAGACCAACCGCACCAGAGCCACTACCAGGGCTTATGATAAGCCAACTCCCTCTTACGTACATTAGGAGATGAGCAGATCAACTATCATCGATCTAGAAAATTACAAACTCCCTAACATGGGGATAATCAGTGATAAGTTAACCAAGGTCATCTAATAAGAATGTGAGCGATATACACAAGCTTGTCAAGTGGGAGAACCTCACCGAGATACCTAGACAGGAAGAGTTAGCTGAGAAGGTGTCTAAGATTAAGATACATGCCCCATCTGCTCCCCCTTCTCCCATCTATAGAGTACACTACATTCAGGAGCAACCTGTGCAGGGGACTCATAGCACGTGGGCTCAAAGTCAGCCTTAGCTCCACGAGAGCTAGTTCATGGAGTCCACCATCGAGACAGTCACCGAGGAACCTCCACAAGCGGGGGAGGTGAATGGGATATGGTAGACCAATTATCCAAACACCAACCAATGATAGCCATAATAGCGCCCTCGTTACCCACAACATAGCCAATACCCCCCTCAATCCCAGTACTACCAGTTTCACCCCCTCAGCATTAGCAATCGGGCCATCAGGCCCCCCTTTAGTACTAGTAGTACCCAACCTTAGTAGAGCCAGTACCATCAGCAGATCCATCAAGGACTTAATAGATCTCATTAGGTTCAGTGGCAACCTCCCCAAAGGTAGGATCACAATTATCATCTTTCTGCACCTCTGACTTTCAGAGGAAATTCATCCACAATAAGGAGCAGGATCAGAAAACCGATATCAATCGACTATCATGTTGGCGAGATGAGTTTATAGCCTCCAGGTCCTCCATCCTAGCATGGGTTCAGGGTAACCCAAATAACCAGAACCAAAGATAGGGCTGCTAGAACGATCAAGCATATGATTTTGATTTTCTAAAACTAGATCGTGAGATTCTCGTACATGGTATTCACCATATTACTCTTAGGAGTGGTAGGACTGTGTACGCCCATGATCAGGCATGATAGAGAGGAGTAGAGGATACCGATGAGCCCGCCCCTATGGAGAGCTCAGAGGAGGAGCATCAACTGCAGCAGTACCACCTTTAGGATCATCAAGGGGATATGAATCCCTGAAAATCCAAAAACATCAAAATATCCAAAAATACAAAAATAAGAATAAAGAGACATCGAGCACAATCTCGATCTGTGAGTCTTCAGGTCATGAAAAGATTTCCATGGATGCAACACCAACACCAATCTTTCCAGCAGTTTTAGTTCCATTTTTTAAAGTTCAGTCGAGTTCTATGCGGAGTGCCATTCACAGTCCGCCAAGTACCTAAAGGTGAGATGCATACTTGTTGGGACTAGCTGGAAGAAGAAGATACATATCATAAAACATGTGTTATCCATGGCCACTACTTGTGCAATAAAAAATGAGATTCCAAATAAGAATAAAGACTTTGGTTCCCACTTCATCACTAGTTAGATATCTGACACATCTTTTGCACACACTCTACTCGATAATGGATCCTCTATCAATCTGTTTCGGTATTCCCTCCTAGATCATCAAGGTTTAGGTCCTCATAGGAGATCGAGAGTACTCCTACAGTTTGCTGACTGATCTATAGGAGACCTAAGAGAATGCTGAGGGATGTTATCCTTGACATCAAGCGGAAGCAATACAAGGTGGACTTCATTGTCCTAGACATGGAATGTACCTAAAGGTGGCAAGATTCCTAGGTCATACTTGGTCACCCTTTTATGAGGATGGTGGATCTATATTTGACTATACAAATATACGCTTTCATGCACACGATGAAAGTGTAGAGTTAGAGATACAACAAATGAAATGGTAGAGACCTGATTCAGAGAGAAGTATAGAGTATCTCTCGTTGGAAGCCAAATGGTACCAAGTTGACACAGTTTATCACTAGAAGCAACTGTCGACATGGGTTGATGAGTCCCGCTCACCAGGTTCGGACAGTGTAGATGAGGCATTTTGACAGATTCTGTGGGATCAGACTTTACTCACAGGAGACCTTTTTGATGCATCTCCCTATGTCCTCGATGAATCAGAAGACAACTTCGACTTGTCAAAGATATTCCCTTCAGGTCAATCAGAGGACGGGGATGACGAGTCGGATGTGGATTTTGCCTATTGCATAGACACATTTGGTGACGCAAATCCTAATCTAAATCAGTTGATGGATACTATCACATCAGATCCAACCACATCCACCACAAAGCTAGATTCAGAGGTAGTTGAGCTACATATTCCATATGATCATACTATTCCTGAGCTCAAACCTCTTACCCCTAGATTGAAATATGCCTTCTTTGCAGGACCACTTCATAAGTTCTCGATCATTATCAGTGCTGGTCTGACCAAATAACAAGAATCTCGCTTGTTAAAGATTCTTGAACAGAACCGTAAGGCAAAAGACTGGAGTGTATCCGATCATCGTAGATTAACCCATCTCTTTGCTCAGACTATATTTACCTTGAGGAAGGTTCTAGACCTTCACGTGAGTTCGAGCATAGGCTGAATCCAAACTTACATAATGTGGCTAAGAAAGAAATGGAGAACTAGTGTGATGCGAGATTTACCTATCCCATCTCCGATTTCAACTGAGTGGCACCACTTCATGTAGTCCATAAGAAGGAGGGATTCCGGAAAGTCACCAACTCAGAAGGAGAGGAGATTGCGACATGAGTACACACATCATGGCATGTCTGTATGGATTACTGATACCGCGGTGAAAAAGGATCATTTCCCCTTACCATTCATTGACCAGATCCTGGAGAGACTTGCGGGGAAACAATTATTTTTGATTTTTGGATGGGTACTTGGGCTACAATCAAGTAGCCATCGCTTCTGAGTACTAGGAAAAGACCACATTTACATGTCCATTCGGTACTTACGCATTCCGAAACATGCCCTTTGGGCTATGCAATACACTGGGGACTTTTTAGCATTGCATAATTATAGTATTTGTTGAGATGGTGGGCGACTTTCTTTTAGACTTCATGGACAACTTCTCGGTCCATGGTGATTCATTTGACTCTTGTCTATCTCATCTAGATCGAGTCCTCAAAAAGTGCAGAGGTGGATCTGGTACTCTCTTGGGAGAAGAGGCATTTCATGGTCTAAGAGGACATTGTGTTGGGGCACATCATCTCCAAGATAAGAATGGAAGTTGACACTGCCAAGGTGGATGTGATCAAGAAACTTCAACCACCAACCAACATCAAGTGAGTGTGGTTAGTCCTCGGGCATGCCAGTTTTTACTGATGATTTATAAAAGACTTTTCAAAGATTGGATGATCATTATGAGAGGTCTTATGAAAAGACATGAAGTTCCTTGTAGATCACATGTGCCTTGAGGCCTTAGAGCTTCTTAAGAGTATGATCATGGATGCTCATATCCTACAAGCCCCAAAATTGTCTCTACCCTTTGAGATCATGAAAAACGCTTCCGACTTTACAATTGTGTCTGTGTTAGGGTAGAGGAGTGAAGGTATATTGTATGCTATCCACTACGCATGCAAATTTGTAGATTAGGTTCAAAGGAATTACACTATCAGGAAATGCTTGTTGTAATGTTTCCCTTGGATAAATTCATGTCACATCTCTTAGGATCCAAGGTCACAGTGTTCACAAGCCACACAACCATCAAGTACCTCATGGAATAGAAGTACATGAAGGCGATTGTTATTATGTGGATTCTACTACTTTAGAAGGTTATGGGAAAAAACCTCAAGTGCATCACGGAAGTGTGACGATTGCATCATATGCGATCGAGAGCGACTTGTCATACTAGTTTCTTAGGGCATCGAAATTTAAAAATTTTAAAGCGATGAAACCATATGATCCACGATCACTTCTCAAATCATTTCATCTAAACTACAAAGTAGATATCAGAATACCTCTTGAAGCATGGATGTGATTGAAGTCTCTAAAGGAATCGACCACTTGTCTCAAGTCTGACCTGACAACGGGGACGCTTGAGAGCATGTTGATGAGACACGTCCTTCTCGCAATCCAAGATATAAATCCAAGTGACGGATCTCCTGATTACATCTCATGAAATCTGAGGTCTTATTCGTATATAAGAAGCACTGAGGAAGACGAAGATCCACAAGCGGTCAAAGCAGCAGCACGACGGTGTCACAATGACGACGATCTTCTCTAGGTCAAATAATAAACGAGCACTCTTAAGAGAGAGAGGGGGCATGTATGATGATGATAGAGAGATCTTGTGAATTAATTTTTGTATAAAAGAAGAGCTAGTGTTGCCTCTCTTTTATAATATTTTGGAGTCCGTTGATTACAATCCATGTACAACTCAAAATCAATGGTCGAGATTGATTTGCGTTTCTTTCAATGACCATGATTTTGTTGTAAAAATTTACAACAACAATTAGCCTAAGTTAATTAAATATATATTGAATACTCAGCAATATAAATTGATTCAATCAAATAAATATACTATGAAGGATTAGGAAAGTGGTAAAGCTCCTTCCAATTAAGGGGGGACAACCACTTTGAGTCATAATTTAAGGATGGTCGTCCACTCTCCCAAAATGGAAGGGCTCTCCTTCTTCCTATTATATGAGATCTAATATCTCATATAATCCTTCATTATATGCAATAACTTTTTATTGCATATTATTCATAAAAATAATTCCAAATTATATTGTGATAATTTCAATCAAGCCTTTGGAAAGTTTTGAATCATATTCATACACCCAAAATAAAATGTAAGTTGTATTTTCAATGTCCGATGTGAATCCAATTCACATCAATGTTTAATTTATAAATACTATTTACAAATAGCTATCTCTAATATATTATAAATCACATTTATAATTTATATGATTAGTATGGATAGTACTATTCACATTATCCATATCCATGATAAATAAATCATATTTTATCATCTTGATCATCATTATCATACATCTAAATGATATGAATCATATTCTTATTATTGATGATAATCAAATCACATTTAATTACCAATTTCTCAATGCTCAGATATACATTTTAACAATAAAATTATTCTTGAACTTTTCAAGTGCGCTTTCTCCGCGGACACTCGCATATAAGGACAGGGCGATTGGGTTCCACGTATAGTAACTTTGATATTGGGATCAATCTCAAATCCAGATCTCGGGGACCTCTCAAAGATGCTTGATTAAATCAAAATCGTAACTCTAATGTTCTCATTGCATCTTAATCATATTCAGATCAATGTCTAATATTTGGACTAAGATTAGGTTACTTCTCTACTGAGAGGAGTTAATAAAATCCAAACTTGTTTCATCACTTCCTTGGAATGGAAACGTCGTGGTTATATAATTATTTATGAACACATCACCTTCGAGTATTCATAATACCCGTACATCCTGCATACCGGGAGACCTAGAATAAACCCGAAGTTTTAGATCACATTTATATTATCTTCTAAGGGTTTTATCATTAAGTTTCTCATTCAGTCATCGGGAGTTGGTGTCGGTCATGTGCTTTCCAAAAGCATATATCATACCTACAAATTCTTATCATTCTTCCAAAGTAAGACAACCATGAATGGAATTTGATTTATCGCAATATCTGATGAGTGAGCTCAAGCCTTCTGGTTCACTAGTAAATATGTATGATCACTTTGAGAGATCGTATAAGTCATATGCCCTCCTATGCACACCAGCTCATCGGTGTGTAGTACTTGATTAGGTTGTCAACCTATCAGTCTTCCAAATGTACATACTCACACATATAGCAATACATATATCTCCAGTCAGAAGATGCATGCCTATATCGTGGCAGTATACGAAATAGGCCCTAGTTATCTCGATCTCCTTATGTACTCTTTGACCTAACTAATCTGACACCTTTGAATCTCTATTCCTATGTAGAGGACATGCATCAAGAGGTCGGTCAAATATCAGCCTTTAGAGAAGGATTTCCATCTCCTTCTAAGGCTAGAGGTCATCTCTTAATAATCATTTGACAGATCTTGATGAGTCCTAAATCTAACTCTTTAGATATTCATCCAAGCACCAACCTCTATGATTCAACAACTGAATCAATAGATGTATGATCATTAAGATGGCCATGGTACATAACCCTAATTGTACTAAGGAACCTTATAGTGCATCCATTCATTTAATCTTAGACATGGAGTGAAATAAATCAATAACTTTTATTGATATATCAAAGATTACAATAACATTTATTATTTGGTTCACCTTGGGTTCACATGGCTAACAATCTCCCACTAGCCCTCGGAACCATTCATGTACAATCTTTAAACCCATACTCATAACATGTTGGTTGAAAACCTTATGTGTCAAAGGTTTGGTAAGAGGATCAGCACATTGTAGGTGGAGGTTGCCTTGGTGATGATGATGTCACCATGCTTTTGAATCTCTCGAATGATGTGGTATTTCCTTTCCACGTGCTTGGTCTTTTGATACCATCTGGGTTCCTTCACCTGAGCTATGGCTCCCATTTTATCGCAGAGTAGCAGGATGGGAGTATCAGACGAAACTACGCCAAGTTCCCAGATGAACTTGCACAACTACACCGCCTCCTTTGCAACATTCGATGCGGTAATGTCTTCGACTTCTGTTGTTGAATCAGTTGTAGTGTCCTATTTCTTACTTCTCCGGCTCATGGCACCATTGTTAAATAGGAACACAAACCATGATGTCGACTATCAATAATCAATATCAGACCGGGAGTCAGAATCAATGTATCCTAAGACTTGGAGATCACCATCTCCATAGACAAGATGTAATATTGTGTATGTCTTAGATACTTAAAGATGTTCTACATTGCATTCCAGTGTTGCTCTCCATAGAGAGACCGGTAACGACTTACTACTCCCACTGCATAGTAGATATATGGCCTTGTACACATCGTGGCGTACATTAAGCTTCCCATAGATGATGTGTAGGGGCATCCAACCATGGTTTTCATATCCTCAACACTTTGAGGAGCCATCCCTTTACATAGGTGGATACCATGTATTAAGGGAAGGAAGCCTTTCTTGGAATTCCTCATATGGAAACATTCCAAGATCATCTTAATTTACCCATGTTGTGACAATCCTAGAATCCTCTTTTCTTTGTTTTTGAATAGCGTCAGATCCAAGATATAGTAGGCATCTCAAAGATCTTTCATCTCGAAGGTATGTGACAACCAAATCTTAACATTGATCATTATTCATATATCATTCCCAATGATAAGGATGTCATCTACATAAAGCACTATGAAAATAATGGTGCTCCCATTAAGCTTCTTGTACATACATGGTTCATCAGGCTTCTGAACAAAATCATAACTCTTTATGATTTTGTCAAATCTAATGTTCCAGCTACGGGAAGCTTTCTTGATCCCATAGATGGATTTCTTCAGCTTGCATACTTTGCCTTTCTTGGTTATAAATATCTTGGGCTACTACATATAGATATCCTCCTCGAGGTATCCATTGAGGAAAGCCATCTTGACATCCATTTTCTAGGTGTCGTAGTCAAGGTATGCATCGACAACTAGTAGTGCCCTGATGGACTTAAGCATAGCCACAATAGAGAATGTTTCATCGTAGTTGTTACCTTCTCTGTGTGTGTATCCCTTGGCTATGAGTCGTGCTTTTAAGGTCTCTACCTTCCCATCTAGTCCCCTCTTTCTCTTGAAGATCCATTTACAATCAATGAATTTTAACCCTCTAGGTGGATCCTCTAGCGTCCATACACCATTCTTATGCAATAGACCATTACTAGCATCCACCTATCCATGTCATGATCTGTGAGTGCCTCATCAAATTAAGCTGGATCATTGACACTTTCACATGATACATGGAATCCATACCTTTCAGGTGGTGCAGCCACCTTCAAACTTTTTCTAAGAGTTAAGGGTGTTACATCGTTGTTTTCTTCTTCGGTTTCTAGTTCAGGAAGCTCAATATCCTCATGGGATTCAATGAGTTCCTTTACTTCATTTTTGTCTTGACTCTTAAGGAAGTCATCCTCCAGAAGTTTTACATCCTTAGAGATGAAGATATTTAGAGTCTCAGAGTCATAAAGTTGTTGTCCAATACCATCCTTAACATACCCAATGAAGTAGCACTCTCTAGTATGAGATTATAGCTTACTTGCATCCATGTTCTTCGCATGGATCAAGAAACCCCAAATCCTCAAGTGTCTAACACTAGGTTTGGTTCCTTACCAAAGCTTATGAGGAGTTTTAGGTACATATTTTCTAGAAATCTTGTTAAAGATATATATTACAGTATCTACTGCGTATCCCTAGAAACTAAGTGGTAAATGTGTTTTACTCATCATTAAACGGATCATGTCTGTGATGGTCATGTTGCGTCTTTCAACAAACCATTAAGTTGGGGAGTTCTAGGAGGAGTGTGATTGGATACAATTCCTCTCTCTTTGACGTATTCCTTAAATTCCTCTGAGAGGTACTCTCCACCTCGGTCGGATCAAATCCATTTAATCTTCCTATTAGTTTGGTTCTCAACCAAAGCTATGAACTCATTGAACTTTTCACAGGTTTCAGATTTATGATGTAATATGAAGATAAACCAGCACCACAAATGGTCATCAATAAACATCAAATAATATCGATATCCATTTCGGGTCGCTGTACTGATGGGACCACATACATCAATATGTATTAGGTCAAGAATACCTTCACATATTGTAACCTTGTTACGAAAATGTATCCTAGTCATTTTACCTCAAATACAATGTTCACAGGTAGCAAAGTTTGGACATGTAGAAAATATAAGGGTCCATCCTTTATCAATCTGTTGATCCTATCAATAGATAAATGACCAAGCCTTTGATGCCAAATCATGTTAAAATGATTTTCATCCTCCATGGTTCTTTTAGAGTTTTTATTAGTGGTTGTTACATTCATGAGAGATTCATGAATGCACAATTCATAAAGTCCACTAGAAGTTAGAACATCATCTGTAATATATTTATCAGAATGACTTATGACAAGTTTATTATAGAATAGAAACGAGTATCCATTTCTAACTAACTTAGATATAAATATAAGGTTCCTTCTAACATCTGGAATATAAAGACACTCTTTAAGTACTAGGACTCTACCACTAGATAATGACAGTTTGCAGGTCCTGATGGCAACTGCTGTAAGAATTGCCTCAGATCTCATCTGCATGACTATCTCTCCTTCGTCGGGATTCCTAGTTTCTTGAAATAGATGCAATAAATTGCATACATGAATAAAAGCACTAAAATCGATGATCCAACTACCTTCTCGTTCTATGAGAAAATTGGTTTCAATGATGAAAGTAGAATTTATACCTACTGGGGCTTTGCCTTTCTCTATAGATTTAATGTACTCTGGGCAGTTACGCTTCTAGTGCCCTGGCTTCTTGCAGTGATGAGAGACATCGATCTTCTTCATTGCCATCAGTATGGAAGCATTAAAATATGAGCCAACAGCTTGACTCTTCTTCTTTTGGGACATACCCTTCTGGGACCCTTGCTTCTAGTCGTGCTTCCTTTTGACCTGTGCGACCATTAAACTACCAGAGGGATCCTCTTTCTTTATTACTTCTTCTACATACTTTTATGAAGCCATGAGTATAGTGTTAGGTAATCTCATTTTATTCATGTGATATGATACCGCATAAATGGTGAAAGACTTGAGGAGAGACAATAGAATGAAGTCGGACTGCATATCTACATCCATCTCAGCATCGAGAGTCTCTAGCTCCGAGAGGTAACCAAATATTTTGATCACATGTTCTCAGACCAAAGTCCCTTCCAGCATATTACAGTGAATAATTTCTTTCATGACATTATAATGTTGTGTGTAGTTTACATCACCGAACATTTCTTTCATATTATGCATTATATCCTGACAGGAGTCCATCTCCACATGTTGCTTATGAAGAACATTGGATAAGGATCCCATAATATAACATTGAACCAGTAAATATTCTTCATCCTATTTTTCATTGAACCTGGTTTCTTTCGGTGTGGCAGGGTTTGTGTACTCATCCTTAGACAACACATAAGAAATGTGGTCTACAAAGAGGACAATGTCTAAATTATGGATCCAATCAATGTAATTTGGTCTGGTCAATTGATAGACCTCCTGGAGCCTGTTAAGTGGGATCAAAGATTTCATTATTTGAAATTAAAAATGCACTATATTAGAATATATAAATAAAAATTAAATAGTTAATTATGGATTTTTAATCAAAATAGTCTTGCCTTTTCAACTCCGAAAGTTCATTCCCTTAATCACTTTCAAAGCAATAGATATACTTACCACTATATCTCTAGCAAGAAGAGGATCTCCTTTTCTATCTTTGTTACATCCCAACAATATGAGAAACAATAACTTAGATAAAAAGAAGCAGGAACTCATTCCGCCATGCGAATTCAACTTGCATTTCTCAATTTAGTCTTTAACACCTATGCCCACCACCCCTAGATGATGTTGACATGTTGTTACTTGAACCAACCATTAAAAAGATTATAACTTGCTATGCGCAATCCAATATCACCCCAATAATATGAGGAATCAATGTTGGTCACTATGCATACGGCCTTACTCTTCGAGAAGCAAAGATCATGATCCACGTGCACTTGTATGCATGAGCTATCACTTCGGACAGGCGTCTCTTACATACAATCTATGATGACAGAACCCTTCGCCTTGACGGGACACCAGGGATGTCATTTATATGATACTCCATATCATGTTCAAATTTTAATTAATTATTATGAATCATATTCGCATAAATAATTCTACCAATGTAAGACAACTCTATTCAAGATAGAGTGTTTAACTGGATCTAGTTAATTTAATCATATTAAATCAATTATCAATCCAATTCAATCAACCAACAAAACAATTAGTGTTGATGTTACTATATAATATACATCATCGCAAGGTCATATTTTTTTGTATTTTAATAATTAGAGTACAACTTAACTTACTCATATTATTCTTTCATAAAAAAATGGATTCAGCCACTACACTCGAGTTGTGCTGGAAGGGAGCATTTCCTTGATATACAAGGTGCTAATTAGTAAACCAGGCCAGCATACCTGAACTGGGCACTTTCACCATTTTGATTGAGAACAATAGAAAATAATGCCAATGTACTTGCGGTTTTATCGATCAACTTTGATGACCAGCATTATACTAATAATCACTCAAAATATTAGACATTTTAAAATATTTTTGAGATCCTAAAATTTCAAAGCATATCAAGCAACCACATTTTGCATGTAAAAGTAGTCCCCCAACTATTGTAGGATAAACTAGGATTTTCATGAAACATACATTAAATGGATAATGATGTTTAATCAATTATTTTCATAATTATTAAGAATCATAATTAATCAAGGTAAATTCACAATTTCCATGATTTTCATTGAATTATAAACACATTAAGCAAAGAGATTCGATGGTCTAATCATCATCATGCCCATCTATACTAAATATGGAATATCTAGGGCAAACATAGTTGGAATCGAGCGAAATAAATTCGAACAGTTTGCCGGTTTGATTCTCTACTTAATGTAAGTGTAATTTTTTTATAGATCTGCAAATACATGAAAACAATTTTGTAGTTGGAACTCTTCAAATTATATTCATGCACTTTTCGTACCAATAATCGGCTACTACTTTTGGGATATATTTAGACATTATAAATACATTTTAACTTGCAAAAAAATGCCCAAATAATGCATAAATAGTATATTTATTTTAGCGAAAAACTAATCGAAACTCGAATATCATGCAAAAAAAATAAGTCCACGTGCATCTGAAATACAAACCTTGTTCACCTAGGGTTTTGGATCACATCAAAAATCTAGACCATTGTTCTGATACCACTTGAAGGTTATGAGAAAAAACCTCAGGCGCATCACATAAGCGTGAAGATTGCATTATATGCGATTGGGAGCGACTACTCATACTAGTTGTTTGGGGTAGCAGAATTTAAAAATTTTAAAGCGATGAAACTACATGATTTGAGAACACTTCTCGAATCATTTCATCAAAACCACAAAGTAAATATAAGAATACCTCTTGAAGCATGATTGCAATCAAAGCCTCTAAAGGAAGAGATCACTTGTCTCAAGTCTGACCCGACGGAGGAGATACTTACGAGCACAATGATGAGATGCATCATCCTCGCAATCCAAGATGTAAATCCAAGTGACAGATCTCATGATTTTATCACATGAAATCTGAGGTCTTCTTCGCGTACAAGAAGCATCGAGGAAGAGAAGATCCATGAGTGGTCGAAGCAGCAGCATGACAGCGTAGCATTGATGACTATCTTCTCTAGATCAAGATGTGGACGACCACTCTTGAGAGAGGGGGTGTATGATGATGAGAGAGAGAGAGAGAGTTTGTGAATTAACTGTTGCGTATAAAAAGAGCTAGGGTTACCTCTTCTTTCATAATATTTTGAGAGTGCATGGATTACAGTCCATGTATAGTGATGAATACCCATTCATCACTCTTTATTCTTATATTTTAGCTACAAAAACCTATGCAAATGCATGTAGATATGTGTAAATAGGAAAAATTAGCAAAAGCATGCATGTTTGTAAATACTTATAATTAGCATGTTTTTGTGCAAAAATAAAAGAATAAAGATGAAAAAGAAAAAGAGGGAAATATTTAGAATAAATATTGAGCAACCTAACCCAACGGAGGGCTCAGCATGGGCCTGACCGCATAAAAGCCAAGTAGAGGGAGATAGGGGCTCTTGTGTATATATTTTTTATAAATAAAAAAAATTATATTTTCCTCACCCAAAAAGATGTTTGTAAATATTTGTACATATTTATAAAGTATCAAAAACAAAATAAAAATTTAAAAATCAAAAAGACCCAAAAACACCCCTTCACCATGTACATAGATCACCCTTTCTTATCTATTTAACCTTGTAAATAAATTTATTTATTTTCAAAACTTTTTGTAAATATTCTATTGTATATATTGTAAATAAAATAAATAAAAAGAAACAAAACAAAAATCAAATAAAAATTACAAAATTAAAAGTACAAAAATATCTTGTATATATGCCATGTATATAGTTGTAAATAACTAATTATTTCACCTATGTATATAAATAATAAAAATAAAATAAAAATAGCCTTTTATTCCTCATTTTATTCTATAAATAAATAAAATATAAAATAGGAATAAAAATGTATAAAAATAACTAATTAAAAATCAAAAATTAAAAACCCTATATTGTATATATACCTATACATAGCTCTAATATGTAAATACCTTATTTTTATTTCCAAAAATTAATTAAAAATCATAAAAAATAGAAAAAAATAAATTAAAAATATTTCATGTTTTAAGTTTTTGAAAATTCGGCCATTTAAAGGCCCAAAAAAATCAAATAAACATTTAGGCCTTGGCGGGCTCTGATTGGTCCACGGGGGATTGTTGACCCCCGGTCAACTCCCCCCCCCTGGACCACAGAGTCGCGGATCTGCTTTTGGACCCGACTTCTCGATTTTATACCCGCTTGATCCGACCCCCGAATCCGCTAACCCCGGGCTCTAATCCGAGCCTGATCTTCCCTGATCCACGCCCGGGGTGGGTTATTGGGATCCGCGCTCCGAGCTTCTTACCCGACTCCCATCTAGCCGGACCCCTAGTGATATAAAGCCTGAGCTCAGCCGCCTCCTCTTTCCATCTTTGGCTCGCCACTCTCATTCCCGTGACCTCCAGAGCAATCACCGAGGTGACAGCTCGCGTTTGCCCCTGTTGCAGTGAGGAGAGGGTGCCCCGACCATCGATCCGGCAGCCCTGTGCCGCCGTGCTCCGCCACTCAGCCGGAGCTCGAGCCTCAGGCCTTGACGCCCTTCGAGGCGACGACCGGGAGCTAGCCAAGCTCCAGCATAGTCTTCCGCTCCGCCCAGGTACCCTTCTAGCTCGCCTATGTAGCTTAATTTAGAGTTTCCCCTAAATCGCATCTTCGCCGAGTTCCTTCGATTCCGGCCACATCGAGTATCATTTTGATCATCGGAACCCACGCTCACCTTCGCCATCCTCCGACGCACCTTCTACGCCCATTCGTTCAACCCAGCTCGCCCCGGAGCTGGGATTCGAGCTCCACCATCCTCCGCTCGCCGGAGCTCATCCGCCCCGACGCATCGATCACCCTCACGCCGCTTCATCGGGTCGAGGCACTTTGCCCTCGACCCGCGAAGCTTTTGGTTCACTTTGCAGGTCAAGAGGAGGGCATCTGAGCCCCCCTCACTTTCAGACCAGGAGCTCGTCGCTGCCGACCTCGCCGGAGCCCCTCCAGGGCTCGGCTGGGTCATCTGAAGCCATCACCAGCTGCGGGACTCCATCGCGGACCTTATCCGATCATCCGAGGCAGCTGAGGAGGTCTACATCACGCGCACAAGGCCGGCGAAGCTCGCCGGCCGAGTGTTCTTCCAGTATCCTCCTTCACCGTCCGATCAACCCCTCCGCTCCAGTTCGCATCACAGCCGTCCATTCATCAAGGAGCAGCTACCGTCGATCATCGTGAGGGGCTGATCCGGACCGTTGGCACAGAGGAGAGAGGCCCCAGCATCTGAGCCGTTTGATCACCCACGTGGCCCCCTCTGCACCATCGATTGGCCCAAGTGCGGAAGAGAAGAAGAGCGCCCGCCGTCCGAGACCGTTGGATCATCCACGTGGCGCGCATCCAGCCGTCGACGAATAAAGGGGTAATTTACTTAGGCCCCCCTCGTAGTTTGTGTTTTTAATTCTAGTCCTGTAAATAGTTTAAGTCTTTTATTTACGTAGGGTAAATTGCACCTCGGACCTTGTGCTTGTTTTTATTTGCATTGATACCCCTGTGTTTGTGAGCCCACGTGCTTCGTCACGTGTTTAGTTGGGTTATTTGCATCTCTTATCCTGTAGTTCTGGATGGTTATTGAATGAATATATACTTTCTGGTATTTGCATTTATACCCCTGTGAGCATTTTATTTGAACATGTGCGGATTTTAGTGGGTTATTTGCGCCCAAGCCCCTGGACTTTTTGGTACGAGTTACCAAAAGGTCCAAGAACTTGGTTTTTATTACCAGAAGGTCCCTGAGTGCCCCAGGCACGCGCCACGTGCGTGATTTTCTGGGCAAATTGCACCTGGACCCCCAGAGTTTCGGGTATTTGCACTTAAGTCCCTGTGCACTGTGCCCTCTTGTGGATTTTGAATAAAATATCAAACCACCTCCAAATTCGATGAAAATTTGAAACATGGCTCCTGCCATGTTGTTGGATTTTTGAGAATTTTTGAGGACATTTTTGATTTTATTTAGTATTTTTAAAAATTCAAAAACCTTCTTTTTAGCTACTGTCTAGGTTTAAAAATCCCAAAAAAATATAAAAACATCCCCAAAAATTCTAAAAAAATTAGTTACTGTTCTTTGTGTGCTGTTAGATTTTCTAGCCAATTTTGGCTATTTTTCATTGAGTAAAAACCCTAAAAATCTAAAAACACCTAAAAACTCATAAAAATTATAATAAATAATCTAAAAATCCAAAAACGATAATTTTGGTGCTCAAATTTTCCTTATTTTATCTAGAATATAGGAAAATTACCTCCAGAACCTGTTGAGATCCTTAGATATTTTATTTAAGGGTTTTGGTTCTGGCTGGACAGTACCCAGTCTTTTTCTTACTGTTTGATTTTTAGAAAATAAAATACACATTAGAAAAATCTCAAAAATTAACCAAAAACACTTAAAAACTTTAAAAACATAAAAACCATTTTTCTTGAATTTTTGCTTGATTTTTGGTGTGTTAAATAAATTGATCAAGTGTGCTTGCTTTTACTTTCTTTTATTTTCTTCACCTATTAAAAATCCAAAAAAAATATAAAAATTATTAAAAACCACTAAAAACATTTTCTTTTATTTTTATATTATTTTTACTGCTTCGTAGGCCTCTGGCCAACCCGTGCTCCTTGTGTTCGACCATGGGAGCTATACCAGGTTAATCCCATAGCTAGACCGCTCTCGTTTTTGTTTTGATCGATTTGACCTATTTTGAGTGGTTGATTTTTCTTGATATTCTCCGTCTGAGTGATTGAGGTCGCAACGACCACTTCCAGACCTTTACCTTGGTCATTTATTCGGGTTATCATACAGCACGAAATCAATGGTTTAGATTGATTTGTGTTTCTTTCAATGACCATGATTTTGTTGAAAAATTTACAATAACAATTAATTATTATTAAATTAAATATATATCAAATAATCATCAATATGAATTAATTCAATCAAATCAATTTACCATGAAGGATTAGGAAGGAGGCAAAGCTCCTTCCAATTAAGGGGCGACGACCACCATGACTCCAAATTCTAGGATGGTCACCCACCCTTCCGATACGGAAGGGCTCTCATTCTTCCTATTATATGAGATATCATATCTCATATAATTCTTCATTATATGTGACAACTTTTTATTGCATATTATTTCACAAAAATAATGTTAAATTATTTTGTGATAATTTCAATCATGCCATTGAAAAATTGTGAATCATATTCACACACCCAAAATAAAATGTAAATTATATTTTCAATTAATGTCCAATGTGAAACCAATTCACTTCAACATTTAATTTATAAATATTATTTACAAATAGATCTCTCCAATATATTATAAACCACATATACAATATATATGATTAATAGGGATAGTACTATCCACATTATACATATCCATGTTAATTAAATTACAATTTATTATCTTGGAGCATCATTCTCATGCAACTAAATAATATGAATCGTATTCGTATTATTCATAATAATAAATCACATTTAATTATAAATTTCTTAATGCTCAGATATATATTTTAACAATGGAATTACTCCTGAACTATTTCAAGAATAGTGCACTTTCTCCGTGGATACTTGGAGATAATGTTAGGGCGATTGTACATTCTATGTATAGTGACTTGGATATTGAGATCATATCGCAAATCTAGATATCTGGTACCTCTCAAAGATCCTTGATAAATCAAAGACGTAACTCTAATCTTCCCATTGCATATGAGTCATATTCAGATCAATGTCCAGCATTTGGACTAAGATTAGGTGACTTCTCTACTGAGAGGAGTCACTAAAATCAAAACCTGCTTCATCACACTCTCGGAATGGAAGCATCATGGTTATACAATCGTTTATGATCACATCACACTTGAGTATTCCTAATACCCGCACCTCATGCATACTAGAAGTCTTAGAATTAACCTAAAGTTTTAGATGTCATTTAAACTATCTCGTTCAGGGTTTTATCGTTAAGTTTCTCATTCGGTCATTGGGATTTAGTATCGATCAATATGCTTTCGAAAAGCATATATCATACCTACAAGCTCTTATCATGCTTCCAAAGAAATATGACCATGCATGGAATTTGATTTGTCCCAATACCTCATGAGTGAGCTCATGTCTTTTGGTTCACTAATGATCATGTATGATCTCTTTGAGAGATTGTATTATTCATATGCCCTCGTTTGCATACCATCGCATCGGTGAATAGACCTTGATTAGGCCATCAACCTATCAGTCTGCCAAATGTATATGCTCAGACATATAGCAATACATCTGTCTCCGGTCAGAGGATGCATGTTATATCGTGATAGTATACGACATAGGTCTTGGTTATCTCTATCTCGTCAAGTCAACTCTTTGACCTAACTTATCTGACACCTCTGAATCTCTATTCCTATGCAGAGGACCTACATCAAGAGGTTGATTAGATATCGGCATTTAGAGAAGGATTGCCATCTCCTTCTTTGGCTAGAGATCATCTCCTAATAATCATTTAATGGTACTTAATGAGTCCTCAATCTAACTCTTTAGATATTCATCCAAGCACCAGCCTAGATGATTCAACAATTGAATCAACAGTTGTATGATCATTAAGATGGCCTTGGTACATAACCCTAATTGTACTAAGGGGCCTTATAATGCATTCATTCATTTAATCTCAAATGGGGAGTGAAATAAATCAATAACATTTATTGATGTATCGAAGATTACAATAACATTTATTGTAGAAATGGTTCGCTTCTCATGGCTAACAACTCCAAGAGTTTGATTTGCAGATCAAGGATAATAAATAAGGTTGTAATACTAAATACAAATACTCATAAAATAGTACATAAAATAAGAAACATTTCTTATTTTTTGATTTTTAATTAATAAATAATTTATTATTTTTAATTAAAGTAATAAGGAATTAATCCCTAAATTATCGTGATTGTTCCATGTGGACCAATCAGATCCCGAGGAGTGTTAACCTTTGTGTCAACTGCCCTCTCTTCGCTCACTTGTCAGAAGTCATGAAACCTAACTTCTTTTCCAAATTCTTATTCCTCCTCCATACCTTCATCCTTCTCGATCAGATCACCAACTTCTAGCTGTCACTTCTCCCATCTTCATCCATCACCTAGGCACCACTAACCACCCTCCAGCTATACGCCATTGCCTTCCAAAATTAGCCTCCTTCCGTATGTATAAATAAGGTCCCCAACCTTCCTTTTTTATTTTGTTCCTTCTTCCTTCCTCATGACCCGTATTCTTTAAGAGCTCGAGTTCTGCGGTGATAGCAGGGAGTTTGATAAGGTGTTGGCTTGGCGAAGAAGAGGCTGGAAGTGGTCCACCATTGTCGAGTTTCCAATCCCAGCATGGACTTCTGATCCCTAGATCTCCCAGGTATGAGCTACTTTTCTTACATTTCTAGGTAGCTTTTCATTCCAAAATCATAATTTAAGTTTCAATTCAAGCATTTAGTTTTTAGCTTAGGTTTAGTTCCATGATCTTAAGTATGATGGAGCTTCTGCTCCAACTCTGGTTCACTGTCAAAATCAACCTCGTTTTGACCCATTTTCACCATCATTTTGATCCCCTCCATCTTCTCCATCATTCGCACCATCTGCCACTCTGAATCTGCAAGGATGAGGTCGATCCAAGCTCCTTCTTCTACTTTACACCAGAGCTCTTCGTCCCTTCTCCACTTTGTGCATTTCAACTTGAAACTGGGTCAGGGGAGTTCCCCTTGATCCCTAGAATCTTATGTGCAGGTACTTGGCCTTGAAAGCCATCTGAGAGCGAAATCATGCAAGGATCATTAATTCCAAGTTGTCGCGAACAAAGAGACCTACAGGTCCCCATTGATGGGACTTGGAAGTAATTGAGTCCATGCATACATGGATCCTTTCTATGAGGGTGCTGAGGTGATCAAAATCGAAGACGGTGGTCGGAACTAGGCAGAATCAGCTATCGAAGGTGGAATAGGCATGTGTTCTTGGGTGTCCTTCGTGACATGCCAAGAGTCGTCAGATCTGGAGTGTGTCCCAAACTTAATATGGGCCCTTGATTTGAAGTGAAGCGAAGCCCTTCCGCAGTCGTCTGATCATCTTAAGTGGAGCTACATGGAGCGTCTAAAACAGACGGATCGCGCATCGTTAGGGGTATATTGCATACAGACCCTATTGCTTTTTGTATATTAATTGTAATATATAAAATAGTATCTATAGCATAATTTAAATTAGACTTTTTACACAATAGGGTCCATACTTCATGTTTATTGCTATTAAACCCTTCCACCTCACGTGTTACACTACTGAGGTGTGGGAAACTTTAATTAGAGGCCTTATAATCTCATGACCTATTGTAAAATGACATATATTTTAGATGTTTTAGATAATTACATATAGGTCCTTTCTCTATTGTATAATTTTATTTTGTGTATTTCTTTTGTTTTAAATTTTTTTATTGCTCCAAAAAATTATAGGAAAATTTATTTAAGTAATTGGTATAGTGCTTAATGACATATATATTTTTCATTGTATTTTAGTTAATTTCCTACTTATTAAAAATACAAAAAGATGTTTTTATTTCCTATTCGAAATTATTAAAATTTATAAAAAAATATAAAACCACTTCTAAAAATTCCAATATCTATATTATATTATATATTATCACATATCCAAAAATCCTTAAAAATACAAATATAAAACTAAAAAATTGTAAAACCCTAAAAACCTAATAAAAATTAACAAAAATATTTAAAAAACTAAAATTATATATTTCTATTTCTTATTTTCTATGTAATATATACAATATAATAAAATAGCGTTAGGTTAATTTTGGATTTATTTATATTTATTAAACGTAAAACTAGTTCGGGTAATTAATTTGTGTACTGTTTTGCTATATTTAATACTTTTAAAATATATAAAAATCATCAAAAAATTTTATATGCCCAAAATAGAGAAAATGATACAAAAAACAAAAATAATTTATTTTGTGTATTTTAATTGTATTTATGCATAATTAAAAATATTAAACCCTATATATACTATATACTATATATATCACATATCTAATTTATAATATCATTATTATATATAGATATACATTATATTTTAAAAATAAAAAGAAAATAAAATTTTGTAAAATAAAAAAAATACAAAATACAAAATATTAAAAATCCGTAAAAATGACATATAAAAAAACATACATAAAAAGAAAAAAAATCTAAAAAAGTACAATAATAATAATAATAACTAGCAATAATTATTACTACTTAACCTACCGACCAATTTGCTCCCCATAGTTCGACACTCTACTGCTTGTCCAATATACATATTTTGTATAGTTACAACAACAACAACAAAGCTTTTTCCCACAATTAAGTAGGGTTGGCTACATGGATTCTTCGCCTCCATTCAGATCTATCTTGGGTCAATCTCAGATTTATATCCAAAAACTAAGATCCCATCGTATAGTCTCTTTCCATCACTTCTTGGGCCGTCCTCGCCCTCTCTTAGCCGGCTCAACATCCCAACACTCGCACCTCCTAACTGGTGCATCAGTTGACCTTCTTTGCAAATGACCAAACCATCTTAAGCGGTTTTCTCGCATCTTATCCTCGATCGGAGCTACACCAACTTTCTTTCTGATTGCATCATTCCGAATCTGATCTTTACGTGTATGTCCACACATCCATCTTAGCATTTTCATTTCTGCTACAGCCATTCTCTGCACATGTCTATAGTTCACAGGCCAACATTCAGAACCATAAAGCATAGCAGGTCTCACGGCTACTTTGTAAAACTTTCCTTTAATTTTTAAAGGAATATTTTGTATAGTTAAATAAAATAAATTTTGACTCACATTTTACATTTATTGCATATATATTTTTGGATTGATTATTGATTGATTCACCTCGAGTGCCATGAGAGTGACCGATACAGAAATTACCAAATCCGATTTATCAGACAATGCATGTCCTCCAAAATCAAGGGTTAAAATCGAGCGTTAGGTACACCGGAATGACTATTCTCCATTTCATTAATATTTTTCTATTCATTCAGTGGAACTTATTTAGTGAAGAAAATATCCACACCGGTGATTGTGATCTGGTGCAAAGAAAGCTACAAAATAATGGAGTTCCTATGCGGTGCATTCCGTAAAGTTAAAAAACGGAGACGAATAAGGAGTTCGTGTGCAAATGATGAACGGTAATCGGAGAAGAATTCGCATCTTTATTTCGTATAGGTAAAATATGCAAAGGCATCTCGAGCAACTTGACATAGTTTTCGAGTATCCGTTCGAAATTAGAATCTCCAGGACAGAGAATGGGATTCAAAGTTGCCTATCACCTTCGGTTGGGATAGAAGAGAATATCGAACTCAAACTCTCACACCATGTAAGATGCTATATCTACAGCTTATAAATAATATTCATAAATAATAAATATATTATGCCATGTGGAGTATCACGAATAAAACCGCGCTCCTACAAGGGATAGGTTCTTTTCAATACTTAGATGAGAAAGGGGCACCCATTCAATTACTGATAATATGTTTGTAAAAAATCATATTATTCCTTCTGCAGTGGACAACTCAAAATGTTTCTTGAACTTGGATATGGCTTTATAAAACAAATAATCGAATCCGATTATTTGTCGACTTAGGAAAGGGTATCATAATGGTGTTATTGGAACCGACGAGGAAACTTGTTTACCAGAGCAAAATGTCAATTTTGCGTATTAATCTTACGGAAGATAGGTTAGATAGGCTCAGCAATATATCACACAATAACGCAAATGGAGCAAATGAGTTTTATTGTCTATACTTATATGCCTATTTGATCAGCTTCCAAACTATAGCTTTCTCCTTTATTATAAATATGTTAGCTAAGCAAATCTAGCATAAGGTAATTTTGCGGACGCTATTGTTGCGAATATTAGAATGCGGAAGAGTAAATCAAGCAAAAATATACATATCTTCAGGAGTTTGCATGCATGTCAACACGCGATAATATATAATTATTCACTACAAATAGATATTAGAGTTATACACAGAATAAAATATGACAATTTAAATTACTCTAACATTAAGGAGCTCATATAATCTATCCCTATGCAAAAGGGCAAAAGGACATTGAACATGTAGCTCGAAATGAAAACTGATGACAATAATACATGAATTACTGTTTGGAATTTGAGGCTCTATCTCGAAGGCCCCACAATAAACCCTCCTAAACCTCCCTTCTTGATATTTAGTTAGGTTGGGTAAGTTTTCCTTCCTATGAGAATTTGTTTTTTGGACAAACTATGATTCTAACGGAGATTTTGATTAACACTGAATATGAGATAAGTTGATGAATCCCATGATCCCTTCATTGATTGATGAGATTCTCATTCTTCATTCTTCATTGATGAGATTCTCCTAATTCTTTCTAGATTGGTGAGATTCTCTTAATTGATGGATTAATTTTGGTGGAATTTTTTATGATGCACAAAAGTCTCCATGAATAGTAAATAGAGGTGATGGAGTACATACCCATATATCCCAACATTATTTCTCTTAATGCAAGAATAAATCAAAAAGAGAGAGGAAAAAGAAAAAATGTCATCGAATACTGTAGCAAAGTTTGGAGAAAATGGTCTTCGAATTTGCTATTCTCTAGTATTCGTTCTACAGTTTGGTAGTGAAGTTATCAACTTGATAATATTTCTTCTCTCCAGTATACTCATTTTTTATGATTTCTGACTCCATACAGAGAGTCAGCTTTATGTAAACTCCTCACATGAGATTGATTTGATTATAATGTTTGATTCTAGTTGAAACCAACCCTATAATTTTATCCGTACAATTAAGAGTTTTCATGTTAAAAAATTATTTATGTATTTGTGGTTGATTTTCTATGGTCGGAATTTTGATTCGTGATTGTAGTTGCTATATTGTGCAGGACTTGTTTCTCAACTTTGGTGTGTTTTCCACGATTTGATATATACTGGGAATCCATTCCCAACAAATGTTATCAGAGTCAAAATGGTTCATAAGAAGTACTATACCCAAAGAATATTCAATGTTATTGGGATCAACTGTAATTTGTTAAAAAAATAAGATGAAAATTTTTATGTTTTGTGACCCAAAATCCCAAATCCAAGAGCATAAAGAATGAGATTTCAAGCATGAGAAAATATGTAGATTATGTGGTAGATTGTAGATGAGAACATGTAAAATCATACATTAAAACTGCGACATGTGCATGGTCACTTTGGTCCAATTTGGAGAATTTGTACGCTTCAAAGAAGGGGAACAACAAGTTGTTCCTATTTAGGAAATTGGTGCAATTGAAGTCCAAGGACAATACTATTGTTTCAGACCATCTAAATGAAGTCCAAGGTTTTATCAATCATCTTTACAACATGGGAATAAAATTTGAAGATTAGGTTCTAGGTCTGCTACTACTTGCTACCCTTCCAAACAATTGGGAGACATTTTGTAATATAATTTGGGAATCTTTTAGCAGTCTAAGGCATTCCATGTCTAGGAATGTGAAGTTCCCTGTATGCTGCTTACCCTCGATGGTTACTATAATGTTCCTCAATATGCCATTTGGTCTCTTGACAAATCCATATGCATATTGTAGTAAGGCTCTAGATCGATTAAGTGGTCCAAGATTAAGTCTATCGAAGTGGGCAATATGTAAGAGGTTTATTGGAGAATTGTTATCAGCGAAAGTGTAATAAAGGCCCTGTCAGCGATCTGAGTCGTCGCATAATATACACCCGTAACCGACTTCTTTCTAGTGATCTCATTTCTTATTACGTAGGACGTGGCAATGGATAATACATATGTTATTGTTCTATTGTTTCTCTCCCTGCTTATCCTTTTAGGCGTGCATCTTGCGTTAAGGTACTTATGTATGACAAGCATGATGTTTACAAATTAGAGGAAAAACATATTAACTTTCACATACTCCTTGCAAATCCTTTCCATATCTAAATCATTTTTATTTTTTCAGTTTTTTTGTTTTTTCTTCCTTCCAGCTGATATAGCTCAAAGGAAGGGGATTATTAGAGGTAGTCAAGTCATGTTTCAAAATCGAAATATTCTCATACATAAAAAAATCCTGAATAAAAAGTTTTTTGGTCAGGATTTTAGCTCATATTGAAAGAAAAAGTTCTAAAAAAGAAAATACAAGTTTTCTGAAGATGATGTTAGATTGGTGACATGAACTGATTTCTTTTAGCTCTTATGCACATTGAAAATGATTCCTTCATTGAAAAACATGCTTTTTACTCTACTTAATTTCATCATTTTTATATAGTATTGGGTAAAAAGAGATGATAAAAAATCATGTAGATTCAATCCACTAAAAAGTGTGGCGATTGTTTATTTTACCAAGACAAGCCCCAGGGTATGATAATATAAGAAACTAATGCGAATTGTATAAAGATTTTTTGATGCAGAACATAGAAATTATTTTTTTAGGTAACATATGTTCTAGATTAACATCAAAGAATTTTCTGACAAAATAAATATTAACAACTAATTCCAAGAAAAGTATGTGATGTATGTCTTTCAAAATTGTAGGCAAGAGTATTTTTACAATAAAAATATAGTCCGAGGTCTTCTATGCAAAAAACCACAAAATATTACTCTATTATTATAATTTAATAATCGAAAAGGAAATAGTAAAATCTAGGATGGCTAGTATGCAAAATGACCACCTCATGTGGGCCACCATGTGAGGCGACCTAGCGTAGACCTTGATGTATTATTCAATAAGGAGCGGGGGTCAGATGAAAATTTTCCATGAATATTACACTTAACTATATATTTACAGGATTGTTTGATAAATACCAAAAGGGGAAGGGTTAATAATTAAATTACCCCTTAACGCTTCATCGGACGGATCACATCATTCCACATGGCTCAACTTAACCCGATCGATGGCTTGAGGCATGTGGTGGTTTGTGTCTGATCGGACGGTGGAGATAGAACCTAGTACTCAAGTTTGATCAAACGGTTGGGAAGGGTGCACAAAGAATAGGGAGGAACATTTCCCTTCCATCGCTTCGATCGATGATTCTTATGCACTCTGGTCGTCTCCTTGGCTCCTGATGGGCTCAATCATTTCCTTTAGCTCCTCTGCACTCGTAGATTGTCTTCAAACGGTCCAAACCTCGCTGGGAAGACGTCTGGGGCTCATTCTTGCTCAACCACCTAGAGATGGTCCACAGGAATGAAAGACTCCTCATATGGGGTCCTCGGGATCTGCCTTCTGCATAAACAAAATGAGGGCTCGAGGGAGACCATCCTCGACCCAAAAACTGAAGCTGAAATGGCAAATATGGATAGGACAGATGGGCTCCGGCATAGATAGTAGAGGGAGCTTCGATTCCAACTCAATCCATGTAGGATAAAGGAGAAAATGAGAGGAAAAGATGGAGAAGGCATGAGGGTTCGAAGATGAGGTGAATGGGCGAGTCGAGCACAGTCAGAGCATGAGTAATTCGAGCTCGAGCCTAATGCTCCAATAGAACCAAGTCACTAAATTAACCTAAATTATGACCTAATTACACAAACTAACAACTACACTATGATATTGAATTTAATTGTGGGATGAAAAACCTAGCTACAACTTCTACTTCGCTATTCCAAGGAGCAGAAGGAAACTCAGCGGGAGAAACATCGATGAACTAAATCACCACCCTCACAAATTTTCCTCACCGACAACGAGGTAAAAACGCTTGCTGTCACCAAGGTCTTTGATCATATGGATCATATTGAGGTTACAATTGTGAAAGGGGGATTAAAATTGGAAAGGGGTCATGGAGGGTTTATTTATAAACAGGTGGAGGAGCCTTATTGATCTAAGGTTCAGGAAGATTAGCTCTATGTACAACGGATCTAAGGAATAAGCGTATATTAAGATTGATCTGAGAGTAGTTTGCATGAAAGATAAAGTCGAATTGAGTGATGAATCACCCAGAATATGGGGGAGAGGCGGGCCACCATCTCTGACGGGATAGGTGGCCTAGGAAGGAGAGTTGACCGAAGGTCAATAAAGGGAGCTCCTTGACTGGTTCATGTGGACCAATCAGGAAAATTAAGGAGCTAAATCCATTATTAATATGATATAAAATAATAAATATTTTTTTTAAATTTATACTAAAACTTGAAAAGTGTTTGTTATATTTTTATTATTTTATTATAATTTTTATTTATTTATATTATTTTATTCTTTAGATGTTAATATTTACATGTATACACATAGATACATTTACATGTATCTTCAGTATTTTTATTCTATATTTTGAATTGCATTATTATATTTACATATTTTAAAGATTTACAACTTATTTAATTACATATATTTTTAGTTTATTTTTTTGATTTTATTTGATTACTTAAATAAATAGGGATGTATAGATTATAGGTATAGTTTACCTACATATTACGATACATTATTTACTTTAGAAAATTTTTAATGTTTTTATTCTACGTTTATTATTAAATTTTTTCAGATAATATTTAAAAGTATATAAAAATATAAGAAATGTAAGATTATAAAAAAAGAATATATTAACTATTATATACATGTATATAGTACAATAGGGACCAAAAAGCAATCCTTTACACCTGAACTCCAAATTAAATGAAACCACCTTCCTTAATTAGATAATTAAATTTTATGAACAATAAAGATGAGTTGGTCAATTTTGAGTCTATATGGAGGAGATACATATCTGTGAACTTTTCTTTGCGACCTTTTATTCTGAATGTCACAAGCACACTGTGCATTATTTTTGTGTTAAATTAATTTTGTATTTTTATTTGTAATTTTATGTACGACTTTCATGTTGAAGGTTTCTTTATTTGAGGTATAAATAATAAAGAATAAAATAGGTGTCAAAATGCATTTATTGATGAATAAAAGATTAGGATTTTGAGATGTATTCTATGCAATTGGTCTGCCTTATCTTCCACTACTTTATTTTTTATCAGCGAAATAATTATGATGACTGGGTCTCGGTGGTCTAGGGTCATTCAATGTCATTGACACTTCATTTTTTATTTTCTTTCCTTTATTCTTTTATTTTGGTATTAAATACATGTATTTATATAGTATTTAAGTATCAATCTTTGAGTATTATTATGTATAAATTAATAGGGATTTTATCACTTGTGCCCCTCCGCGATATCGCAATATCAGTTATGCCCCTATCTTTTTGGTAATATCAAGTGTGCCCCTCACTTCTTGCAAATCAATCACTTGTACCCCTCGAGTTAGTTTCCGTCCATCCCAAATGCAAACAGACGTTATCTTTAGGGACACATCAGGAATTAAATTTAAAAAATGGATTGAAATGTCATCTTCCTCCCTTCTCCTCCTCCTCTGTCTTCTTTCTCCCTTCTCTTCCTCTCCCATCTTCTTCCTCTCCCACCTGTTGCTGCCCAGACCTCCCTCCACCCCTCCGCCCCGACCTCCCTCCTCTGCCCCGACCTCCCTCCACCCCCTGCTGCCCCTCCGCCCCGACCTCACTGCCGGCCTGACCTCCGTCCACCCATTATCGCCCCTCCGCCCCAACCTCCCTGCCACCCCGACCTCCCACCACCCCCTGCCGCCCCTCCGCCCTAGCCTCCAGACCGCCCCGACCTCCCCCCATCCCCTGCGGCCCCTCCGCCCTCGCCTCCCCTCCCCTCCCCGCACCTTCTCCTCCCCCATGCCTCCTCATGCCCCCGCCACCCCCCGCGCCCAGGCTGCATCTCCTCCCCTATCCTGCACCTCCACCTCCCCCCCGTGCCCCTGCCCCAGCACGCATCTCGTACCCCAGCCCGCCCGTCCCCCTGCCCCCCGCACCCCATCCCAGCCTGCATCTCCTCCCCCAGCCCACCCCTCCGCCCTGACCACCCCCCGCCCCCTAACCTCGCCTCCCTCCGCCCCAACCTCCCTCCTCCCAGACCTCCCCCCGCCCCCTGCCCTGACCTCCCCCTACCAGCCGCGACACTGACGGCCACAGAACTCACACTGCCTCCACTGCTGTCAGACCTGCCATTAACGATACCCTCGAGTTTGCCGGAAGGGCTCCGGCTGCCTCGACTCCGACATCCTCGCTTCCTGGTGTACATTCCCGGTGATTGTGGGTGCATGTCATCATGCATGGACAACTCCCTCGATCCGAAGGCTGTCTCCAGCGCCATCATCATATGTGAGAGAGGGAGCATCCCCCGCATGGCATAGGGGGTCGTCATTAAGAAGGCCGGCGGCATCAGGATGATCCTCGCCAATGGGTTGTCCAACGATAAGGGGCTCATTGAAGATGCCCACGTCTTCCTCCTCCTAGACAATAATACCCCTCTTAACTGCGCCAAAGTTTGAAAAAACCTTGGTTAAGTCAACTCATTGACGGTCATTCTGATGGAAGGGCACAAGTGATTACTGCGAAAGAGGTGAGGGGCACAACTGATATTACCAAAAAGATAGGGGCATAACTGATATTGCGATATCTCGGAGGGGCACAAGTGATAAAATCCCAAATTAATACTATATACATGCATTTATCTAGGGATTCATGGCAAAAGTGAAATAATAAAGGTGATGAAATAGAGATTCATCATCCTCCTATACTTGCCTTTGCTAGTCTATGGTAAACACTTATGGCAATGAGTGCAGAAAAAGAAAATAAAGAAAACAAAACAAAAGAACTTGAAATGAATTTGACGTTTAAACTTGTCTGTATAAAATCAAAATTTGGAGCTCATTTAGGACCTTTGGATTCTTAGTATGTTTGGAATCTCATTATGGTTATGAAGTGTGACACAACAACCCTTGGGTTTCATAATCATCTATTCAGTTCAATTCACAATCTAGTCAGAACCATCCTTTCAGTTGCATACTCTCGCAACTTAGAAATAACAAGTTCCATGTGTATGAATTGGGTCAGCTCTTCCCAGACAAATTGTTAAGCTATCAATGAGTCTCCTCATCTAGCAACTCATCCTCGGAGAGACGGATGTTTCCTTCTAAGTTCAAGTGCTTGCTAGTACACAACCGAATATGAAGAAGCTAGAAGAACGGGAAAATAAGTGAAAATGGACCAATATAGTCTCACTTCTTTGTGAAGGTCGGCCAGTGTCACTGAGTCTTCACCAAGAAGCAGGATTTCTTGAATGCTCAATATTTTTGTGAAACTTTTGGTATAGGATTCTTTTTGGATATTTTATTGATTTGCATTGCTCTACGTTCTTGTTTTACCCCGACGGATATAGAATCTTTTGGTTCACCCATGTTTTGAGGTCTTGAAAAAAACTGTGCTAGCAGCCATCCTTATTTGAAGCATTATTTCAATCCAATCTTTAGTCGTTAGATGTCCTTGCTACCAGAGGAAGTGGGTTGGAGTACTAATTTCGGCAGTTCTCAAGAATGATTCCTGAACCACCCTTGACGAAGCGACCTAGTATCGTCCTGACTTCGACTCCCATATCTGTCAACAATCCATCTGGGTTGAGCTAAGTGTTAAGTGTGAGGTTTCAAGTTAATCCACTATCTCAAGAATCGTACGGATGACATGAAGGGTTCTTGTTAGACACAATGAATGAAGTCATGAACATAGTCTCATAGAATCTAAGAAATTAAGTCAAGGTAACATAGAGCATCTCAATTCCAGTCCTTAATGGGTTCCTCTGAAATTAAGTGGATTAAGGTCTTGACCAAGCTCCAATCTTCGTACTTTATTTGGACTTGTTCAATTGTCTTGATCATTCCGAAAAATCCAAATGCTATGCATATGCAAGAAAAATATTTTTGTGAAGCAATTATCTGATTTTGATATTTTTATGGTTTTTGAAAAATTTTTGCAAATTTTTATGTAATTTTTGAAAATATTTTGTAAATTCTTGTATGTAATTTTTAGGGATTCTTTGATAAAGGTTAGTGAAATAAGTATATACAAATATTTGTACATGAGTGTATGCGTATTTATAAGAAGTGAGTGTAGGATTTATGCTGAGAATTTATGCATGAGTTAGTTGTATTGTATAGATATCTTTTTTATATGGTTTATATATATATATCTCTAAAAAATTTTATGTGTTACAGATATGTACAAGGTTCTCAAAATAATTTCAAATAATTTTTACAAATATTTTTGAAACTTTAGTTTGCAAATAATTTTTACAACCACTTTACAAACATTTATGAAATTTGAAAATTTTTCAAACTATTTTACAACCATTTTCCAAATAATTTGCAAAGTAATTTTCAAAATATTTATTCAAACAACTCCAAACAGTTTTTAAAGGATTTTTCAAAATATTTTCCAACCATTTTCTAATCATTTTGCAAAAGATTTTTTAGGTTAGTTTATTAATTATATTTAAAAAGAATTTTGAAAAAAATTATACATATTTATAGTGAATTCTTTACAATAGATTAATTATATATTCCAACCCAAATAGTATTTTAGCCATATTAAAAATATGAATGTATGAGTTATGGCTAAAGTACATAAAACATATATACGACCCCCATACTTAGCTTGAGTTATGTCCTAATAGTGATCAGAGAGTATAGGGAAGACATAACTCATGTTGAGTATATGAAACTCTATACTAAAATGACTAAAAGAATGATAAATCGATCATCCCCTCTATACTTAGGATCAACTAATCCTAAGTATGAAAGACTGTAAACAAATAGGAATGATTGATGATCATAATGTAAAAAAATCAATGGGCTCGAATTGTCCCCCTATACTTAGAGTACAAAATCCCTGAGTATAGACAAAATAATAGAAATTAGAAGACAAGTGAGATAACGAATATTGAATAACTCGAATACGTCCATCCCCCTACACTTATGATGAAGCATATCCTACATAGAGCACAGAAGAATTTTGAAAAAAATTATACATATTTATAGTGAATTCTTTACAATAGATTAATTATATATTCCAACCCATATAGTATTTTAGCCATATTAAAAATATGAATGTATGAGTTATGGCTAAAGTACATAAAACATATATACGACCCCCATACTTAGCTTGAGTTATGTCCTAATAGTGATCAGAGAGTATAGGGAAGACATAACTCATGTTGAGTATATAAAACTCTATACTACAATGACTAAAAGAATGATAAATCGATCATCCCCTCTATACTTAGGATCAACTAATCCTAAGTATGAAAGACTGTAAACAAATAAGAATGATTGATGATCATAATGTAAAAAAATCAATGGGCTCGGATTGTCCCCCTATACTCAGAGTACAATATCCCTGAGTATAGACAAAATAACAGAAATTAGAAGACAAGTGAGATAACGAATATTGAATAACTCGAATACGTCCATCCCCCTACACTTATGATGAAGCATATCCTACATAGAGCACAGATGAATGGGATGAGTGCCATACAGAAGATTGAAAGAATCTGAACAAGAAATGAAAAGAAGAAAATAAGAAAATTAATCAAAGATATTTTTATCTCCATTGTCTACCTCAACTGTTGTTGTAGAGATATCTTCATCAAATGCCACCTGAATGTAGTCAACAACGGCTAGGAATGTGTCATGCTCTAAATACGGCTTCAACAACTGACCGTTGACGATGAATGGATGTGTGCTAGCTGACAATTCTTATATGAGTATGCTTCCATTGTCACGCACAGTCTTAACAATGTAAGGACATGTCCATTTACTCTTCAATTTCCCTGGGAAGATCTTTAACTTTGCATCAAATAGCCAAACTTTATGTCCATGTTCGAAGGTCTTTTGTCTGATGTGTCGATCGTGCCAGTGTTTGACCTTCTCTTTGTACATCAAGCTACTATCGTATGTGTAATCTCTGAATTCTAGGAGCTTATTCAGATCCAATTTCATGTTCTGAACACATTTTTGTAAGTCAAGGTTACACATATACTACCAAAGTGATATATGAATGAGTTCCATGGGCATAAGCCAAGGATTTCTAGACACAAGACGGTAAGGCAACAAACCCAGAGGAGACTTATAGATGGTCATGTATGCCCAGAGAACTGATTCCATAAGTTGTTACTAGTTCTTTCTATCCAGCCTCACAAGTTTCTATAGGATCGTCTAGATTTCTTGGTTAGATAATTCGACCAAGCCGTTAGATTGAAGATGAAAAGGATATGTGACACGATGATCAATCTCGTACTCCTTCACTAGGTTCTTAACCACTTTAGTTATAAAGTGTCTACACCCATCTGATATCAGTACCTTCGATATCCAAACCATAGGATGATATTATCGTTCAGAAATCAACACATTATGTGGTTATCGACGGCTTGAGCAGGGATAGCTTCAACTCATCGACTCACATAGACCACGACTAGTAGGATGTATCCATAACCCTGACTGTTAGAAAATAGGCTCATGAAATCAATGCCTCATGCACCGAACACATCAGATATATGAATGAATTTGAGGGTTATAGAATCTTTTAAACTCAGGGTTTTTCCTATTTTCTGATAACCAGTGCAGGCTTTGACATATTCATTAGCATCCTTGAATATTGTGGGCCACCAGAGGCCACACTGCACTATCTTTATCGTCATTCTACTTCCAGAATGTTGTTTACTAGATTCATGCTTATGGAATTGCTTGAGGACAATTATGTACTCCTTCTAAGGAATACACCGATGCCAATTTATTCCTTGAACAGGTATGGGTCCTCCCACTGGGAGAAATGGATATTGGACATGAAATTATCCTTCTTGATTCTCGTCCAACAATGTGGAACTACCCCAAAGATGAGGTAGTTCACAATATCACATACCACGGGAGAGATCCAATGTTGAGGATGGATTCATTAGGGAAGGTCTTTGTGATCGGTGCACTGCTCGGCTAAGTAAGTTGGGCTTCAATTCTGGATAAGTGGCATTCTACCACATTTTTAACTTCACGTTTATCTCTGATTTCCATGTTGAATTCTTGGAAGAGAAGGATCCATCTGAGTAAGTGGGATTCAACTTCCTTCTTCTGTTGTAGGATCTGAACTTCTCTAAAGAGAAAACAATTGCCATCCATTCTTTCTTTGTAACTGTGTAATTTCTCTGTGCTTCATCAAGTGTTTTGTTGGCATAATAAATGATGTAGGGTAGCTTATCTCTTCTTTGTCCAAGTACATACCCAACTGTGAAGTCTGATGCGTCCGTCATGATTTCGAATGCGAGAGGCCAATTGGGTGGTTGTAGGACTGGAGCTTGACTGATAAGATCCTTCAATTGTTGAAAATATTGAATCCGTTGATCAATAATGAACTCGATCTCCTTACATAAAAGCCTAGTAAGAGGTCACGCAAGCTTGTTGAAGTCCTTGATGAATCTTATGCAAAATCCTACATGCCTAAGGAATGTCCTCATGTTTTCGACATTTCGATTTGGTTCAAGTTTTGCAATGACATCCAACTTCATTGGGTTGACTTTCATGCCTCACTTGGAAATGAATTGGCCCATTACAATCCCTTCGGTGACCATGAAGTGACTCTTTTCCCATTATAGTACCAAATTCACTTCATGACCCTTCTGCAGTACTTTGTCTAGGTGCATTAGGCACTAATTGAAACTAACACTATAGACTGAGAAATCATCCATGAAAACTTTGAGAAAACTCCCAACCATATCGGTAGAAACAATGATCATGCACCTTTGGAAGGTGGTAGGAGCATTGCACAATCCAGAGGGCATTCTGCGAAAGACATATGTCTCGAATGGAAAGGTAAATGTGGTTTTCTCTTGGTCCTCGGGTGTGATTGCCACTTGGTTGCACTCGAAGTACCATCTAAGAAGCGGAAGAATTCTTTCCCAGCTAATCTTTCAAGCACCTGATTGATGAACGACAATGGAAAATGAAACTTCTTTGTAGCTGAATTCAGGCATCGGTAATCAACACACACCCTCCATGATGTTGGTACCCGAGTAGGAATCTCATCTCGTTGATCATTCTTAAACACAGTGAGCCATGATTTCTTTAAAAACAACATGTAGGGGGCTCGCCCATTTTGAGTGGGAGATTGGGTAAATTAGCCCTCTTTCACACCATTTCGTTACTTCCTTTATAACCACGTACTGAATATTAGGGTTCATCCTACGCTGGAAATTTGCAGGATGGTTTGTAGTCATCTTCCAAATATATATGATGTGAACACAAGGATGGGTTTATCCCTCAGAGATTTGTTACTTTCCAACCAAGTGCCTTGCAGTGTTTTTCTAGAACCTCAAGAAGTCAAGATTCCAGATCCAAGGTCAGTTTGCTGCAAATGATAATCAGATACATGTGTTCTTCACCCATAATGAAAGCGCACTTAAGGCATGTCGGGAGGAATTTTAGTTTTGGTAATTGTTGAATTTGCTCCAAGTACACCTCAGACACTGTGCCAGTTGGGGATTGGTTTGCTACAATCAATGAGGTATTGTCTACCTATGCCACTCGTGGCTTTGATATTAATGTAGAGATCATATCTGCAAAGAATTCCTTATGTTCGATTTGGCATGAATTTTCTTCAAACAAGCTGATTAGTGACTATGATTCAGTCTCCTAGTTTACAAATGAACATGGATTGACTGTGCTTTCCAGGTACTCCTCTGAAGAGGGGACTTCTGTGTCAGAATGTCATTTAGAGAAGTTTGTTGATCACTAATATCAACAATGTCACAGTTTGGTTCTGCATTCCCTCCATCAGATGTAGCTTTCATCTCGATGATCATGTCCATTGTGATTTTATCGTGCAAGAGTGGAATGTAATCTTTCTAGACCAATAATCGACGACCGCTTTGGCAGTTCGAAGGAATGTCCGACCAAGAATGATGAGAGTCTAGAGAAACTGTGTAGGAGAGTCCATGTCTTCGACCACAGAGTCCATAGGAAAGCACATATACTACATAGTGAGATAACATCTTCAAATAAACCCATGGGCCTCCTGATGGATCAATCCATGAACTGCAGGATCGTTTGTGTTAGTATAAGTGGTCCAAGCCTAAATTCTTGAAGTAGTGACGAGGGCATGAGGATAATAGAGGAGTTTCCTTCAAGTAGAGTTCGCTCGAAAGTCTGATAAAAAATCTGGCATTTGATTAAGTGTGCTCCATTGTCTTTCTTCTTTTGTGGGAGATCACTGATAGCATTCACAATGGCCATGGTTAGGATGTGCTTTTATCCTTTGTTGTGTCTATTCTTGTAGGTTTCACACTTCGAGGTACATGCTTATTTCAAATCTTTATTTACAGCTGGCATGTATTCCACGACCTTCATTAATGGCACATTTAAAATAAAATTTTCAATAATCTCCGTAACACTAGGGTCTGATAATGCATTTTTAATTCTTCTAATTTTTTTGAATTTTTCATTGCTTCAGGAAAAGGATTATTCACAAAAGAAAATGCATTGGTCTTAATTAACAAAATTTTGTACAGATGGTTGTCTAGAAGGTAAGCTGCCATGTGAAACTGGAAAAAATGTATCATGAGCTTCGGCTTCATCGGACGGTGCTGGAGTTGCTGTTGGTGTTGACTCCTCCAGGTTTGGCTCAGCATGGCTTCTACTCTTCTTTTTTTTAGAGATTGTCTTTTTGCTGATTTTTGGTATTTTTGCTCTTGGTGGTGGTGGACTGATGTTGCTCCTCCATCATCTTCTTCCTCAACCGACTCTACTGTTAGACCAGCTGATGAAGAAGACGTCTCACCAAATGCTGCTTTAATCTTCCCCTTTTGTGCGGGACCGGATGGGATATCACAAATTACCTGCTCATTTTGTTTGAAGTTGTTGGGGTCATCCTCGGCATGCACTGGAATGGGAGTCTTGGTCGTAGAGAGTTCATCAGGCTTCTGGATCATCTCTGCTAAGCTCTTCACTAGTTGAGCCAGGAAGTCAAGATCTAGGTTCAAGAGTAGCCTCAGATTCAGCATGTTGACCAGCTGAGAATGATACGACTGTGGAGGCTAAGAGTGGAAAACTAATGAATGTAATGAAGAGGAGGTTGCTGCTGGTGAAATTGAGGAGGATGGAGGTACTGCTGATGTTGAACAACCGCATACTGATGATGCGACTGGTACTGCTATGATGGTTTATGATATTTCTGATTTTGTCTCCATGTGTTCGAATATGGTGGAGACTCAGCCTCAAAGGCTAGTGGTTTTAGACAAACCTCACATCGAAGGGTTGTTGATACGGCTGAATAGCCGACGATTGGTCATGTTGTTGTTCGCCTGAATGTGCCAATTGTGTAGCATTATTCTAGATGTCGTTCACTCTTGAATTTGGGATGGTGGTGGGAAGAATGGATCAACATATGATGGGGGTTGGATGTCAGGCTGATAGACAACGAGCTATTGAAATAACTGCAGAGGTGCCTAGTTAGGTGCCTGCATGTAGTATACATGCTGGACCTAAGGCTATCCTAAATTCAACTGAGGCTGGTGTGGCAATGATAGCTCCTTCAGCTCCGCAGGAGTGATGGTTGATGGGCTCAAAGACTACACAGTAGTGATTGTACTTAACAACAACTCCAATTGCTTGGAAATCTGATTCAGCTTGTCCAGGTGTTGGGTTCTTTGTTCGATCACAAATAATTTCTCCAAGGCATGTGATCACTTCTCAATGATATCAACTTTAGACAGGTGGATCCCTGTGATGGTAAGGTTGGAGCTCTCATCCGTGTCCTGCTCATGGGATTCCACCATGTTTAGTAGCTTATGATGGATCTGGGGCTGACGTTGATATGCTCCGGATGAGGAAGCCTCTCCTTCAGACATTTTTTTGAATATCTGCTAGACGACATCCTCATCCTTATTGAAATGAAATCTATCACATGTTGCATCAACAAGCCTCTGGCTTTCTAGAGTTGGTCCCCTAAAGAAATGTTTGACGAGGTTGGTCTGAGGGATGTCTTGGTGAGGGCACTTCTCTTGCAAATCTTTGAACCTCTCTCAGGCTTCATGAATGGACTCGTACGATCCCTGTGGGAAGTTGCTAATATGAGAATGCATCTGATTTAGATGACCAAGAGGGTAGAATTTTTAGAGGGACGCAGACTTAAGATCCTTTTAGGTCGTCATGACCCTCTCCAAGTGATTTATCCAATATAAAGCCTTGCCCTAAAGGCTGAAGGGGAACGTGATCATCTTAACTACACTTAACGGGATGTTAGGGTAGTGAATGGTGCGACAAATGTGAGAAAATGGTTGGAGATGGCTATAGGTCTCTTCATTGGTGTTCCCGTTGAAGGATGGAGGAAGATACAAGAATTGAGGCATCAGCTTGAAATGTCTGTGGACTACAAGGATCTGTATCTACTCAATCATCTGGCTGGAGCCATGGTTGTATGTCTCTTTGAGAGTGGTCTTGAGAGCCTCTCTCCTTGCCTCATCTACTAGACCTCAACGGGGTCCATCCATTTAGCATGTCTTGGAAGGTGACTTGGGCAAGAGCCTAATCAGTGGGATGATGCTGAATGGATTGAATGGAACCAAGCAACTATGCGTTTACTGCATTCTGATATGGCTGGCCCTGATTTGGTTGCGTGATCTCTTTCCCTTCCCTTGTGGAGCCATTTCTAAATCATACTCAAAGCAATCGATATGGATGGGGTCCAGGTTCAGTTCTGCACAATAAGATGCACCCGTTCAGATTGAGCATCATTGGCACCTGATGGAAAGATGGATTTGGAATTAGGGTCAATTCCAGATATGGGTTAATGGAGCATTTGATATGAAGATAAATCGATCTCCATCTACAAGGGGTGAATGTCGGGACAAAAGTGATTCTAATTTATTGAGGAATGAGAAGAATACGAGGAGTCTAGAGATCGGTTCACAAAGTTCGAACTGAGTTCTCAGGAATTGCCTTGAATTATTGAAGATGTCGAATTCATGGAATTGATGTAGGTGTCGGTGGGGTCCCAACTAAACCATCCATGAGTAGATATCATGGATAAAGCAGAATATATGAGGAATGAAATACAGTGATGAACAATATATGAAATGAAGAAGAAAATAGTTGAAGGCTCAAAATGAGCGGGGCAAAAAGAAATGGAAAACTTATAAAATGAAAAAGGTGCAAGTGCGTAAGATCGGATCTTTGACCTAAAATCTAATTCAAACAAACAAAGTGGATTCACCAACCCAACATAAGTGAAGTCGTAAGAGTTCGTCTATTTTTATATTTTTCAATTTTATTTTGTTTTCAAGCAATCTTATAACAAGTCCTTAGAGACAAGCCCTACAGGAGAGTGAGTACTTCCAGAAAGTATCCCTTACTTCCCACTTCTTTTGTATTATGTAGCTTGTATTTTTTAAGAGAATCATTAATATTGGGTACGGATCCACTACTTAGCAAAATAATAGAGGAGGATGCCAATAGGTGAAATCAATGCTTCCCCCTAGTAGGGTACTTAGACGTAGAACGATGAGACAGACACCCCTGTGAGGGGATGGCCTAAGCTCAATTATTCGGACTAAGTATGCAAGAAAATGAAGCCCTACTTGCCCACATAAGACATAAGCGCCAATACTTTGTGAATCTAGTGAATAACAAGGCAGTAATCAGGTTGGATTTTTGGCTCTACTTTCTGAGGGTCATGCCTCACTTAGTCTAGATTGTACCTAAAAACAATGTGGGCTTTATAAACCCAAAACAATGAAGTTCATTACAAAATTTTTTTTTATCAAAGTTTATTAAACAATCCCCTTGTTTTAATTTTTGAAATTCACTTTTTTGACTATTTTTCAAAATAGTTTGCCTAAAGGTTTTTTTTGTATTTTCTTCAAATCCTAAGTGATACAAAACTATGATATAAGACAAAAGCAATGCAAATGGGTACTAGGATGGAAATCACACCCTTGTATCAAATGATGCATGCTCAATAAGAAGACTTACAATGCTTCCCAGCTCTCTCCATGCAAGATGCAAGGCAAGGAATTTAAATCTACAATACATGGAATACGAGCCAATGAATCTCTCTAAATGGGATTTGTTATTAGCTTGAAGAACCAATTAAGTTTGCTCTAAGTCCAAATGTAGAACTATAGTTGGATGTAGATATTACGTGTTTGGACCTTGATTACTCGATCAAGCAAGTCCTGAAATATAAGGGCTCATTCACATAAAACAAAGAAAATAAAGATGGAAAAGTCAAAACATGGAAAATAAAAAATAATTGAGAAAATAAGGAGAACAAAAGTATAGAAATTGAGAAAATGTGAGAAAATCAAGCGAACCCCCAAGTGAACAGACACTTGATAAAATAGGTCCGAGAGAGATCAAGTGTCCAAAAGTCCAAGTACATGTATTACAATTAAATAAGTGGTCTCTATCACAAAAATAAAAACAAATTTCTACACTAAACTATGCTACTTCTTCTCTCTTTGTCTCCTTTTTGCTCTCTCCAATCAACTCATGAAGAAGGAGTTGATCTCCTCATAGCTTGGGTGCACTAACTCTCCTAGAAGAGTTCTCGGTGATATGAGAGCATAGAAGGTGGAGAGGATGGCGACGAGTGATGATCTTTCTTTCTCGGTGAAGGTCTTGTATGCATAATTCACAAAGAAGACAAATACATTGGGTTTTCTTTACAAATACATTGGGCTCCTAATGCCTGGACTTGGCGGTCCTGTAGTGCCCGACAAGTCGGGTCTAACATTCGTTGTATCGACTGCTCTTGCGGTTCTCAGAACGTCAACAATCGATCAGACAAACAATCAACCCTTTATGTATGATAATTCAAAGCAAATGTGTGGGTTAAAATTTATTTTTATTTTAACTCTACAAAATATATGTGTATAGTGTATAAGTATGTAGAGTGCCGAATCACATGTAGCAATGGGGATAGGGTAATTATTATCTATTAATCAAAACAAATAATTATTATTTCTGTACTTTTTAGCTTTTTTAATTTTGTGGCTTTTGAATTATATTTAGTTTTATGGATTTTTATATTTTATGTTTTCATATATTTTCAATTTTCAATTTTTATTTTCTTTTTAGTTTTGCAATTTTTATTCCTTTTTCTTTTTAAGGATATAATACGTATGTATATATATAGAATAAAGAAAAGTGATCCTACACTTGGGTTAGTAGGTAACTATCTACATCTGGCTCTTTTTTTCAATATTTTTTGATTTTTTTGAAATGAAACTTTTAGAAAATTAGATCACCATATATCACATGGTGTCCTTCTAAATTCAACTTAATTCAAGACTTCTATCATCTCCATCAAGACTACCAAATTTTAACGATCTTAGAATTGCTGAAATTGACAGCTTCTAGATGAACGTGTTAGGAATGTTTGTTTTGCATGAAACTTGAAACACATATTCCCCTCAATATATTAATAAAATCCATTAAGGATTCCTTCCAAAGAACTCAAAAAAATGAAAAGAAAATACCGTCTATAGGTAACAGTTACCTACACCCCCGGGTGTAGGCTTCTAGCTCCTAGATAATATATCTATATTATAAGGGTTAAATGGGGATGCCCCATGAGGGGAGCTAACTTGGCTCCCCCTACGCCATTTCACCCATTTTTTTTCTTTTTGAAAAACATTTCCGTGAATATTCATCATTACATCTTTATATTATGCTATTCAAATTTCGTGTGAAACAGAGACTCCTACGGCCTCCATCCAGACAGTCATTTTTTAACGGTAACAGAATTGCTAAAAATGATCCTTCTGGATGGAGGTCGTAGGAATCTCTATTTCGTGCGAAATTTGAATGACATAATATAGGTATATATTGACGAAAATCCATGAAAGAAATTTTCAAAAAAAATTAAAAAATGGGTGAAATGGCACAGTGAAGCCAAGTTAGCTCCCCCATGGGGGTAGGCCCATTTTACCCATATTATAAATACTATATTATATATATATCTAAAATTTTGAAATATATACAAGTATGGTCATTTTAGTTTTATAACAGATTTAATTATATAATAGGCATTTATAAATAATAATAAGTATATAATCTTAATTAAATATATATAGTATATCTAGGATTATATATTTTAAATATAGTTATATATACTAAACATTTAAAAATAAATTGTTTTTACGTTTTTATAATTTTCTCTATTTTGTGATTTTTCTTGTAATTTTTGTTAGTTTTTAGGTATTTTTAGTTGATTAAAATATATAAAATAGGGAATAAGATAAATAGACCAGATTATTTTGGGTTTTATTAAAATATAAATAGTCCAAAATTTTCCAAAACTATTTTTAATAGATATTATATAATATTGATAAAATTATAGAAAAAAATAATTTTTCTAAAATTTTATAAATTTTTTATACACTTTTTAGGGTTCTTGATTTTTAGTATTTTTATTTTTTTTGTGATTTTTAGTCTGGAGTTATAATGTATAGTAATATATGCCATATTTTCTTTTGGATTTTGAAGATTGGTTATATATTTTTTGTATTTATATATTTAGATGGGGAAACTATAGCTCCTAAATGATTTTTAATAAATGGAAAATGTGGTAAAATACTAAATAAAATTAGACGTTCGTCGGATTAAGCATATATAACATTTTTTCCAAGTTAATGACGTACTGGAGCTATTTAATAAAAATATGAAAGAAAATAAATAATTGCATGCCTAGCAGGAGTATTTTTGCAATAAAAATATAGTCCAAGGTTTTATGTGCAAATAACCTCAAAATATTACATCAATATTACAAATAAATATACTAAAATGAAATATCAAAAATCAGAGGGATAGTGTGCAAAATGTCTGCCTCACGTGGGTCGCCATGTGAGGTGACCTAACACAGACCTCGATGTAATAATCAATATGGAGCAGAGTCCGATGCAAAATTTCCACAAATATTACACTTAACATAATATATACAAGACTTCTTAGTAAATACAAAAAGGGTAGGGGTTACTAATTAAATTACCCCTTAACGCTTCATCTGGCAGCTCATATCATTCCACGTGGCTCAACTTAATCTGATCGATGTCTCGAAGTGCGCATATATTTGTGTCTGGTCTGACAGTGGAGATAAAATCAAGTACTCCATCTTTATCGAACGACTAGGATGGGTTCACAAAGAACAGGGAGGAATACTTCCCTGCCTATGCTTCGATCGATGATTCATATGCACAACAGTCATCTCCTTGGTTCCTGATGAGAACAATCATTTCTTAGAGCTTCTCCGTACTCGCAGATGGTCTTCAAAAGGTCCAGAACTCGCTGGGAAGTGGTCTGATGCTCATTCTTACTCGAGCACCTGGAGGTGGTCTACAGGAATGAAAAACCCCTCAGATGGGTTCCTCAGGCTCTGCCTCCTGCACAAAAAAATGAGGGCTCGAGGGTGACCAACCTCGACCCAAAAATTGAAGCTAAAATAGCTAATATGGATAGGGTGGATGGGCTCCAGCATAGGTGATAGATGGAGCTTCAATTCCAACTCAATTCATGCAGGATCAAGAGGCAAACGAAGGGAAAAGATGGAGAAGGCATGAGGTTTCAAAGATGAGGTGAATGGGCGAGTGGAGCACAATCAAGGCACAAGGAATTCAAGCTGGATCCTAATGCTCCAACAGAACCAAATCACTAAATTAACCTAAATTACGACCTAGTTACTCAAACTAACAACTATACTGAGATACTGAAGTAAATTACAAGAAGAAAAAGCTAGCTATAGCTCATGCCTAGCTACTCCAAGGAGCAGAATGAAGCTCAGCAAGAGAAACTCCAGTGAACTATATCGTCGTCTTATACTTGCCGACAAGGAGAAAACTCTTGCTTTTACCAAGGTCTTCGATCATATGGATCCTATTGGGGTTTCGATTGTGAAAGGTGGATCAAAATTGGAAAGGGGGAATGGAGCACTTATTTATAAACAGGGTGGAGGAGCCATAAGGACTTAAGGTTTAAGAATGATTAGGACTATATACAATAGATTTAAGTATTAGGTGTGTATTAGGATTGTTCCCAGAGTAGTTTGCATGAAAGATAAAATCGAATGGAGTGATGGATCACCCGAAAAATGGGGGAGAAGATGGCAAGTTGCCATCTCTAATGGGTAGGTGGCCTCGAAAGGAGAGTTGACTGGAGGTCAGCAAAAGGAGCTCCATGATTGGTCTACGTGGACCAATCATGAAAATCATAGAGATGAATCATATAGTTATTCAATATAAAATAATAAATAATTTTATTAATTTTAGATTAAAACAAGAACATTATTTGCTTTTTTATGTAGTATTTATAGTGGTTTTTATTTATATTTACAAGTTAATTCACTAGATGTTAATATTTACATGTATACATGTAGGTATATTTATATGTATTTTCAGTATTTTTATTTTGTATTTTATTATTGTATTTACATGTTTTATAAATTTACAACCTAATTAATTACATATTTACATATTTTTAGATTATTTTTCTGATTTTTTTGTTTACTTAAATAAATATGGATGTATATATTATAGGTATAGTTTACCTATATACTAAGATACATTATTTATTTTAATAAATTTTAATGGTTTAATTCTATGTTTATTATTGAATTGTGTTTTAAATAATATTTATAAGTATATAAAAATATAAGAAATTTAATAATATAAAAATGAATATATTGAATATTAAATACATGTATATATTACAATAGGGATCCAAAAGCCAACATTTGTATCTCAATTCTAAAATAAATGAAATCACCTCCATTAAATAGATAATTAAAATTTATGAATAATAAAATGTGTTTGGTCAATTTTGAGTCTATACGGAGGAGATACAGGTCTATGAAGTTTTCTTTATGGCTTTTTATTTTGATTGTCCCAAGCACGCTATTACATTATTTTTATGTGAAATTAATTTTTTATTTTTCTTTGTATTTTTATGTACAACTTTCATGTTGAGGGTTTTTTTATTTGAGGTACAAATAATGAAGATTAAAATATGTGCCAAAATGCATTTATTGATGAATAAAATATTAGGATTTTGAGTTGTATTCTGTACAATCGGTCTACCATATCTCCTCCTACTTTATTCCTTGTTGACCAAGTCATCATGATGACTGGGTCTTGGGGTCTAGGGTCATTCAGTGTCTTTGACACTCCATTCTTTTTCTTTTATTTCCTTTATTCATTTATTTTGGTATTAAATTCTTGTATTCATACATTATTCAAGTATCAATCTTTAGGTGTTTTTTGTAAAAATTATATGCATGCATTTAGCTAGGGATTCAAGGCCAAAATGAAAGAACAAATGTGATGAAATTGAGATTCATTAGGTTATCCACAAGATCTGAGTTGGCCGGGATAGAGGTGATAACAACGATGTTTTAGGGCAGTCACAATGGGAAGGTGAAGGTTAGTTGGGTCATCAAGATTGTGGCTTAGTTGGACATGGGCAAACAGAGTTTGGTGTAGATAGAGTGAGAGAGAAGAAGGATGGAGGCGAAAGTGTTGACCTGTCTAGGTCAACGCTCTTGCTGACATGACACAATAGGATATACGGGCCCGTACATTGATAGTGGGTCAACTTTGAGGTGAGGTGTAGAGCATGTATTGACTAAAGACAACATGACATGTGACATGCTTGATTCTTTGACTAGATTGAGAAAACTAAAAAAATAATAAAAAAAAATAAAAAACGACCTCAATTGTAAAAATGGTGAACATTGAACTTGTCGATTTTGATGCATGTGACCTAAAAATAAAAAAAATTATCTTTATAAAATAAAAAAAATTCTTAGATATTTTGTTAGTATAAACTACCAAGTTTTTCATGTTTTTATTTCTCTTTGATTTTTACTTAATAATGTGTACATTAAATATTTACCTCTTAATATTTTTTGTTTGTATTTCTAATAATTATGTATAACATGAATAAAATAAAATAAATATTATATACAATACACAAGGCTATATATATAAAGTAACTTTGATATATTTCTCAACTTTTATGATTTTTTATTTTTATGTTATTAGTTATAACACAATTCAAAAAATAAATAAAAAGAATAAAATAATAACAATCAAGATATTTACTTAAATGTTACATTAAGGTTTGGTTATTAGAACAATATACCAAATAGGTCCCAAAACTGACATTTTGCATATAATCTCTGATTTTAATGAAACTTCTTTCGTTGGATAGATAGTTTCTTAAACTTTTGAAAGTGTGGTTTGTCAATTTGAAGCTCATACGTAATGTGAATGAGCTGTGAAGATGGACTTTGTGACTTTTTGGTTTCAAAATCTACAAGCATTTATTAAAGGTGGATATTATTTTATATTATTTATATTATACATGTTAGAAAATTAATTAGGTTATAGGAGTTGGTATGAAATTATTAAAAATTCAAGAAACTTATGTAGTGTTTTGGTCATTTTGTGAATTTTGTGACTTTTGTGGTTTTTATATGCTAATATGTTCTTCTTATGAATTAATTCGTGGATGCTAATGATGCAATATAAATAATGTAATCCAAGTATATTTATGCAATGTAGTTATTTTCAGCTTTTACTGAATCATTTATTCAAAAATCTTGTTTCCACTTTCATCACACTCCAATGATACGAGAAAGCATAATTATAGCAAAAGAAGCACCTTGCATGTCCAACTTTCATTCCCGATAGGGTCTTTAATACCCATGCTTGCCACCTCTAAGGTCTTGTTGATATGTTTTAAATTAAACCAATTGTTTATGAGAATAAATCTATGTTATGCCCAATCCAATACCGCCTCAATTATATAAGGAGAAATATTAAGATCACTACATATACGACACATCTCTTTCAAGAACTAGAATAGTCCAATCCATGTATGCTTGTATTTCGGATCTCTAACTTTGTAGAGGCATCACCAAAATACAATCCATGGTAATCCATGTGTGCATGTATTCCAGATATATAATTCTCATAATAATTGGGTGAGAGAAATATAGTCAATACCGTGATTAATAGATCATATCATTGTTAAATTAATCCCATATAATTAACATTAATCCAATGATTTATTCTAATTTGAGTTTTTGATATATTTAGGTCATTATTCCATTTGAACATGTAGTAATATAATAAGTTTTTATTACATGCAACAAATTCATAAAGTTGCATTCGGGATTATTCACATAATCACATGTATTCATATCAAACAAGACGGGATATTCCGTTGTTAATTCCTTGTAAAAACTAAGTGAACTAACTAGTCCATTACTAGTAAATTAATTCTAAATCAACTTAATTAGTGTTAACGATACATAATCGAACATGTAAATCAAGAAATATGAAAATAAGATATTCTAATAATTACGTATATCCAACAACATAATAAATAAAAAAATTTCAGGTTATGAATTCACAAACTGCACCAATTGCATTATGAATTGGAAGGCAGCATATAGCATGGAATTAAAACACATTGCGATCTTGAATATTTCATAAGTATTAGATACATCATCATATCTGAAATATATATATATATATAATATTCACATATATTTGGAGTCCTAAAATAGAAAATAATAATCCATTATTGATTACCAACTCCTCTTCCAACTCCACTTATGGAGAAATTTGATTTTTCGAGGCTACAAGGTTGGAATTATATAAAATAATCTTGTATTGATAGGGGTCATGATTAGTGACTTCTTAATCAGTATTTTATTGTGTCATATAACCCAACATTAGTAGTGAAAATTTTCTCAAAACATATTCTAGGACTTTGATTAAAATATAAGTCTATAAGCACGTTTTGCATCTAACCACTACATGGATTATGCTAACTATTGAGGAGTACTTCATAGATATGTCAATAACTTATGGACATCATTTAGTCCCTCAAATGTGTTCAAAATAGTAGTAGACAATAGAGATATGCCTTCATTCTTTGGACTTGGATGCAATCAGAGTCATTTCAAATAGGCTCTAATACCAATTTAAATGAGTTTTTCAACATCCTACATCATCAAGTGGAAAAAACTTGAATAATACGTAATAAGATATATTATAAGGTGTACAACAATTATAAAACAAAAGTTTTAAGCGAAATAAATTGTTGTAGAAAAAAATTCCAAATGATTTCACTATCCACAAGAGTCTAGAGAATACCTTTGGAGCATGATTGTGAATAGCATCCGAAGCAGAATGCCCCCAGACTTAAGTTCGATCTGACGGACACTTACATTAGTGGATACGAAGATGACTCGTGGGACTCCCACAAACTTAAGAGAAGATTATCTAATCATCTTTACCATGCCAAGAGATGATCCTCCAAGATCACCATTATCATTATTTCATCTCACAAGGTCAATCTCCTTTTTGATAATGAAGCATAAAAGATTAGAAGACTCTTCACGCAGCCAGGAAGACTATCAAGAAGACATGGAGAGAATGATAGTCATCCAAGAGCAATTATGAGGACAAATTATTTTCTTATTTTCTTCTCTGGGAAAGGGATTAGAATGTGAATCGTGTACTTTCATGGGGTGCCTCTACCTCTTCTTTTATAGTCTTATGGATAGACAAGATGCATATCCAATCCTCACAGTGGACACCCAAGATTGGGCTCCATAGTTCAAGGGGGAACAACTAAGTAGTAGGCCTTCTTACTCCTCCCTTATCACATAATGGCTTCTAATGGAGCCTAAAATTGGAACAATATGGATGATCAAGGATAGATGTTTATGGGTCCCATGGTAGGACCACGTGGATGGTCAGGGAGAGAGAGGCTCTCTCTCTTCTCTCCTAATTATCACCTTACATGATAATTCATAATTATATTCATAATTATCATGTTACAGTTAGCAATACATCCTCCCATTAATTGATACGTATTCAATAATACAATGTAAAATATAAATTCAATTTATTTATCAATGTACAATGTGAATCTAATTCACATTATTAATATTGGTTGTGTGAATCATATTCACATATAGATCCATTAAAAAAATTCATATTAGTATTTATTATGTGAATTAATATTTACATTAATCAAGTGTCCACTATGTGAATCGTATTCACATATTAAAACTTAATAAAATCAACATTGATCTATCTCTCTACATGACTCTTAATCCTATTAGAAATCGCATGCTGCATCCGTGAATATGTGGAGATAATATCCATGAGATTGTATAATACATGTATAGTTGTTTGATATTTAAACAATATTATATATTTACTATTTAACGTATCTAATATCTTATATCTAATATCAGAGTTTAAACCACTTCGAGTCATCTAATGAATCAGATGCTAAATCTAATCTTTTATTAAATTTGAACCTTTCATAACAATATCCAATTACTTGGACCCGTATAAGATTCTATGAATTGAGATCCAATCGCACTCATTTTAACCTCTAAGTGGAGTCATTAAAATCCATTCATGTTTCTTCACTCCCTCTAAATAGGAAGCATCATCATATACAACATTTTAAGATCGCATCACCCTCAAATATTTCCAACAATCGTGCATCCTACAAACTGGAAGACCTTAAGTAAACCCAAAATTCAAATCCACTTTTGTGTGTTTTCTCTAAGGACTTAGCAATAAGTTTCTCAATCGATCACTGGCTGACAATACCGATAATATGCTTTCCAAAAGTATATATTAATACTCTAAAATTCTTACCCTATTTTATAAACATGATTGCCACCTACGGAATTCATCTTTGATCAAAATGTCTAATGAGTAAGCTCATGTCTTTAATATCAGTAAGTATGAACCTATATGATTTTATTAAGAGATCATGCATATCATATTTCATTGTATGTTCATGCCATCTTGCTAGTATATAGAGCTTGTGAGGCCATTAATGGTATGTCAAATGTACACACTCAAATATATAGATGCATATCTATTGTTGGTCAACATATGTGTGCATGTTCATGATAGTATATAGGAGAGGTCTGTAGTACATCGATCTTGTCAAGTTAACTTTTTAACTTGACTCATCCGATACCTTGGAATCGTTATTCCTATGTAGAGGACTTGCATAAAGAGTGTCAGCCGAATATCAATCGTCAGAGAAGATTGCTCTCACTTCTGAGAATGAAGATCATTCTTGACTTTCTTTGATGATGTATGTTGTGTCCTTATTCTAACTTTTTAGACCTATAATTATATATCGACCTCCATGATTTAATTTTTTAGATGAACAATTGTATGATATAAAGATGGCCATGGTACATAACTCTATTTGTATAAAGGGCCTTCTTAAAGAAAATCTAAGTATGCTTTTTTTTTCAGATAATGAAATAATCATAATAACATTTATTACAATGAATTATAATAATATTTTTATCATATAGGATTTGAATAAAAAATATTATTGTGTAATGGCTTGACTTGGGACCACATTTTCACCCAGACACTTACTCATTATACACTTTCATATTTTTAATAACTCAAAAAAATATTTCTTCACATATTCTTAACTTCATTCTCTATGCAGAAAGAAGTTTCTCTAAGCATTCAATCTTCAAACATTTGTACTCACACAAAATGATATATATATATATATATATATATATATATATATGGGTTAAATGGGGCAGCCCCCTCGGGAGAGCTAACTTGGCTCCCCCACCCCATTTCACCTAGTTTTTTTTTATTTTTTTATACATTTTTTTCCGTGGAATTTCATCATTATTTCTCTATATTATGTCATTAAAATTTTGTGCGATACAAAGACTCCTATGACCTCCATCCAGACAGTCATTTTTTAACGGTAACAGAATTGCTAAAAACGACCCTTCTGCATGGAGGTCGTAGGAGTCTTTTTTCGCGTGAAATTTGAAAAACATAATATAGAGATATATTGATGAAAATCCAAAGATGAAATTTTGAAAAAAAAATAAAAAAGGGGGTGAAATAGCGCGGGGGGAGCCAAGTTAGCTCCCCCATGGGGCAGCCCTATTTAACCATATATATATGAGGTTAATGGGGCTGCCCCATGCCATTTGCGGTGTTTTTTTTTATTTTTTTCAAAAAATATCGTCATGTATATTCATCCCTATATCCCTCCTATATGCCATTCGAATTTCGTTAGAAACAGAGACTCCTATGGCCTCCATCTCGACGGTCATTTTTTAACGGCAACATAATTTTTTAAATCGATACCATCTCGATGGAGGCTGTAGGAGTCTCTGTTTCTGACGAAATTCGAATGGTATATAGGGATGGATATACATAGTTTTATTTTTTAAAAAAATAAAAAACACGCCGAAATAAGGGCGGGGCAGCCATGTTGGCTGCCCCAGGGTGCATCCCCATTAAATCCTATATATATATATATATATATATATATATATAAAGAAAAAGGAGTATGCTCCTTGGGAGTAGCCAACGCGGCTGCTCCCACCCCTATTTTCTCCTCATTTTTTATTTTTTTGGAAAACAACAATTTGTATATTCATCACTATATCCCTCTAATATTCTATTAAAATTTCATCAGAAACAGAGACTCCTAAGCCCTCCATCTAGACGCCATTTTTTTAACAGTCGCATGATTTTTAAAATCGACCATGTCTGGATGGAGGCTGTAGGAGTCTCTATTTCTGGTGAAATTTTAATAGAATGTTAGAGGGATATAGTGATGAATATACAAATTTTTATTTTCCAAAAAATAAAAAATTTTGGAGGAAAATTGGGGTGGGAGCAGCCTGTTGGCTACTCCCAGGGATCTGCCTCCTTTACCTCATATATATATATATATATATATATATATATATATATATATATATGGGACTTATCCAATGAGCCATGTGGCCATTTGAGATGAGATAAGCCCGCTTATATTTTACCAATATTTTCTATCATTTTGAGTTCAATGCTTATTTATTTACAGTTGTTATATCATATTCTTACTATTAGTAACTATTTTCAAATAAACAAAATCTTAGATTCACAGGAAATGGTCATTAGTAAGAATAAAAAAACACTAGTAATACGAATAATAATAGAATCGTTTAGTTTGAATTTAAGTTTTTTTCTTCTAAAAATTGTTACTAGTAGTAAGAATATGGTATAACACTTGTAAACAAATAACTATTAAGCTCAAAATGATATGAGATAAAGGTAAAAAATGAGTGGACTCATCTCATCTCAAATGGACATAGGGCTCATTGGATAATTTCCATACATACATACATATATATAGGGTAAAATGGGGCTGCCCCCATGTGGGATCTAACTTAGCTCCCCCCGCCGCATTCGGCCCGATTTTTTTTTGAAATTTTCTTTCATGGATTTTCATTAATATATTCCTATATTATGTCATTAAAATTTCGTGTGAAACAGAGACTCCTACGGCCTCCATCCAGACGGGATCGTTTTTAACAATTCTGTTACCGTTAAAAAATGATTGTCTGGATGGAGGCCGTAGGAGTTCATGTTTCGCACGAAATTTTATTGACATAATATAGGGATATAATGATGAAACTCCATGGAAGAAATTTTCAAAAAAAATAAAAAAACCGAGCGAATGGGGCAGGGGAAGCCCTCCCCAAGAGGGCAGCCCCATTTAACCCATATATATATATATATAAAAGGATATCTTTCAAATAGGACATGGTCCTTCCATCCATATGGAAGACCAACGATCTCACACATCCATATTTAATCCAACGATTGTCATTAAAGGTCTATTATTATTATTTAGTTAACCAAAAACCTATTTTGGTCATTATTCATTATCTAAATATAGTATGTAATAACCTAAAATATCTCCTCATTAATCTCTCTCCTAATCTTTCCATTCATTTCAAAATCTCACGCACAAAATTAGGGAGGAGGAGGACGTCGGGCATTGTGTTCCATTCATTTCAAAATCTCACGCATAAAAATAGGGAGGAGGAGGATGTCGGGCGTTGTGCATATCCATCTCCGTCGTCGCTCGTCTCGAATGATCGGCAAAAAAATAGGGAGGAGGAGGACGAGGACGTCGACATGATCGGCAAGAGGTTCGTCTTCCTCAAGGTGAGATCCAGATGCTCCTTTCATCTTCATCTTCACCATCATGACGGGAGGATCCATCTGCATTGGATTTATATATGTGATAAAGATATGCAGTAGGATTTATATATTTTAGTTTGCATTGTACCCATTGCATTGCAGATCGCGTCAACGACCTAGAGATCGAAGCAAATCGGTTCTTATACGTCAACTTTGATGGATTGTCTGATCGTGATGCGGAGTTGACGACGTGATGTGCGGACTCATTAGTGACTATCGGAGACGTTCTTAATGCAAGCGACACCGATAAAAAAGTGATGCACCCAGTCCTGGATGAAGAAAAATTCGCAGTTTGATACAATATTGATTTGTAATCTACAATATTAGTATGTATTATACAATTTGGATATGTATTATACAAATTTGTTATGTATTTTTACAAATCAGATGGTTGCGAATGAAAATTATATTTTTTATAGATCTTGTATATATTGATGTGCATTACACATTTTTTATGTGCATTATAAATTTTACATGCGTTTTATACAAATTTGATTTGTATATTCGCATCAATTAAGCGTTAATGACTACCACAATTTTTACAAAAAAACTATAGGATTTTTATTATACAAAGAACCATAAAATCGTTACAAATGACCAAACATTAATTACTAATATGAATTGTATTTTACAAAGAACCATGCAAAATATACAAATAACGGATGACGTTTTGAATCAACGGATTATACAAAAAACATGCAGCCATTACAAAAGGAACCTTAAATTCTACAAAAAAAATACGTGAGGATACAAAAATATGCACTCGATAATATCGTCCAGCAAAAAAATAGATATTTTCTAAAAATGGTATTGCGAAAAATACCAAAAATAAAAGTAGCTAAAATTAGTATTTCGGAATATTAATTAACATGCATAATTAATGCAAAAATTGATGACCAAAATGCCCTTTTGGACATCAAAATTGAAGATACCATTGGATTTGAATCCGATGGCCCAGATCGTTGGCCTTCCTTAAGGATGGAAGGACCACGTCTCATTTGAAAGGCCCTATATATATATATATATATATATATATATATATATATATATATATATATATATATATACACACACACACACACTCTTTACCTCATATTGGATTATATATTTTATCAAGATTGGGATAATTTTATTTTATATATCACTATATATGATGCTCAAGTACGAGTCATTGTATTTCAGAAGAGTTGTTTGATACAATTAGTTTCAATATAAAGAGGATGAGCTAACCTTACCAAAAAGCAACTTAATAGAAGTGATCAAGGTTTCCCGAGCTGAGAAGACTCCGGTTGAGTTTTTTTTGCGTGGTTTGGGTTTCCTACTAAAAATACTTGTATCCATTTCTGACTGTTTAATTACCTTTTTTTTTTTGCAAATATTTGCGCTTATTGTTGTATTGTTTGTTGGTTGATTAACATGTTAATCAACTGATTCGATTGGTTGATAAAAAACTTACTCGAATAAGTAAAGAAATTTCACATAACTCTCTCTTCTCTCTATATCCATCTATTCTTGATCTGCTTCCCACATCTTTATAAAATTAAAGTAGAGAAGATTAAAAAAGAAACAAGAGAATAAAAGCCTAAATCACTTCCATTATCTACCATAATCCACTAAATCAATCCACTCACCATAAAGCCACCGCTACATCTACTACCTAATACCACTTCTCTCTTGATCGAATCCATCCATACCCCTACTAATAAAAACTAGCCTTTACCCTAAACCACCTTCAACACGTACATAGGAGTCACGACCCTAGAATAACTTAGTACATCCCCTAGGGATTGCCTTTCTTATTGGGAACTTCAAAAATTGGGAACTTTTCTTTAAAGTTAGAAGACATGTGATTACAATTTCCTAATGCACGAGTTTCAGCTCCCTTAATACCTTAGATATATTCCTAAATCATCTGAATTAACCACCCTTAAAATATTTTCTAGAACAAAATACCATCCATATAAAATCTTAAAGCAACTATGACCACAATGATACACTTGTAGTTTGGGAACATCAGAGTTTATGAAATCATGGGGGACATGTTTTTTTATATATGGCTTATTATTTTGTGATAAAGCAACGATGTGGCACTAATTGTGCCCCTAATTGGCCACTATGTTTTTTTAGAATGCCATAGCAACATGCCATGATTTCTAATTCTATGTAAAAGCCTTAATACAAAAGAACTCGACACAAACTAACTCTTTTAGTTATAATTCACTAGCCCAGCTCATTTTTTTCAGAGAACGTGGTCTTGTCTAAAGATCCATCTCATCTCATCCACCTGATCTCTAATTTCACCCAATCGGAATGATCACGTTAATTTCATCAGACTATCACAGCTCTTTACACAAGCAGACTTATCTCTTCTGAAAGCAATACCACCTCAAATATGATCGTCATCACTAAAAGGAGATGACCCCTAGGAGCCTAGCTAAGCTCCAGTACATGCTCATTCTCATTCATCTTCTTTCTGTAGATCACCTCCTAATAAATCTCTAGTTTTCACCAAGTCGTCAAGGCTTAGACCTTTGAGCTCCTTCAAACGCAGACTTTGGTTGATGGATCTTTTGGCTCTTATCCACATATATGCACTATCACTCAACCACGTGGGCTCGTGAGCAATCCCATGCTACCTCCATCTCAAGTGTTGCTATCTTGATTACATACCAATTGTATATTATTTTGATGATAAGAAAACTTTTAAGTACAGGTTATACTGCAAAAGTTTTGACTAGTTCACTCCAAGTATGAAGCACAAAAGAACAACATATTAGAAAATGGACAAGCTAAAAGATGTTGACAAAGCAAATAACCAGAAAGAAGACTTCTATAATAGACATATGTAAAAAGTATAAAATAACATAGGTATCATGTAAGCATATTAAGTCCAAGTCATAATGATCGACCAACTTTCCCCATTTGATTGATCAATTGAGTCTAACAAATCCACTATATGACTTGATCGACCATCAATGATTGATCAACTCACTTGTCCTCATCGATTACCCTTAATCGACTAGCTGCATTTTATGAGCGACTACTATTTGAATTAAAATCTCCAATGGCTCCTTTATGATCGATCAACTTGATCTACATGATCAATCAACTTGATATGACCGATCACCTTATTTGTATGATCGATGATAGTTGTCAAATCTTATTGATTTCTTTCCGGATTTATTTCCAACGGCTAAATTTTTGGATGGACATCCTCCTCCTCAATAAATAGACCCATAGACCTTTGTTGCAGACCCATATCTTCTTTGTAACCTCTTTTAGAAACTTTACTTGAGGTATTCTATCTCACTCTCTACGTCAAGATCACTTCTTGAGAGTCAGTCGTCTACATGCTCGATTTGCAATTCAATTATTTATTACAACTTACATTTTCTTTACCTCATTATTCTCATTGCATAATTATATATGAGGTTTTATAGTATGTTGCAATATTTACTATTGTATTGTAACAACTTGGTGTTTTACCCAAGGTTGCAAATAACTTGGTGTTTGATCCAACATGTGGAAATACTTTGGTACGCATCCAAAGCATTTTAAACGGTTGCTTACTTGCTATATTTGTGATGATTAATATCTAAAATACATATTTTTTTACCATAATATTTTATCCAATGACCTAGAGGAACTCACACTTGGTATTAGAGCATGGTTCTAGAGGAGGATGTAACTGAAATCCGTGCTTATAATCGCCAACATCGCTAGAGGACAATCCAGGATAAGACCTCCATTATTTAGTGGTACTAATTTTTACTCTTGGAAATTAGAATGCAGATTTATATCAAATCCATAAGATATGAAATTTAGGATGCCATAGATTCCAAATATCAAAAGCCCAAGGGAACCATTACCAATAATTAAGGAGAAGAAGATGGCAACGAACAACTCCAAAGTAATGAACTTCTTATATTGTTGATTGACTAGAGAAATATTCTATGAGATCTTCGCATGTACGACAGCTTACAAAGTTTTGAAAGAACTCGCCATCATCTAAAAAGTTAGATTGAAGGATGAGGAAGAATCTGACATGACCCTCAAAGCTAGCATTGACACCGATTTGAGTGATGAAGAAGATGAAGATTAACATGGAGATGTCTATAGAGGTAAACCCTTATTACAATGAATTATTGAATCTTTTCAAGAATAACATTGCATTGATAAAAATTTAATTAGTAAAATAAAATTTTAAAGAAATCTAATAAAGAAGAAAAAAATTCTCATTAAAAAATAGTTCTTTAAAAAATCACATTAAAATGCTAGAAAATGACAATAAAAAGTTAAATAATGATGTTGCTGAATTCATCAGTAGGTAAGAAAACTTAGATAAATTACTAGGCACTCTCATACAAAACTCCACACATTTTAGAATAGGATATAATCCCAACAACCACTGTCATGCATATACTTTTTATTATTCCAAAAGAAAGAAAGATATATATTCTCAAAAGTGAGGTTGAGAATTAAAAAACTAACAACATTTGATCTGCACAAAAATGGATACCAAATCAATCATGTGTGATAATGTTTAAGAAGACCTTGAGCTACATGAAGTAAATACATGTCATGGAGAAACTACATGTAGGAACACAAAAAAGATCTCTATGGATCATGGTACAATCTCCGTGGATGGATGTCACTGCCACTATAATACTATGGCTATCCTCTTTGATCGTATGGTACAAGCTTTCTACATTATGAGTTTTATTACTAGTTATGCATCATATAATACATAAAAAAGAGCATTCTTTTTCAAAATTTAAAATATTTTTCAAAGGAAAATTAAAGGGATAAATATTATTTTTAAAATAAAATAGATGGTGTATTTTGTATCTTTGAAAGGGGAAGAAAATTTATTTTAAGGAAAACTCTTTTCAATGAAATATTTTTGTTTTGTAAAAAGGATAAATTGAGATATTAATCTCCAAGTTTTATTTATCTATCACCATCAAAAATGGAAGAATGATAGTATGTTGATTACACACTAATTGCATTATTCTTTTGATGATAACAAAACCATTTATACTACAGATTCTTACAAGTCCACTCCAAGTATGGAGCACAAAAGAGAAACTTAATGGAGAATTTATCAAGGATAATATAGCAATACTCAATGGATAAATTGAGAGTTGTGAATAAATCAGATAAAAAGAAAGAAGACTTTTTTAATACGCATATGTAAAAAGTCTTAAAGATATGCATGTGTATCATGTAGCCATATTAGGTTCAATCCATATTTATTGATCAACGTTCCTAATCTGATCTATCCATTGGCATCAATCGATGACCTAATCACTGATCGATCAACCCGTTTGACCTGATCAATCATTTTTGATCGGCCAACTGCCTTTTATGATCAATCACTATTTAAATTCAAGCCTCAAACAGCTCTTTTATGATCGATCAACTTGACATGATCAACTACCTTATTTGTATGATTGATTATAATTGCCAAATCTTGTTGGGTTCTTCTATATTTTTGAATGAACATTCCACCTCCCCCCCCACTATAAATACCCTATACATGTGTTGTAGACAAACATCATGATTTATTATCTCTATCCTTTCTTATAAGCTCTACTTGAGGTAGTCTCTTCTTCTCTCTACTTCAAGATCACATCTTGAGAGCTAGTCATCTACATGATTGGTTTGCAATTACGATGTGCATTTTATTTTCTTCATCATTATCATTTCATAATTTGAAGGCAATGGATTACATCTTGCGCATCACAGAAGAGTGGAGATCAAATCATATTTGATCTAGATCGACTAGTCATACTAGTTAATGGTGTTGCGGAATTAAAAAAATTGATGATACCACATGTCATGGGAGCAACTCCGATGTCATGTCATCATGATCACATGAGTATAAGATTTACCTCTTGAAGCATTATTGTGACCTTGAAGCCTCTAATGGAAGAGATCTCCTGTCTCAAGTCTGATCCGAAAAGAGAGCACTTGCGGGCGTATTGATGGGACATGCACTTCCCGAAATCCAAGGTGACTATCCAAGCAAGGAATATCCTAATTTCATCTCACAAAATCCAGTGTCGTCTTTAAGAGTACAAGGCACCGAAGAAGATGAAGATCCACGAGCGATCAATCCGGTAGTACGACACCGACACTGTGATAATTTCAGACATCAAAAACACGAAGTGGACGACTACAAGGGCTTGAGAGGGAGAGCAAGCTGACGTGCGTGAGAGATATAAAGAAAAATTACATGTTGCAAAATTGAATGAACCAAGGGATCTAGGGTTAGCCTCTCTTTCATAATTAATTGGATGGCTAGGATTCAATCATAATGGGAATCAGTGGTTGAGATTAAAATGTAATCTTCATTATTGCAAGTTGAAAGACAACCTCCAACTATTGCAATCAATTAGCAACATACATAATAAGATTAGGAGTAGCCTCCTTCCTATTATGAGGAGTTTTCTCATTTTCCTAATATGTGGTGCAATCAAATATTGCACCAATTTAATGTGTGTCACTTATTTTATAATGAGTTATCAACAAATAATTCTAAATTATTTGTGAATATTACAATTAGACCATTGATTTTTATGAATCATATTCTTCCTTCAAAATTAAATATAAATTACATTTATATTTAGTTGTACAATGTGAATGCAATTGACATTAATATCTAATCAGTGAATCATATTCACAATCAATTCTCTTTATATATTATTGATCATATCCAAATTATCAATAATTATTATGAATAGTATTATCCATATAAATTCTATCAGTGATAACTAAATGAGAAATGGGAGTCTGCTTCATGGAGTAGGTAACCTTACCTACTCCATGCTCATTTTTCACCACTTTTTTTTATTTTTTGAAAAATAACACCAAATATTTTCATCACTATATTCCTTTCAATTTCATCAGAAACAAAGACTCCTATGCCCAATTTTAATGGTCTTAGAGTTGCTATAATCAACATGTTCTAATGGAGGACATATGAGTCTCTATTTCTGATGAAATTAGAATGACATATGAGAGTTATGAAAAAACATGGTGGTATTTTTCAACAAATAAAAAAGTAGTGAAAATGGTCATGGAATAGGTAAAATTACCTACTTTATGAAGTAGGCTCCCTTTCCTCTAATTAAATCTAATTTAATTATCTAAGATGTCTCGGCATATGTGTAAATAGTGTGAGTCATATCTACAGTATTTATAATAATTAAATTCTATTTAAAAAATCATTATTTCTATTTTTTTTCCAATGCTCAGATATTATCTCTAATGGAACAATTCCTTAATTCTTTAAAGAATATTACGCATTCTCCACCGATACTTGGAGATAAGAACATGGTGATTATATATTCCGTTTATAGTGACTTGGATAGTGAGATATAATCTCGCATCCAGATCTAGAAGACCTCTCAGAGATGTCTGACCAAGTCAGATAGAATACACACTCTTCTTATTGCATCTGAATCACATTCAGATTAATGTCTAATATTAGACCAATATTAGATAACTAATCTACTGAGTGGAGACACAAAAATCAAACATGTTCCATTACTCCATCAAAATGTAATTGTCATGGTTATACAATCGATTAAGATCACATCATTCTCGAGTATTCTCAATACATGTACATCCTGGATATTGAAAAACCTTGAATAAATATAAAGTTCTGATCTTATTTGAACTGTCTTCTTCAGGGTTTTGTCATTATATTTCTCATTTGATCATTGTGAGTCGATATTGATCACATGCTTTCCAAAAGCATATATCATACCGAAAAATCCTGACATTCTTCCAAAGCAAGATGGCCATTGATGGAACTTGGTTGGGTCCCAATATCTTATGAGTTATCGCATATCTTCCGATTCAATAGTGAACATGTATGATCCTTTAAGAGATCGTATTACTCATATGCCCTTGTATGCACATCAACTTGCCAGTTTTTATTCCTTGACTAGGTCATCAACCTAATGGTATGCCTAATGTACACACTTAGACATATAGTAACACATATGTCTCTAGTCAGAGGATGCATGCCTATATACCGACAACATACAACATAGTTCTTTGATATCTCGATCTTGCTAAGTCAACTATTTGACGTAATCATCTGACACCTCCAACCCTCTATTCCTATGCAGAGGACCTGCATTATGAGGTCAATTGGATATCAAGCGTTGGAGTAAGGATTGTCATCTCCTTCTCAAGTTTGAGATCCTTTCATGAAAATTATTTAACGATGCTAGTTGAATCTTCAATCTAGTTCTTTAGATATCAACTCGGCACTAGCCTCTAAATTCTAATCATTGGTTCAACATATGTATGATTATCAAGATGGTCATGATACATAATCCTAATTTTACTAAGGGACCTTATAATGCATGCATTAATTCATATATGGAGTGAAATTTAATAACTTTTATTGATATATAATTAAAATAACACATTATAGAAAGGTTCGCATTGGACTCACATATCCAACAATCTCCCACTAATCCATAAAACCATTCAGGCATAATCTATAAGCATATACTCATTACATGCTGGTCAAAAATTCCTTAAAGAAAAAGGTTTGATAAGGGGATCAACAACATTATCAATAGAGGCCTCCTTGTTGATGATGATGTCATGATACTTATGTATCTCCTGAATGATGTGGTATTCCTTTCCATGTTTTAATCCTTTGATGTCATATGGGTTCCTTCTCTAGATCTATGGCTCTCATGATATAACAGAGCAGTGAGATGGGAGTACCCGAGGAAACTGCACCCAGCTCCAAGGTGAATTTGCAAAACCATGCCTTCTCTTTCGCAGCATCCCATGCAGTAATGTACTTAGATTTTATCGTCGAATCAGTTGTGGTGTCCTGCTTCTTGCTTCTCCTGCTCATAACGCCACCTTTTAACAAGAATACGAAACCCGAAGTTGACTTTCGTTCATTAATGTTAGATTGGAAGTATGAATCTGTATACCCCGAGACTTGGAGATCACTATCTCCATAGACCAATATATAATCTTATGTCCCACTTAGATACTTAAAGATGTTTTTACTGCATTCCAGTATTGTTCTCCACAGAAGGATTAGTAATGGCTAACTCTCCTAATGCAGGTTAGATACCTGGCTTTGTGCACATCATGGCATAAATCAGGTAGAAGGCTAGGGTTTAGGCCATAGAGCATCAAAAAAGCGTGAATATCACATCCAATACAATCAAGAACAACTAGTCATACTAGTTTCTCAGGGCATTAAAAATTCAAAAATTTTGAAGAGATGAAACTACATGATTCGAGAACACTTCTCGAATTGTTTCATCATGACCACAAAGAAGATATAGAAATACCTCTTGAAGAGTTGTTGTGATCAATATCTCTAAAGTAAGAGACCTCCTATCTCAAGTCCAACCCGCTGGAGGAGACGCTTGTGAGTGCGTGCATGAGACGTGTGCTTCTCTTAATCCAAATCGAAGATCCGAGCAATTAATTTCTTGATTTCATATCACGAAATCCAATGTCTTCTTCACGAGAAAGGGACACTGAGGAAGACGCATCTACGACCGGTTGGAGCGGGGGCACAACAACGTAGTGATGATGGCGAGTTTCTCTAGGTCAAGAGGTGGACGACCATTCTTGAGAGAGAGGGGGGTGTGGGATGAGAATGAGAGAGAGTGCTCTTGCAATTGTGTAGTTGTAAAAGAAAAGCTAGGGGTGCACTTTTTTTTACTAATTTGGATGTCCATGGATCAAAATCCATGTGCTTCACAAAACCAATGGTTGAGATTGTTTTGTGCTTCTAATTAATTACCATGATTTTATTGCATAAATTTTCAACAACAATTAAATTAAATTAAATATATGGAATTATAATCAATATAATTTAATTCGATTAAATCAGTATGCATGGAATGATTAGGAAGGATGCTAGCCACCTTCCAATATTGGAGTAGACAACCTCCTCGATCTTAGGAGTCAAAGTGTGGTCGTCCACCCTCCAATTATGGAAGGTGTTATCCTTCTTCCAATTATGTGAAATATTGTATCTTATATAATCCTTCATTATTTGCAAAAACTTTTATTGCAACATAATTTACAAAAATAAAGTTAAATTATAACGTGATAATTTCAATCATGCCATTGAAAAATGTGAATCAATTCACACATCCAAAATAAAATGTAAATTGTATTTTCAATTAATTGTTCAATGTGAATCCAATTCGCATCAACATTTAATTCGTAAATACCATTTACAATTAGCTCTCTTTAATATATTATAAATCATATTAGAAAATATATATGATTAATATGGATAGTGATATCCACATTATCATATACTTGATAATTAAACACATTTAATTATCTTGGATCTCCATTCTCATGTGTCTAAATAATATGAATCATATTCATATTATTCATGATAATTAAATCACATTCAATTATCAATTTCCCAATGCTCATATATATTATTCAACAATGAAATTTTCTTGAAATGTTTTAAGAATAATGCTCTTTCTCCATGGATACTTGGAGATATAGACATGTTGATTGTACATTCCACTTATATGGACTTGGATGTTGAGATCGTATCTCAAATCCAGATCTCATGGACCTCTCAATGATGCTTGATTAAATCAAATCCATAAGTCTAATCTTCTCATTGTATATGAATCATATTTAGATCAATTTCCAACATTTGGACTGAGATTAGATTACTTCTCTAATGAGAGGAATTACTAAAATCCAAACATGTTTCAGCACTCCCTCAGAATGGAAGCGTCATGGTTATACAATCATTTATGATCACATCACCCTCGAATATTCCTACTACCTGAACATCTTGCATACTGGAAGATCTTGAATAAACTTGAAGTTTTAGATCATGTTTAGACTGTTCTTTTAAGGTTTTATCATTAAGTTTTTCATTCAGTCATTGGGAGTTGGTATCGATCATATGCTTTCCAAAAGCATACATCATACCTATAAATTCATGTCCTCCTTCTAGAGCAAGATGATCACGCATGGAATTTAAGCTGTCCCAATACCTCATGAGTGAGCTCAAGTATTCTGATTCAGTAGTGAACCCGTATGGTCCCTTTGAGAGATAGTATTATGCATATGCTCTCATATGCACACCAACGCGTCGATGTATAGGCCTTGATTATATCATCAATTGATCGATCTGCCAAATGTACATTTTCAATCATATAGCAATAGATCTTTATCCGATCAGAGGATACATGTCTATACCATTACAGTATACGATATAGGTCTTGGTTATCTCGATCTCGTTAAGTCAACTCTTTGACCTAACTTATCTGACACCTCCAAATCTTTATTCCTATGTAGATGACTTCCATCAAGAGGTCGGTCAGGTATCAACCTTTAGAGAAGAATTGTTATCTCCTTCTCAGGTTTGAGATCGTCTCTTAACAAATATTTGACAATACTTGATGAGTCTTAAATCTAACTCTTTAGATTTCATCCAAGCACCAGCCTTTATGATTCAACCATTGAATCAACAGTTGTATGATTATTAATATAGCCAAAGCACATAATCTTAATTATACTAAGGGACCTTATAAGTACATTCATTCATTTAATCTTAGACATGGAGTGAAATAAATCAATAAACTTTATTGATATATCATATATTACAATAACATTTATTGTAGAAATGGTTCACCTTGGGCTCACATGGCTAACAATCTCTCACTAGACCTCAGAACCATTCACATACAATCTTTAAACACATGCTCATTACATGCTAATCGAAAACCTTTTGAGTCAAAGATTTGATAAGGGGATCAGCAACATTATTGGCATAAACCACCTTGGTGATGATGACGTAACCACGCTTTTGAATCTCTTGATTGATATGGTATTTCCTTTTCACGTGCTTGCTTTTTTGATGCCATCCGAGTTCCTTCACCTAAGTTATAGCTCCTGAGTTATCGCATAGTAGTGGGATTGGAGTATTAGAGGAAACTACACCAAGTTCAAAGATGAACTTGCGCATCCACGCTGCCTCCTTTCTTGCATCCGATGTTGCAATATATCTGGCTTCTGTTGTTGAATCGGTTGTAGTGTCCTACTTGCTTCTCCGGCTTACATCACCACCGTTCAACAAGAACACAAACCCTGAAGTTGACTTGTGGTCATCTATATCATATTGGAAGTCTAAATCTGTGTATCCTAAGACTTCAAGATCACTATCTCCATAAAACAAGATGCATTCTCACGTCCGTCTTAGATACTTAAAGTTGTTCCTCACTGCATTCCAGTATTGTTCTTTATAGCAGGATTGGTAACAACTTAGCACTCCTACTACATGGCAAATATCTGGCCTTGTACACATCATGCCACACATTAGTCTTCCCGTAGTTGATGCATAGGGGCATCCAACCATGGCTTTCTTATGCTCAACACTTTAAGGAGTGATCCCGTTAGATAGGTGGATACCATGTCTTAAGAGAAGGAAGCCATTCTTGGAATTCTCCATTTGTAATATTCCAAGATCTTCTCAATATACCCATGATGTGACAATCCCAAAATCCTCTTTTCTATGTTTCTGAACAGCTTCAGACCCAAGGTATAAGAAACTTCTTCAAGATCTTTCATCTCGAAGGTATTGGACAACCAAATCTTAACACTGGTCATCATCCATGTATCATTCCTAATGATAAGGATGTCATCTACATAAAGCATGATGAACACATTAATGATCCCACTAAGCTTCTTATATACACACGGTTCATCGGGATTCTGAACAAAATCACAACTCTATATGATTTCATAAAATCTAATGTTCCAGCTACAAGAAGCTTGTTGGAGCCCATAGATGGGTTTCTTCAGCTTGCATACTTTACATTCCTTAGTTACGAAGCCCTAGAGCTGCTCAATATAGATATCCTCCTCCAGGTGTACATTTAGGAATGTCATCTTGGCATCCATCTGCTAGATGTCATAGTTAAGATATGCAGCTATATCCAGTAGTGCACTGATGGATTTAAGCATAGCCACATGAGAGAATGTCCCATTGTAGTTGATGCCTTCTCTCTGTGTGTAGCCCTTGGCTACGAGCCATGCCTTGAAGGTCTCTACCTTCCCTTATGGTCCCCTTTTTATCTTGAAGATCCATTTACACCTAATGGGTTTATCCCTCTAGGCGGATCCTCTAGGGTCCATAGACCGTTCTTATACATGGAGACTATTTCGGACTTTATTGCTAGCATCCATATATCCATGTCATGATCCGTGAGTCCTTCATCAAATGAAACTGGATCATTGTCAATTTCACCTCACACATGGAATCCATACCTTTCATGTGGTGCAACCACCCTCGAACTCCATCGAAAAGTATGGGTGTTTTGTCTTTATTTACATATTCAGTTTCTGGTTCATGAAGTTCAATATCCTCAGAGGATTCAATGATTTCCTTTACTTCTTTTTTTCTTGGATCTTAAGAAAGTACATAAACTTTACATCTCTAGAAATAAAAAACTTTTGAGTCTCAGGGTCGTGAAGTTGGTATCCAATACTGTCCTTTACATACCCAATGAAGTATCACTCTCGAGTGTGAGATTCTAGCTTACTTGCATCCACGCTATTCTCATGAACCAAGCAAACCCAAATCATCAAGTGTCTAACACTGGGTTTGATCTCATACCAAAGCTCATGAGGAGTGTTGTGTACATATTTTCTAGAAATCTTGTTTAGGATATATATTGCAGTTTCTACTGCATATCTCCAGAAACTAAATTTCAAATACGCTTTACTCATCATTGAACGAACCATGTCCATGATGGTGTTGTTGCATCTTTCAGCAACACCATTAAGTTGGGGAGTTCCAAGAGGTGTGGGATTGGAGACAATTCCTTTATCTTTGAGGTATTCCTTAAATTCATCTAAGAGGTACTCACCACCTCTGTCAGATCGAATCTGTTTATTCTTCCTATCGGTTTGGTTCTCAACCAAATCCATTAACTCTGTGAACATTTCCGAAGTTTCAGATTTATGACGTAATAGGAAGATAAACTCGTATCACAAATGGTCATAAATAAACTTAAAATAATATAGATATCCATTTCGGGTCGTGGTACTGAAGGGACCACATACATCGGTAATTAGGTCAAGAATTCCCTGGTATCATGTAACCTTGTTATGAAAATATGTCCTAGTCATTTTACTCCGATACAATGTTCACATATAGGCAAAGTTTGGATCTGTAGAAAATATAAAGGTCCATCATTTATCAATCTATTGATCCTATCAACAAATAAATGACCAAACCTTTGATGTCAAATCAAGTTTGAATGATTTCTATCCTCTCTGGTTCTTTTAGGGTTTGTATTAGTGGTAGTAACATTCATGATAAATTCATCAATGTAGAATTCATAGACTCTACCAGAAGTTAGACACCACCCGTAATATATTTATTATAATGACTTGTAACAAGTTTATTACATGTTAAGAATGAATATCCATTTCTAACTAGTTTAGATACTATAAGGTTCCTTCTAATATATGGAATATAAAGACACTCTTTAAGTACAAGGACTCTCCCATTAGATAACGATATTTTACAGGTCCCGACAACGACAATTGTAATAGTTGTATCAGATCTCATCTGGATGGCTACGTCCCCTTCATAAAGATTACCATTTTCTTGAAATAGATGCAACAAATTTCATACATGAACGGATGCACAAGACTCGATGATCTAACTACCTTCTCGTCCTACGAGAAAATTTGGTTTCAATGACGAAAGTAGATCTTATACATGATGGGGCTTTTCCTTTCTCTACGGTTTTAAGGTATTCTAGGTAGTTACACATCCGGTGCCCTTGCTTCTTGCAGTGATGATAGCCATTGGTTTTCTTCGATGCTATCGGTGCAGAAGCATTAGAAGATGAGTCAACAGCTTGACTCTTCTTCTTTTTCTTGAGGGTCAAACCCTTCTAAGCCCCATGCTTCTGACCACACTTCCCCTTGACCTGTGCAACCATTACACTGATAGTGGGATTTCTTTCTTCATTACGTCCTTTGCAGACTTTAATGAAGACATTAACTAAACATTAGTCAAGTTCAATGCATTCATGTGGTACGATACCACATAGTTATTGAAAGTGAGGAGAGACAACAGAATGAAGTCGGACTGTATTTTTATGTCCATCTCAAGCCGAGAGTTTCTAGTTTATAGGGATAACCAAACATTTTGATTACATACACTCTAATGGAAGTCCCTTCCTGTATTTTGTAGCGAATAATTTCTTTATGAAATTATAAAGCAGAGTGCGGTTCACATCACCGAACATTTCTTTAAAATTTATCATTATATCCTGGAAAGAAATCCATATCCACATGCTGCTTATGAAGCACATTGGATAATGATCCAAGTATATAACACTTAGCTAATGTATCATCATATTTTCCATTGAACTTTAGTTCTTCTGATGTTGTAGGGTTTGTGTACTTTTTATTAGAGAGCACATAAGAAATGCGATCTGTTGAAAGAACAAGATCCAAATTACATATCCAATATGAATAATTTAGCTTGGTCAACTGTTTGACCTCCAAAAGCATGTTGAGCGGGTTCATGGATTTCGTGTCTAAAATTAAAAATGCACTATATTAGAACTTATAAATAATTATATATTCAAATTTAAAATCTTTGATTAAGGATTCTTAATCAAATAAGTCTTGCTTTCCAACTTTGAAAGTTCATCCAATTATTAAACTTTCAAAGCAAGAGATATACTTACCACTATATCTCTAGCAAGATCTGGGATCTCCTCTTTATCTTCGTTACATCCCAATAATATGAGAAACTATAACTCAGATAAAAACAAGCGGGAAATCATCCTACCTTTATAAGTCCAACTTGCATTTCCCAATTTTGTATTTAATACCATGGACCACCACCCCTAAGGTGATGTTGAACCATTGTTAATTGAATCAACCGTCAATAGGAGTAGAACTCGCTATGCACAATCCAGTATCATCCCAATAATATGAGGAATTGATATTGGGGTCACTACGCATACAACCTTATTCGTCCAAGAAGCAACAAGCCCAATCATGTGCACTTGTATGTAGGAGATGCCACTTCGGACGTGCATCTCCTACATACAATCTATGGCGATGGAACCCTTCGCCTTGACGAGAGACAATAGATGTCATTTACATGATCCTCCATATCACATTCAAATTATAATTAATTTTTATAAATCATATTCACATAATTTATTCTTCCAGGAAATTACAACTCTGTTCATAACAGAGTATTTATTTTGATTGACTAATTGATTTAATCATATTAAATAAATTATCGATCTAATTCAACCAACAAATAATTGTGGTTTGCTTAATATTACTATATAGTATACACCCTCACAAAGACGTATTATTTTGTATTTTACTAATTAGAGTAGACTTACTCATATTATTCTTTTCTCAAAAATGGATCCGACCAATACACTTGAGTTATGCTAGGAGGGAGCATTTCCTTGACATGCAAGACACTAAATAAAAAATCAAGCAAGCATACTCGGACTAGACACCTTCACCATTCCGATTGAGAACAACACAAAATAATGCCAATGTGTTGGAATTATGTTATATATTAATATCTCAGAATTCTTAGGTATCTTGAAATATTTTTTAGATTCTAAATTTCTAATCATATCAAGCAACCATGTTTTGCATGTAAAACTTGTCCTACAATTATTGTAGGATGAACTAGGATTTTCATCATGAAACATGTAATCAATGTCCATTTGATGTTTAATCAATTATTTTCATAAATATTAAGCATCAATTTTAATCAAGGCAAATTCATAATTTCCAGGATTTCATTGAATGGTAAACACACTAAGCAAGAAGACTCGATGATCCAATTATCATCCAACCCACCTCCACTAAATGTTGAATATCTAAGGAAAACAGAGTTGGGATCATGCGAAATAAATTCGAGTGGTTTCCTGGTTTGATTATCTACTTATTTAAAGACATTTCATGATAGGAAGACAATAAGAAAAAAAAATTCTTACAGATCCGTAAATACATATAAAAACAATTTTGTTGTAGGAATTTTTGAATTTTAATTCATACACTTTTAGCACCAAAAAATGGCTACTATTTTAGGGACATATTTAGAGATTTTAAATACATTTTAATATCCAAAAAATTGTCTAAACGATGCATAAATAGGGGGTTTTCTTCTAAGTGAAAAAATAAGTCGAAACTTGCATCTAAAGCAAAACAATGAGTTCCACACATCCAATATAAAAAACCGCATTCACCTAGGATTTCGAATTATATCCAAGACCTTAACCAAGGCTCTGACATCACTTAAAGGCTATGGTTTAAGACTCAACACATTACGAAAGCATGAAAATCACATCAAATGCGATCAAGAGCGACTAGTCATACTAGTACTCGGGGCAGCAAAATTTTAAATAGATGAAACCACGTGATTCGAGAACACTTCTCGAATCATTTCATCAATACCACAAAAAAGATATAGGAATGCCTCTCGAAGAGTGGTTGCGATAGATGTCTCTTAAGTAAGAGACCTCCTGTCTCAAGTCCGACCCGATGGAGGAGATGCTTGAAAGCTTGTGGATGAGACGTGTGCTTCTTGCAATTTAAGTCAAAGATCTGAGAAATTAATCTCTTGATTTCATCTCCCGAAATCCAACATCTTCTTCACAAGTGAAGGGCATGAAGAAGATAGAAATCCACGAGCGGTCGAAGCGGCATCACATCGACGTAGCGATGACAACGAGTCTCTAGTTCAAGAGGTGGACGACCACTATTGAGAGTGGGGGTGTGGGATGAGAATGAGAGAGAGTGATCTTACAATTGTGTAGTTATACAAGAAGAGTTAGGATTACCCTTTCTTTTATACTAATTTGGATGTCCATGGATCATAATCCATGTACTTCACAAAACCAATGGTTAAGATTGCTTTGTGCTTTGAATCAACGGCCATGATTTTGTTGCATAAATTTGCAAAAAAAATTAATCTAAATTAAATTAAATATATTGAGTTATCATCAATATAATTTAATTCAATTAAATCAATATGCATAGAAGGATTAGGAAGGAGGTTATCCACCTTCCAATATTAGAGTGGACGACCTCCTTGATTTTAGTAATCAAAGGGTAGCCGTCCACCCTCCAATTATGAAAGGTGTTATCTTTCTTACAATTATGTGAGATATTATATCTCACATAATCCTTCATTATTTACAATAACTTTTATTGCAAATTAATTCACAAAAACAATTTTAAATTATCTTGAAATAATTTCAATCATGCCATTGAAAAATGTGAATCATATTCACTCATCCAAAATAAAATGTAAAATGTCTTTTCAGTTAATTGTTCAATATGAATCGAATTCACATCAATATTTAATTCTTAAATACTATTTACAATTAGCTCTCTCTAATATTTATATTATATATAATGAATATGGATAGTGATATCCACATTATTCATATCCTTCATAATTAAATCGCATTTAATTATCTTGTATCTCCATTCTCATATGTATAAATAAAATGAATCCTATTCATATTATTCATGATAATTAAATCGCATACAACTATCAATTTTCCAATGCTCAGATATATATTCAACAATGAAATTATTCTTGAATTCTTTCAAGAGTAACATGATTTCTCCACAGATAATGGGAGACAAGGACAATGTGATTGTACGTTCTACATATCATGACTTAGATATTGAAATAATATCTCTAATACAGATCTCGGGGACCTCTCATTGATGCTTGATTAAATCAAAACCATAAATCTAATCTTCTCATTGTATCTAAATCATATTCAAATCAATGTCCAACATTTGGACTGAGATTGGATTACTTCTCTATTGAGAGGAGTTACTAAAATCCAAACATGTTTCACTGCTCCCTCGGAATGGAAGAGTCATGGTTTTATAATCGTTTGTGATCACATCACCCTTGAGTATTCTTGATAATCATACATCCTGCATACTGGAAGGTCTAGAATAAACCTGAAGTTTTAGATCACTTTTAGACAATCTTCTTCAAGATTTTATTATTAAGTTTCTCACTCGATCATTGGGAGTTAGTATCGATCATATGCTTTCTATAAGTGTACATCATACCTACAAATTCTTACCATGCTTCCAAAGCAAGACGACCATGCATGGAATTTGATCAGTCCCAATCTCTCATGAGTGAGCTCATGTCTTCCGATTCAGTGGTGAACCTGTATAATCCCTTTGAGATATCTTATTACCCATATGCCCTCATATGCACACCAACTCGTCAGTGTATAGACCTTGATTAGATTATCAACCTATCAATCTGCCACATGTACGTATTCAGATATATAACAATACATCTGTCTCCAGCCAGAATATGCATTTCCTGTATCATGATAGTATACGACATATGCATTGGTTATCTCCATCTCGTTATGTCAAATATTTGACGTAACTTATCTGACATCTTCAAGTCTCTATTCTTATGTAGAGGACATGCATCAAGAGGTCAATCGGATATCGACCTTTAGAGAAGAATTGTCATCCCCTTCTCAGGCTGGAGATCATCTCTTAATAATCATTTGGTAGTGCTTGATGAGTCCTCAATATAACTCTTTCATCCAAGCACCGGCCACTATGATTCAACCATTGAATCAATAATTATATAATTATTAAGATGACCATAGTAGATAAACCTAATTGTACTAAAGGACCTTATAAGTGCATTCATTCATTCAATCTTAGATAGGGAGTGAAATAAATCAATAATCGTTATTGATATATCAAAGATTACATTTACATTTATTGTAGAATGGTTTGCCTTAGACTCACATAAATAACACAGGATTTCCACAACTGATGAGTAAGGGCATCTAGCCATGGCTTTCTTTTCCTCAACGCTTTGAGGACTCATCCCTTTAGAAAGGTATATACAGTGTCTTAAGGGAAGGTAGTCCTTCTTGTAATTTTCCAATGGAATCATTATAAGATCTTATTAATGTACCCATGTTGAGAAATCCCAAAATCCAATTTTCTCTATTTATGAACACCTTAGACCCAAGATGTAAGAGGATTCTCTGAGATCTTTCATCTCAAAAGTATGAGATAGCTAGACTTAAAAATAGTCATCATCTTTATATCATTCCCAATGATAAGGATGTCAAATACGTAAAGCATGATGAATACAATAGCGCTCTCAATAAAATTCTTGTATACAGATGGTTCATCAAGATTATGAACGAGATCATAACTCTTTACTCTTTCATTGAATTTGATGTTCCAGCTATGATAAGCTTGTTTAAGCTCGTAGATGGATTTTCCCATCTTGCACACTTTGTCTTCCTCAACTATGAACCATCGGGGTTGCTCCATAAAGATATCCTCCACGAGGTATCCATTGAGCAATACGATTTTGATGTCTATATGTCAGATGTCATAGTCAATATGTGCAGTTATATCTAGCAATTCCCTGATGGATTTAAGCATGGACACATGAGAGAAAGTCTCATCATCGTTGATGCCTTCTTTCTGTGTTTAGCCTTTGGCTATGTGCCATGCCTTGAAGGTCTCTATCTTCCCATCAGGCTCTCTCTTTCTCTTGAAGATACATTTACACCCAATGGATTTTAAGTCATGATGTGGATCCTCTAGGGTCCGTACAACATTCTTGTACATGGAGTCTATCTTAGACTTCATTTCTAGCATGCATTTACCAGGTCATGATCAGCATGTGCTTCATCAAATAAAGTCAGATCATTGTCAGACTCTTCTGACATAAGGAATCCATACATTTTAGGTGGTTTAACCACCTAAAACTCATTTAAAGAGGTAGGGGTATTTCATATTCAATTATCTCTTCAGCATCTTCTTCAGGAATCTCAATATCCTTAGTGGATTCTGTGAGTTCCTTTATTTCATTCTTGTTGAGACATTTAAGGAAGTCATCTTCTAATAATTTCACATCCCTAGAGATGAACACCTTTTGAGTCTCAAGGTTGTAAAATTGGTATCCAATATTATACTTTACATACTTGATGAAGTAGTACTCTCTAGCGTAAAATTCCATCTTACTTGCATCCACATTCTTGGCATGGGCCAAGCAACCTCAAATCCTCAAGTATGGGGAGTTTGGCTATAGACTTGCTAGGAATCTTATTAAAGATTTATAGTCTCTATTGCATATCCCCCGAAACTAAGAGGCAAATGTACTTTACTCATCACTAATCTGACCATATCCATGATGGTCATGTTGCGTCTTTCAACAACCGTTTAGTTGGTGTGTGATTGAGTACAATTCCTCTCTCTTTAAGGTGTTCCTTGAATTCATCTAAGAGATACTCACCACCTCGATCAAATCAAATCTCTTTACTCTTCTTATTGGTTTGGTTCTCAATTTAAAGCAATGAATTTTTAAACTTTTCAAAGATTTTAGATTTGTGTTGCAATATAAAGATAAACTTATATTGTGAATGCCATCAATTAAAGCCACATAGTATCGATATCCATTTTGAGTCGTGGTACTAAAGGGATCACATACGTCAATATGTATTAGGTCAAGTATACCTTCACATCATGTACCCTTACTTCAGAAGGGCTCTTTGGTCATTTTACCTCGAATATAATGTACACAAGTAGTTTAACTTTAGACTTCATGAAAATCTAGTAGTCCATATTTTACCAATATATTGATCCTATCGACAGATTAATGATCAAACCTTAGATGCCATATCATAATTAAGTGATCTCTATTCTTTCTAGATCTCTAAGGATTTTTATTATTGGTAGTAAGATTCATGATACATTCATCAATGCATAATTCAAAATATCCACCATAAGTTAGAAAACCATTTGCAATATATTTACCATAATAAATTATGATAAGTTTTTCGCAGAATAGAAATAAATATCCATTTCTAACCTATTTAGATATAGATAATAAGTTCATTCTAACATTAAAAACGTAGAGATATTCTTTAAGTATTAATACTCTCCGATCAGATAACAATAGTATGCGTGTCTGATGATGATTGCTTCAACTGTCACATCAGATCCCATCTTGATGACCATCTTCCCTTCTTCAAGTTTTCTATTTTCCTGAAATAGATGCACCACATTACATGCATGAAAATCTATAACCCAACTACCTTATCGTCATATGGAAAAACTTTTTTCAATCATGAAAGTAGAATTTAGACCTGTTAGAGCCATACCTTTAGCCTTTTAAATGATTTTCAAGTAATCTGCACAGTTACGCTTCCAATGCCCTGACTTCTTGCAGTAATGACAAACATAAGCTTTTTTGAATGCCATGAGTGTGAAGTTTGTGAGGATGAGCCAACAGCTTGATTCTTCTTCTTCATATTGACATGTGCAATCGTTGCACTACTTATAGTATTCTCCTTCTTAGTCCTTTGTGGATTTCAAGGAATATATGAACTCAATATATTCAAACCTTAATTTATTCATGTGGTGTGATACCACAAATGTATTGAAAGACTTGGGAAGAGATAGGAGAATGAAGTTAGACTGCGCATATGCATCCATTTGTACACCAAGGGTCTCTAACTCATACAGGTAACCAAACAATTTGATTACATGCTCTCTAATTGAGGTCCCTTCCTACGTCTTGATATTAATCGGATCTTTCAATAGGTTGTAACATTTTATGCCATTCACATCATTGAACATCTCTTCAAATTCAACATATATCTCAGGTACCATCTGTGTCCACATGTTGCTTCTAAAGCATATTGGACAGAGAGCCCAGCATATAACAAGGAGACAATGAGCGGTCTTCATCAAATGTTTTATTAAATTTTAATTCTTCCACTAATATCAGTTTCATATGCTTGTTCTTGGTTAGAACATAATTATGCGCTCCGCAAGGAGAACAAGCTCCAAATTTCATAACTAGTCGTAATAGTTGGGTCCGATTAACTAGTTGACCTCCAAAATCTTGCTGAGTGGGTTTATGGATTTCATGTGGTATTAAAAATACACTTATTAAAACATATATAATTAATTATATATTTATATTGTATTTCTTTGATTAAGGATTTTAAAATCAAAGTTGTCTTTTCTTTTAATACTTTGAAGGTTCATTCCCTTTTCCAACATTCAAAGTAAGAGATATACTTACCGCTATATCTCTAACAAGATCTCGGATCTCCCTTCTACCTTTTCTACCCCCCAATAATATGAGAAACTGTAACTTAGGTGAAAGAAGAGGGAACTCATTTCGTTTTGCAAGTCCAACTTGCAATTCCCAATTAGGTCTTTGACACATGTGCCCACCACCCCTAAGGTGATGTTGCCTCGTTGTCAATTGAACCAACCATTAACATGAATAGTACTCAATATGCACAATCCAATACTGAGTTAATTATATGAGGACCAACATTGGTGTCACTACACATGCAGCATGTCTATTTCAAGAAGCAAAGACTGTGATCCATATGCGCTTGTACATTGGAGCTATGACTTCGCATAGACATCTCGGTTGTACAATCCATGGAGATGGAACCGTTCTCCTTGACGGGAGACCATGTATGTCATCTTATGATCTTTTATATCACGTTCAACTTATGATTGGTCATTTTGAATCATATTCTCATGATCAATCCTTCCAAGGGAATTATAGTCTAATTAATTATAGATTTTGTGTTTTAATTAGATTATATTAATTAATTATATTAAATCAATCATCAATCTAATGCAACCAACAAACAAGTCTTGCTTGATATTACTATATAATATACACTCTCATTAGTATATTTTTTATTCTAATGTAGTCGTTGAAAGGACGTAGACATTTCTCGTGCCTTCCTTCTTTGAAGTAGATCCGAATGTCATAGAGACTATGTTGAGGAGCGCTTTCCACTGTCGATACAGTGCAAGGTGCCAATTAGGAAACCCATCAACATATCTAGGCTAAGAAACCATCACCCTTCCAATTCATGATAACCTAATTGGTTCAAATTATACAAGGGATTTTATTGGCCTTTCTACTATGTATGATAATATATATTAATCACTCAAAATTTCAATAATTTTAAGACTTTTTAAATTCCCTAAATGTCTAGTCATATAAAGTAATCAAGTTTTTTTTCATGAAAATTATGAAAATTATTGAACTACAACTATTGTAGTTTCATATCTAGGGTGTCATGAAACAATCAATCAAAGAAGTTGTTGTTGGTCAATTATTTTTATAAATAAATGATACAATACAACATCTAATTATGGTAAATTTCAATTTTTCATGATTTATTTTGAATGAAAATATAATAAAATTCATGTCATCTTTTGTCCCAATCCCACTAAATATTAAATATCTAAGGCAATCAGATTCAGAATAATACGAAATAAATTCAAGCAGTTGTTTGTTTTATTATTGACATAATTAATGTGTTTTTAACATATTTCCTTACAAAAAATATTAACTAAAATTCATTAATTTATAGTTATAAAATTCAAGCAAAAATAAACATTACGGGAAATTCTCGAATCTAAAACAATACCTGACCATTGCCAACCTTTAGGCACACCTTTTTGGATCATGTTCATATATTCTAAACATAATTTATTATCTCAAAAATTCATTAATATTAGTGCAAAATAGCATATATATCTTATATGCACAAAGATGATTTGAAAACATATTTACATGAAAAAAACAAGTTCTTGTGCAACCTGATACCCAAATCCTTGTTCACTAAAATTTGGATCATATATAAGACCTTTGACCAAGGCTATAATACTAATTCAAGATGTGGGATTATGACTTGTGCATCACAGAAGTGTGGAGATCAAATCACATCCGAACAAGGTCAACTTGTCGTATTAGTTGGTGATGCAACTGAATTAAAAAAAATTATGAAACCGCATGGCATGGGAACAATTCCCATACCATTTCATCATGATCAGACTAGTATATGGTTTACCTCTTGAAGTGTGATAGTGATCTCGAAGCCTCTAAAGGAAGAGATCTCATGTCTTAAGTATGATCTAACAAGAGGGCACATGCAGGTGCATGGATGAGATGCATTATTCTCGCAATCCAAGGTGATGATGCAATCAAGGAATCTCCTGATTTCATCTCATGAAATTCGACGTCTTCCTCAAGATCAAGAGGCATCGAAGAAGATGAAGAACTATGAGCGGTCAATCCAATAGCACGACGACGACAAGATGACAATTGCAGTCTCCACAAACCTTACGTGGATGACCATAAGCGTTAGAGAGGAAGAGAGAGATGACATGTGGTGAGAGAGAGAGAGAGAGATTTGTTGTTACAACAATTGCATGAACTAAGAGAGCTAGGGTTAATCTCTCTTTTATAAATAATTGGATAGTTAGGATGCATTCCTAATGCACTCCTAACAGGAATCAATGGTTTAGATTAAGATGTAATCTCTAAGATTACATGTAATCTTCATTATTGCAAGTTAAGAGACAATCTACAACTTATACAATCAATTAACAACACATAAAATAAGATTAGAAATAGCCTCCTTTCCATTATGGTGGGGATGGCCACCATGGTTAGATCCACCATGGCTATCCACCCATATTAGAAGGGGTCTTCTCCTTTTCTTAATATGTGATACAATCAAATATTACACCAATTTAATTTGTGTTGAATATTATCAAATTTATTTATCACCAAAGTAATTTAACAAATACAATTAGATCATTGCCTGAAAAACGGGAAAAGCGAGAGCCGCTAATAATGGTCTGACAGATCAGACTCACTGTCACTGAGGCGACTACTCAAGCCTTCACGTTGATCAACAATTAACCCACACAGTCAACCAAGCAATCAAGAGCAAGGATTAAAATTTATTATACCCTACTAAGGATGTATAATGGCAATCAAGTAGGGGTCGAACACAGGAAGCAATCAGAGTAAAGCAGACTAAGTGTAAGTCAAATGCCTTGTGTCATGTATACTACTTAGCCAATTGGGTCTTTTGTGGGTTTTTGATTTTGTATTTTTTTATTTAATTTTTAATTTGATATTTTTGTATTTTGATTTTTTACTTCTGATTTTGTATTTTCTTTTTATATTTTATACTTTTTATATTTTCTTTTTCTTTAAATAGAATATATATAGAAAGTAAGAAAGAGAAAGATAAGGTATTTATAAAAATAAGTAAAAATAAGCAAAAATCAGGAAATAAAATATTTTTGGGATTTTTATATTTTTCTAATGTTTTTGTGATTTTTATGTATTTCTTTCTAATTTTTTGGTATTTTTAATGTCAAAGATACTAAAAAACAGTGGATAAAAGAGTTGGTTGACACTAAAATGGAGATATAAGAGAGAAAACAGTAACAAAAATTCTCCAAATTAATTTAAAATAAAGATAACAAAATAAAGAAAAATCAGGAAAAGAAAACACAATTTTTAGATTTTTTATGCATTTTATAAATTTTTATGAAGGATTTTAGAGTTTTATAATTTTTAGGAGTTTTCTTTTTTTTTATTTTAATGATTTTTAGATTAAAGTTAAAAGACACAAAAATAGACAATATTTTTTTTTTGAGAATTTTCTGAGATGTTGTTATAATTTTTATGGATTTTCTAATGCAAACAGTGCTGAAAATGCGTGTCTTTGATTTTTTATAAATATGAAAATGCAATGAAAATGCAAAATAAAAATATGCCATGAACCTACAATGCAACAAGAGTCTATTGTGATTTTTGTGGATTTTTTAGCAATTTAGAGATGCACGAAATAAATAAAGGGCAACATCAAGAAAATGTTATCCTAGCAGGGGCATTTCTGTAATATGCAAAACGTCCTTGGATAACACATGAATTTCCCACAAAATTTGAACGTATTACAATACTTTATAGACCAAATATCAATAGGTAAAGCCGTGAGGGCTTCCCTGCAAAAATGCCACCCCCCACGTGACTTCCACGTGCTAGGCAAGGATCAAAACGCAATATAAGAAACCTTCAGGGGCAACTATGCTAAATTTACAGAAATATTTAACTATAATAAAAACTTAATGTACTGAACAGAAATACCAAGACCCACGAGGGGTCCTCTGCAAAATGCCCTTCACCTCACACGCACATGCACGTGAGGTGATGTGGCGGAGGACCTAAATGCAATTAAGGGAAGTTCAAGGGCCTATTCCTAAATATTACAAAAATAATTTAACTGCAGAAGAAAGTTTAAGTTCTATTAATAAATACAAAAATTTTGTGGGTTAAGTATGCAAAATACCCATGAAGGGGTGCGATCCGACGGTGGCGATGAATCCACTTATACATGTGTCGGCTCTGGATCATGCGATGACGGTTCGGCTCCCTATGGCTGAGATTAGAAGATCCATGGACGATCTGATGGCTGGTAGCAGAGGCGATCCGACGATTGCTGCAGCATCTGGGCGTAGCCCTTAATCGGACGACAGAGAAGCGCAGACGAAGAACAGGGAAGCACGGCTGGTCGGACGAGCTTCTCTGGCCTTGCTCCTCCTCTCTGATGGCGTTTGAAGTCCCAAAATGGGCTGACGAGCTCCCAGGAAGGTGCCTCTGAACGCTGGGGTCTTTAAAACACTCCGGTGAAGACCGGAGCTCACCATCGGCGACGGCGGAGCACGGTGGCTCCAGCTATCTCCGGCGAGGCACAAAATCGACCCCAGGTACGTAGTTGATCTTTGGACCTATAGAAAAAGCATGAAGGAGTCGAGGGCAAGTTGCCTCGACTCCGCGGAGGGTGGAAAAACACTCGGTGGATGCGTGGAACTGATTCGACGTTGGCTGGCGAAACTCGATGCCGACCAACTCGAAATCCAAAGGGGTTTATGATGATCACAAAAGGAAAAATGGTCGTCGAGATGTGAGAGAGCTTGCGGACTAATCTAAAAGCTAACTAAATGGTCAAGCAAGGAATAGAGGCCTCACCAAAGCGCACGGGGAGAGGTGTTAGCAATGTGAGCCCGAGGCGAACCATTCCTACAATAAATGTTATTGTAATAAATGATTCATCAATAAAAGTTATTGATTTTGTTTCACTCCCTTTCTGATATTGAATGAATGAATGCACTATAAGGTCCCTCTGTACAATAAGGGTTATGTACCATGGACAACTTGATAATCATACAGCTGTTGATTCAATGATTGAATCATAGAGGCTGATGCTTGGATGAATATCTAAGGAGTTAGATAGAGGACTCATCAAGCATCATCAATGATTAACAAGTAGTGATCTCCAGTCTGAGTGGGAGATGGCAATCCCATCTCATTAGACTGATATCTGATCGACCTCTTGATGCAGGTCCTCTGCATAGGAATATTGATTCGGAGGTATCAGATTAGTTGAGTCAATGAGTTGACTTAACGAGATCGAGATAACCAAAGACCTATGATGAATACTGTCACATCACAGGCAAACATCCTCTGACCAGAGACAGATATATTACTATATGTCTGAGCATGTACATTTGGCAGACCAATAGGTTGATGACCTAATCAAGGTCTATACACCGGCGAGCTGGTGTGCATGTAAGGGCATATGAATAATATGATCTCTCAAAGGGATCATACAGGTTCACTTGTGAACCGGGAGACATGAGCTCACTCATGAGGTATTGGGATTGACCAAATTCCATGCATGGTCATCATGCTTTAGAAGCATGATATGAATTTGAAGGTAAGATATATGCTTTGTGAAAGCATATGATCTGTACCATATCCTAAGGACCAAGATTGAGAAACTTAATAATCAGACTATGAAGATGACAGTGTAAAAGTGATCTTTATCTTCATGATGATCATGAGTCTTCCAGTATGCAGGATGTGCAGGTATTAGGAATACCTGAAGGGTGATTTGATCATAAATGATTGTATAACCATGACGCTTCCATTCCGAGTGAGTGATGAAACAGGTCTGGATTTTAGTGACTCCTCTCATGAGAGAAGTGACCTAATCTTAGTCCATGTACTGGACATTGATCTGAATGAGATTCAGATGCAATGAGAAGATTAGGTTTACGGTCTTGATTTAATCAAGCATCCATGAGAGGTCCATGGGATCTGGATTTGAGATGTGATCTCAATATCCAAGTCACTATACGTGGAACAATACAATCGCCCTGTCCTTATCTCCAAGTATCTGAGGAGAAATAGCATTGTTCTTAAATGGTTTGAGAACAATTCCATGAGATCTAAGCAAAGAGAAGTTGATAATTAAATGTGATTTAATGATGTATGAGAAATAATCCAATATAATTAAATGTGGTTTAATTATTATGGATATGAATAATGTGGATAGTAATATCCAATTATTCCTAATATATTATAAATGTGATTTATAATGTATTAGAGAGAGTTAAAAATAATTTATATTAGTAGATTAATTATTAATGTGTATTGGATACACATTGTCTAATTAATTGAAAATGTAAATTACATTTTGTTTTGGGTTGTGAATGTGATTCACAATATTCCAATGTCAAGATTGCAATATTCCCAAAATTAATTAAGAATTATTTTTGGTGAATAAAATTGTTGGAAAATAAGTTGAGAGAAAAACAAGGAGATATGCAATCCCATGGGAATCCATGGGATTGCCCTCCCCATATGGGAAGAGGGGGGCGGCACCAATTCCTTTATGGAATTGGTGGCCGTCCACTCCTCCCAATAGGGAAGGAGGCTCTCAATTGGTTTTTCACTCCTTATTTAGTTGGTTTAATTTGGTATTAATATATATTTTATTTATCAAATATATTTAATCAAAATTAAATCACAAGTTGTTGGCTTTTACCAACAACAATCTTGACCATTGGATTGTCATAAATCAATCTCAACCATTGATTTTATATGACACATGGATTGAAATCCATGGATCCCAAAACCCTATAAATAGAGAGGCACTCTTGGCTCTCTCTTTACACATGCTATTGTAACAAAACTCTCTCTCTCTTTCTCTCATACTCGACAGCTCTCTCTCCCTCTCCCTCTTGGTGGCCGTCCACCCTAGTGGAGGGAATCGTCGTCGCCCTCGCCTTCGTGCTACCGCTTTGACGCTCTGCGGTTCTCCGTCTACTTCGAGTGCTTCGCCCGTGAAGGAGACGTTTGATCTCGTGCGACCAGATCAGGAGCAACCGCGCTTGGATCAACTTCTTAGATTGCGAGGACACCGCGGTTCATCCCCGCACTCGCAAGCGATCTCTCCGACGATCGGACTTGAGACAGGAGGTCTCTTCTCTTAGAGACTCGATCAACCACGCTTCAAGAGGTATTGCATTATACTTGCTGTGGTTATAGATGAAACGATCCGAGAATGGTTCTTGGATCATGTGGTTTCATCGAATAAAAATTTTTAAATTCCGCTGCACCGAACAACTAGTACGACTAGTCGTTCTTCGTCGTATCCGATACGACGCTCACGCTTCCGTGATGCGCTTGAGGATCTCTCCATATCCTTCAAGTGGTATCAGAGCCTTAGGTCGACGGTTTCGAATAGTGATTCGTTAACCAAGGACGACTTGGGTTCGTTTAGGTCGCGAAAGTTTTCATCGCATTTGATTTCGCAGATCTGTTTAGTAAATAAATTCGGCACTGTTTAAATTGTTTAAACACGAATTTTATACTTGGATTATGTTCCCCATTAAATAAGGAAACCATAGGATCTGAGTTTGCGTAAATCGGATTTCGTATGCTCGAGATATGGTCGTTTTAATGGACATGTATGCACTGTTGCGGGAACTGTGAATCTGAACGTGATTAAAATGTTAATTACTGTTTAGACATGCCTCGAAATGCGTGAAACATCACTTATGTTCTGTCCTAAATCAAATTAGCAAACTTTAGAAATTAACTTTGCTTAATTTGGATTTAATATGATTGAGATATGTCAATTTTAGTAAGTAGGGGTCACTGCTGAAATTGCTTTCCTAATCTAGAACCAAGTGATTGTCAATTAGAGAAATTAATTGTTAATTTCGTGAAATAATCTTGAAAAATATTTATGAAATATTGAAACATGATTATTTGCCTAATTGACTTGGCCCCAACCAATTAGTTGATTAGATTTTATCTAAACCTTAATTGGAATTGCAATCATCAAACTTCTTGCTTGAATAGGACTTGGGAATTTGCCTAGCAAATTTCCTTAAAATCAAAATTGTTTTGATTACTATATGGTATAATTTCGGTTGAAGAACCGATGATCATCTCAAGTACAAAATAATCAATTTGGCATTATCCTTTCCCGAGGTGGATATAGTGTCTAGTCGGGGATCGCTGGGTCAGCGGGTTGCAACGTATGTGGTCCGCCCCACTCCCGTCGGTACTGGCCATGACAGCGGGTAGAGCCAGGATAATGTCCGAGGGATTATGATGTATTTTTCTAATTATTAAAATTCGAATTAATACGTACTTTGAGAATAATATCATATATGTATATTAAAGCATAAAATTAAGTTTGATTGATTACATTGGATTGATAATTAATTTAATATGATTAAGTTAATTATATCCAATTGAGAATACTCTAATATGATTAGAGTTAATAATTCCCTTGGAAGAATTAATTATATGAATGTGATTCATAGTAATTAATTGAATTTGAATAAGAGGTGGAGGATCACATAAGTGACATCCATGGTCTCCCGTCAAGGCGAAGGGTTTCCGTCGCCAGGGATTGTATATAGGAGACGCCTGTACGTAGTGACAGCTCCTATATACAAGCGCATCTGGATCGGACTCTTTGCTTCTCGAAAGAGTAAGGCCGTATGCGTAGTGACCCCAATATCGGATCCTCATATTATTGGGGTGATATTGGATTGCGTATAGCGAGTTCTAATTCTGTTGACGGTTGGTTCAATTAATGACAGGTCAACATCACCTTAGGGGTGGTGGGCCTGGGTATTAAAGACCAAATTGGGAATGCAAGTTGGACTTGCAAGGTGGAATGTGTTCCCGCTTCTCTTTATTGGAGTTGCAGTTTCTCATATTATTGGGATGTAACAAAGATAAAGAGGAGATCCCAGTTCTTGCTTGAGATATATCAGTAAGTATATCTCCTACTTTGAAAGTGAATAAGGGAATAAACTTTCATAGTTGACATAGCAAGACTAATTTGATTTAAAATGCCTTAATCAAATAAAATTAAATTGAATATATGATTATATGTTCTAATATAGTGCATTCTCAATTTTAGAAAATGAAGGCCATGAACCCACTGAACAGGCTTCTGGAGGTCAACCAATTGATCGGACCAAATTACTCGGATTGGATCCGTAATTTGGAGCTTGTGCTTTCGGCAGAGCGCATCAGTTATGTGCTCCATGAAAACAAACTTGAAAACCCTAAATCTAAGGAAGACAAAGCATATAATGACAAGTATGATGAAGATCATGTCTTGGCTAGATGCTATATCTTGGGTTCTCTCTCTCCAATGTTCTTCAGAAGCAACATGTGGAGATGAGCACTTGCCAGGATATCATGCAGAATCTAAAGGATATGTTTGGTGACATTAACCGCACCCAGCGGTACAATGTTATGAAAGATCTTCTTCGCTGTAAGATGCAGGAAGGGACCTCAGTCCGCGATCATGTACTCAAAATGTTTGGGTACTTGTCAGAGCTTGAGACTCTGGGGGCGACGATGGATGCAGACATGCAATCTGATTTCATTCTGCTGTCATTGCCCAAATCTTTCAATAACTTTGTAGTGTCATTCCACATGAATAAGCTGGAACTGACAAATGCTGGGCTTCTTGCTGCATAAAGTCTGCAGAAGACGTAATGAAGAAAGATGGTCCCTCTGGCACTGCAATGGTTGCACAGGTCAAAGGGAAGCGCGGTCGGAAGCAAGGTTCTCGGAAGGGCCTGGCCCAGAAGAGAAAGAAGAAGGGACAAAGTGTTGCCTCATCTTCCAATGCATCCACTTTAATGGCGTCAAAGAAAACCGACGTCTGTCACCACTGCAAGAAGCCGGGGCACTGGAAGCGTAATTGCCCAGATTACCTGAAGTCCGTCGACAAAGATAAAGCCCCAGCAGGTATGAAATCTACTTTTATCATTGAAACCAGATTTCTCGTTGGACGAGAAGGAAGTTGGGTAGTTGATTCTGGTGCTTCTGTTCATGTATGCAATTTGTTGCATTTGTTTCAGGAAACTAGAAAGCTTGAAGAAGGGGAGATAGTCATCCAGATGGGATCTGATGCAAGTGTTGCAGCAGTCGCCGTCGGGACTTGTCGACTATCATTATCTAGTGGTAGAGTCCTAGTACTTAAAGAGTGTCTTTATGTACCTGAAGTCAGAAGGAATCTAATATCTGTATCTAAGTTAGTTAAAAGTGGGTATTCATTCATGTTCTGTAATAAATTAGTCATAAACCGTTATGATAAATATATTGCAGATGGTATTTTGACTTCTGGAGGACTCTATGAATTGTGCATTGATAAATGTGTTATGAATGTTACAAGCACTAATAAAAACCCTAAAAGATCCAGGGAGAATGAAAATCTCTCAAATGAGATTTGGCATCAAAGGCTTGGTCATTTGTCTGTTGATAAGATCAATAGATTAATTAAGGATGGACCTTTAGATTTTCTACAGGTTCAACCTTTGCCTACTTGCAAGAATTGCATTCAAGGAAAAATGACCAGGATGCCTTTTCGTAACAAGGTTACAAGATGCGAAGGTATTATTGACCTAATACATACTGATGTATGCGGTCCCTTTAGTACCGCGATCCGAAATGGATATCGATACTATTTGACGTTTATTGATGACCATTCGCGATACGGGTTTATCTTCCTATCACGTCATAAGTCTGAAACCTTTGAAAAGTTCAAAGAATTCAAGGCTTTGGTTGAGAACCAAACAGATAGGAAGATTAAACGAATTCGATCTGATCGAGGTGGCGAGTACCTATCAGATGAATTTAAGGAATACCTTAAAGAGAATGGAATTATTTAAAATCTCACTCCTCCTGGAACTCCCCAACTTAATGGTGTTGCTGAAAGACGCAACAGAACCATCATGGATATGGTTCGTTCAATTATGAGCAAAGAACATTTACCACTTAGTTTCTGGGGATATGCAGTAGAGACTGCAATATATATCCTAAATAAGATTCCTAGCAAATCTGTACCTAAGACTCCTCATGAGCTCTGGTATGGAACCAAACCTAGTGTTAATTACTTGAGGGTTTGGGGATGCTTGGTCCATGCAAAGAATGTGGATGCAAGCAAGCTAGAGTCTCGCTCTCGTGAGTGTTACTTCATAGGGTATGTTAGAGATGGTATTGGATACCAACTCTATGACCCTGAGACTCAGAAGGTTTTTGTTTCTAGAGATGTGAAATTTCTGGAGAATGATTTCCTTAAGGGTCAAGATAAATATGAAGTAAAGGAACTCATTGAATCTCCTGAAGATTCTGAGCTTCCTGAACCAGAAACTGAAGAAGTAAATAAAGATGATACACCCATACCTCTTCGAAGGAGTTCGAGGGTGGTTGCACCACCAGAAAGGTATGGATTCCATGTGTCAGGTGAAACTGACAGTGATCCTACTTCATTTGATGAAGCACTCGCGGATCATGACATGGATAGATGGATGCTAGCAATGAAGTCAGAAATTGACTCCATGCATAAGAATGGTGTATGGACCCTAGAGGATCCACCTAAAGGGGTAAAACCCATTGGGTGCAAATGGATTTTCAAGAGAAAGAGGGGACCTGATGGGAAAGTAGAGACTTTCAAGGCACGGCTCGTAGCCAAGGGCTACACACAGAGAGAAGGCATCGATTACGATGAGACTTTCTCTCCTGTGGCTATGCTTAAATCCATCAGGGCACTGCTAGCTATAGCTGCATATCTTGACTACGACATCTGGCAGATGGACGTCAAGACGGCTTTCCTCAATGGATACCTCGAGGAGGATATCTACATGGAGCAGCCCCAGGGCTTCATGACTGAGGATGGCAAAGTATGCAAGCTGAAGAAATCCATCTATGGGCTCAAGCAAGCTTCTCGTAGCTGGAACATCAGATTTGACGAAACCATAAAGAGTTATGATTTTGTACAGAATCCTGATGAACCTTGTGTGTACAAGAAGATTAGTGGGAGCGCCATTGTGTTCATCGTGCTTTATGTAGATGACATCCTTATCATTGGGAATGATACAGGGATGATGACCACTGTGAAGATTTGGCTGTCCCACACCTTTGAGATGAAAGATCTTGGAGAAGCCTCTTACATCTTGGGTCTGAAGCTGTTCAGAAACCGAGAGAAGAGGATATTGGGATTGTCACAACAAGGATACATTAAGAAGATTCTTGAACGATTCCGTATGGATAGTTCCAAGAAAGGATTCCTACCCTTAAGACATGGTATCCATCTGTCTAAAGGAATGGCTCCTCAAACTGTTGAGGAAAAGAAGGTCATGGCTGGATGTCCTTATGCATCAGCTGTAGGAAGCTTAATGTATGCCATGATGTGTACTAGGCCAGATATCTGCCATGCAGTGGGAGTGGTAAGTCGTTACCAATCCTGCTATGGAGAACAACACTGGAATGCAGTAAAGAACATATTCAAATATCTTAGACGGACGCAAGATTACATCTTGGTCTATGGAGATGGTGATCTCCAAGTCTTGGGATATACAGATTCTGACTTCCAATTAGATATTGATGATCGAAAGTCGACATCAGGGTTTGTGTTCCTATTGAACGGTGGTGCTGTGAGCTGGAGAAGCAAGAAGCAGGACACTACGACAGATTCAACAACAGAAGCTGAATACATTGCCGCATCGGATGCTGCAAAGGAGGCGGTGTGGTTGCGCAAGTTCGTCCAGGAGCTTGGCGTAGTTTCCTCTGATACTCCCATCCCGCTACTCTGTGATAACACGGGAGCCATTGCCCAGGCGAAGAAACCCAGATGGCATCAGAAGAGCAAGCACGTAGAAAGGAAATACCACATCATTCGGGAGATTCAAAAGCGTGGTGACATCATCATCACCAAGGTGGCCTCCGCCGACAACGTTGCTGATCCTCTTACCAAACCTCTGACACAGAAGGTTTTTGACCAGCATGTAATGAGTATGGGTTTAAGGCTTGTTCCTAAATGGTTCTGAGGGCTAGTGGGAGATTGTTAGCAATGTGAGCCCGAGGCGAACCATTCCTACAATAAATGTTATTGTAATAAACGATTCATCAATAAAAGTTATTGATTTTGTTTAACTCCCTTTCTGATATTGAATGAATGAATGCACTATAAGGTCCCTCTGTACAATAAGGGTTATGTACCATGGCCAACTTGATAATCATACAGCTGTTGATTCAATGATTGAATCATAGAGGCTGATGCTTGGATGAATATCTAAGGAGTTAGATAGAGGACTCATCAAGCATCATCAATGATTAACAAGTAGTGATCTCCATTCTGAGTGGGAGATGGCAATCCCATCTCATTAGACTGATATCTGATCGACCTCTTGATGCAGGTCCTCTGCATAGGAATATTGATTCGGAGGTATCAGATTAGTTGAGTCAATGAGTTGACTTAACGAGATCGAGATAACCAAAGACCTATGATGAATACTGTCACATCACAGGCAAACATCCTCTGACCAGAGACAGATATATTACTATATGTCTGAGCATGTACATTTGGCAGACCAATAGGTTGATGACCTAATCAAGGTCTATACACCGGCGAGCTGGTGTGCATGTAAGGGCATATGAATAATATGATCTCTCAAAGGTATCATACAGGTTCACTTGTGAACCGGGAGACATGAACTCACTCATGAGGTATTGGGATTGACCAAATTCCATGCATGGTCATCATGCTTTAGAAGCATGATATGAATTTGAAGGTAAGATATATGCTTTGTGAAAGCATATGATCTGTACCATATCCCAAGGACCAAGATTGAGAAACTTAATGATCAGACTATGAAGATGACAGTGTAAAAGTGATCTTTATTTTCATGATGATCATGAGTCTTCCAGTATGCAGGATGTGCAGGTATTAGGAATACCTGAAGGGTGATTTGATCATAAACGATTGTATAACCATGACGCTTCCATTCCGAGGGAGTGATGAAACAGGTCTGGATTTTAGTGACTCCTCTCATGAGAGAAGTGACCTAATCTTAGTCCATGTACTGGACATTGATCTGAATGAGATTCAGATGCAATGAGAAGATTAGGTTTACGGTCTTGATTTAATCAAGCATCCATGAGAGGTCCATGGGATCTGGATTTGAGATGTGATCTCAATATCCAAGTCACTATACGTGGAACAATACAATCGCCCTGTCCTTATCTCCAAGTATCTGAGGAGAAATAGTATTGTTCTTAAATGGTTTGAGAACAATTCCATGAGATCTAAGCAAAGAGAAGTTGATAATTAAATGTGATTTAATGATGTATGAGAAATTATCCAATATAATTAAATGTGTTTAATTATTATGGATATGAATAATGTGGATAGTAATATCCAATTATTCCTAATATATTATAAATGTGATTTATAATGTATTAGAGAGAGTTAAAAATAATTTATATTAGTAGATTAATTATTAATGTGTATTGGATACACATTGTCTAATTAATTGAAAATGTAAATTACATTTTGTTTTGGGTTGTGAATGTGATTCACAATATTCCAATGTCAAGATTGCAATATTCCCAAAATTAATTAAGAATTATTTTTTGTGAATAAAATTGTTGGAAAATAAGTTGAGAGAAAAACAAGGAGATATGCAATCCCATGGGAATCCATGGGATTGCCCTCCCCATATGGGAAGAGGGGGGCGGCACCAATTCCTTTATGGAATTGGTGGCCGTCCACTCCTACCAATAGGGAAGGAGGCTCTCAATCGGTTTTTCACTCCTTATTTAGTTGGTTTAATTTGGTATTAATATATATTTGATTTATCAAATATATTTAATCAAAATTAAATCACAAGTTGTTGGCTTTTACCAACAACAATCTTTACCATTGGATTGTCATAAATCAATCTCAACCATTGATTTTATATGACACATGGATTGAGATCCATGGATCCCAAAACCCTATAAATAGAGAGGCACTCTTGGCTCTCTCTTTACACATGCTATTTTAGCACAACTCTCTCTCTCTTTCTCTCATACTCGACAGCTCTCTCTCCCTCTTCCTCTTGGTGGCCGTCCACCCTAGTGGAGGGAATCGTCGTCGCCCTCGCCTTCGTGCTACCGCTTCGACGCTCTGCGGTTCTCCGTCTACTTTGAGTGCTTCGCCCGTGAAGGAGACGTTCGATCTCGTGCGACGAGATCTGGAGCAACCGCGCTTGGATCAACTTCTTGGATTGCGAGGACACCGCGGTTCATCCCCGCGCTCGCAAGCGATCTCTCCGACGATCGGACTTGAGACAGGAGGTCTCTTCTCTTAGAGACTCGATCAACCACGCTTCAAGAGGTATTGCATTATACTTGCTGTGGTTATAGATGAAACGATCCGAGAATGGTTCTTGGATCATGTGGTTTCATCGAATAAAAATTTTTAAATTCCGCTGCACCGAACAACTAGTACGACTAGTCGTTCTTCGTCGTATCCGATACGACGCTCACGCTTCCGTGATGCGCTTGAGGATCTCTCCATATCCTTCAAGTACTCTGGCGACCACTTCGGCAAGGGGATCCAACTCGATTCGACGCCCTCTACTCCAACCAAAAGGGGGAATCGCTCCCTGCTGTTGCCAGGAGTTCCGACAAGACCCTAGGTTGAGGAATGGAAGGTGGAAGAGTGATCAAAAGAAGAGGGAAAGTCAGGGGGTGCATATTTGAAACGTTGACGATGGAGTGGAGAGGCCCCAAAGATCGAGGCGATGCCATCGATTCAGCGACCCACTCCCCGAGAAAATCATAGGGCGTGAATCATGGGTAGTCGAGCAACAAAAGTTTAAAAGGAAGTATTATCAAAAGGTGAAAGCCTTGGCTTCGATAAATCTGCGAATCGGGGCAAAAACCAAGATTTCTAATAAGACACAGGAGAGGTCAGACAGTTGACCTCGGGTCAACTGTTAGAACCACCTGGTTGGTCCACGTGGACCAACAAGGAAAAATCCTATGAAAATGTTTTATTAAATCAATTTAAAATAGTAAATGAATTTATTAATTTTTTATTATTAAATAAAAAATACTTACAATTTTCTAAATTATTTTATTATGGTTTTTATTTATTTTTTAGAGGTATATAAATATAGGTTACCTTTTTAGGCTTGTATAGGTATATATGTCTATATATTTTAATACTTTATTTTTATTTTGTGTATTTAATTTATTTATTTTGGTTTATTATTTTGAATATTTAAAAATTATTTTTACATATTTAAATATCTTTTTATTTTATTTTTTCTGAAGTATTTTGTACACTTAATAAAATAAAAGTATGAATTATTTAGGTATATGTATTGGTATTATATCTATGTGTAATATACAAACATTTTATCTTGTATTCTCTTGAGGTTTTATTCCTGATTTTAATATGCATGTATATTCAACATAATATTTACAAAATTATTAAAATATAAAATTATAAAAATAAAGAATAAATAATAAAATGAACATTTTAATCTGTACAAGTATACAATAGGGGTCCAAAACTCAACTTTCAAACCGTAGCTCCGCAAAATGTGAAACCACCGCCATTAAATAGCTTATTAAAAACTGTATACAATTAAAGATGAGTTTGACGCATTTTGAGTTTTTATTAGGGAGATACAGGTCTGGGAAGTTAGGATTATGGGATTTTATTCAGACCATAACGTTTTATCTATACAATATTTTTGAGTGAAATCAATTTTGTATTTTTCCTTTATTTTATTATCTACAACTTTCATGTAAAAGTTTCTTTATTTGAGGTATAAAAAGTGGAACTAAAAATAAGTCCCAAAATTAATAAATAATGGGTTAGATAAAAGGTATTTTTATTGTATTCTGGCCCTTATCTCCCCCTACTTTATTCCTTGTCGACCTAGTCATCGAGATGCCTAGGTCTCAGGTTTTGGGTCATAAAATATTTACAATATTTTATTCTTTTTCTTTTCTTTTATTTATTCTATAATTTTGGCTTTAAAAATCGCATTTTATACAATATTTTCACAATGATGCATGAATGATAAAATGCCTAAATTAACGCTATTTACACGCATTTACTAGGGTTTTTAAGGCCAAAATGATAGAATAAAGATGATGAAATGTAGATTCATCATCCCCATCCCCCTATACTTGCCTTTGCTAGTCCCTAGCAAACACTTATGCAATAAGTGCAGAAAAGAAAAACAAAGAAAAGAAACAGAAGAAATTGGATTTAGTTTAATTATCAAACTTATCTTCACAAAATCAACGTTTGTAGCTTAAATCGGACCTTTATAATTTTAGTGCGGGCGAAACCTTAATGAGCATCAGATTTGAAATCCAACAGTCCCTTAGAACCCCAAAACTCTGCTCAAGTCTCCTCAATAGCCAGGTCAGAAATATCTCAATTCATACGCAAACCCTTACGACTATGAAGCTGACTCGTATATTGTAAGTGATAGTGGCTCTCCCCAGCTAGAATGACGAAGAGACTGACTTCTTCAGCATGACAACCCAATGATTCCCCAATCCAATAACTCCTTCCTCGAGGAGCGGGGTATTCCCTTCTAAGTTCAAGTGGCAACCAGCTCAAGAGGAGGGGGTGAAGAGAAGAATAGACGGTAGTCAATGTAGCTACCTATCCTAGGATGCAAGACCAGTGTAGTCAAGTCATCTAGCTGCAGGCTCATAATTTGACTTTGGAACTCAAGCTTGCTTATTGACTATACAACATACTTTTGTAGACATTTTATTTTTGTACATGCCTGTCTCTTTTTTTTTGAAATACTATATACAACAACATTTACATAGGGAGTTTTCCTCTTGAGCCAGTAGACTATCCCTCTTTTGAAGCTTTATCGCAACCCACACTCTCATGTCTTTAGAGTTCCTCATCACTGGACGGGTTGGGGTGCACTTCCCTCCCTAGAGGAGGACAAGTGTTTCCACTTCTGTGCATCTCATACCGGCAAATCCAATCCCCTCACCCCCCAACTGAGTTGAGCCATGTGAAAGGTGTAGGTGTCCAAGTTAGGTCATTATCAACAAGAGTCGTGTGTGCTCCGAAATACTCTACTTAGGCAGTCAAGAATCCATTGAACCAAGTCTCATGATCCTCAAAGAATTAAGTCAACTAGACCTGAAGTACCTCAACTCCAGTTCCTATAAGGTTCATGTTATTAGGCAGATTTTAAGGTCCAACCAAGCTCCAATCTCCGGATTTTACTTAGACTTGTTCAACTATCAAACTCAATCCAAAAAAAATACGAGTGCTATGCAAAATGAAGAAAATATTTTTTTGATGCAATTTTTTCAAAGCTATTGAAATTTTTATGGATTTTTTGAAAAGATGATGCATATGCATTTTTTGTATTTTTCAAAGAGATTTTTCAAATGTTTTTGGATTTTAATTTTGCAAATGTTTTTGGGAGTTTTGAAAATTTGGCTAAAAGCTAGGTTAAAATATTTATACGGGAGTGCATTTTATATTTACAAGAATTGGATTTTAAGAATTTACAGGGTAAGTGATCACTTATATATATATAATGAATTTTAGGTGTGATGTATGTATTCCTCAAACTTATTTGAAAAGGTTTTTCAAGCAATTTTTGAAAACTATAGTCCAAAATCATATTTACAAACAATTTTACAAACATGTACACACATTTGAAAATCATTTTGCAAAGGTTTTCAAACAGTATAGATATATTTTCACATATTTTTGCAACCATTTTTCAAACCATTTGCAAATCATTTTTCAAATATTTTTATTTCACACAAAGAAAATAAACTTTACAAATCAAAATTTTTTTACAAAGTTGAAAACATGTAACAAAATATTTTCCAAATAGTTTTCAAAAGATTTTCACAAAGATTTTCAAACTATTTTTCAAACATTTTGCAAAAAAATATTTTTCACCTAATTTATTAATCAATACATACAAAAAGAATTTGAGAAATGATATCATTTTTTTATTAGGGTTTTAATGAATTTTAAGAATTATTAGCCATTCTTATTAGGAAAAACAAAAGTACAAGTTATGGTTAAAGTATATACGCAGTATATATGACCCCCCTATACTTAGCTGGAGCTATGTCCTCATAGATCGGAGAGAAAAGAGAAGACATAACTCGTACTAAGTACATGCATGTCTAAAGAATAAATAAAGAAATGAGAAGTTGACCGTCCCCCCATACTTAGGATCAAATAATCCTAAGTATAGCAGACTGTACACAAAGCAGGGAGGGACAATGGTGGGAATGAACAGATCGTACTCAGATTATCTCCCCCTATACTTAGGGTAAGATATCCTTAAGTATAGACAAGAAGAGGAGACAATGGAGAGGATCAAAATAAATGAAAACTCGGGGTGCACACCCCCCTATACTTAGGACAAAGTACGTCCCAAGTATAGAAGGTTGTCTACAAGGGGCGACAACTTTTGGTAGATAAAGAGAATAGACAATGAAAAGAAGAAAAAAGAAAAGAGATGAAAGTGTATATGAACAACTCGGGACGCGCACCCCCCCTACACTTAGGATAAAGTACATCCTAAGTGTAGCAGCGATGAAAGGGATGACATCATGTCGGTAGAATAAGATAAAAGAGATGGAAAAGACGAAAAGAAGAAAAGAAGAAAAGTCATTCAAAAATGTTTTGCTCTGCTTGGCCTTCCTCTGCCTCTTCAGAGATATCTGGCTCATCCCTGTAGATTACTTGAATAGAGTCAACGACAGACATGAATGTGTTATGTTCAAGGTAGGGCTTCAGAAGCTGTCCATTGACTACAAATGGTTGTGCGTCAGCTGACAGATTAGATATCAATACACTTCCATTGTCACGCACATGCCTAACATAAACGACCCAGTCCATTTACTCTTCAATTTGCCTGGAAAGGTCTTTAATTTCGCATCAAACAACCACACCTTCTGACCTAGCTCGAAGGACTTGCGGCGGATATTCTTGTCATGCCACGTTTTGACCTTCTCCTTGTACATCAGGCTGTTGTCATATGCATAATCTCTGAATTCCAATAATCTATTCAGATCCAATTTTCTGTTCTTTCCTGCTTGCTCGGAATCCAAATTACAGATGTTGATGGCCCATAAAGATTTGTGAATTAATTCAACGGGCAGATGATATGGCTTGCCATACACCAGGCGGTAGGGAGACATTCCCAAGGGTGACTTGGACGCTGATCTATAATCCCAAAGAACGGAATCAAGTAGTTGAGACCAGTTCTTGCGATCCGGATGCACAAGCTTATGTAGAATTGTCTTGATCTCCCTGTTTGAACATTCAGCTAAGCCATTGGACTGCGGATGGTAAGGTGATGCAACGCGATGTTCAATACAGAATTCTTGAGTCAGCTTCTTCACCTCTCCGTTTAAGAAATGACTACCCCCGTCAGATATGAGAATTTTGGGAATCCCGAACCGTGCTATGATGTGATCTCTTAAGAATTGACAAACAGTCTTAATATCGGCGGTTCGGGCGGGGATAGCCTCCACCCAGCAACTTACATAGTCGACAGCAAGCAGAATATATTCATAGTCCTGGTTGTTGGGAAATGGGCCCATAAAGTCGATACCCCATGCGTCGAAGACGTCTGATATCTGAATGAATTTCAGAGGCATCGTGTCTCTCATCCCTATGGTTCTACCCATCTTCTGATAGTCAGTGCAGTATTTTGACATAATCATCTGCATCTTTGAATAGTGAAGGCCACCAGAGGCCACTCTGAAGAACTTTTGCTGCCGTTCATTTGCCTGAATGATGTCCTCCAGAATCTTGGTCATGACATAAGGCAAGGACACTTGGAACTTCCTCCTGAGGAATACACCTTCTCCAGATACAATATGCCTTCTCACGGAATAAATACGGATCCTACCACTGGTAGAAATGGATTTTAGACAAGAATCTGTCTATTTTCAACTTCGGTCAATCTTGTGGGATTTTCTTGGTCACCAGATAATTCACGATGTCTGAATGCCATGGAAGCGAGGTGATTGACAGAATTGCCTCGTCTGGAAAGGTCTCCGTGATTGGCTGCAGGTTCAGCTCAGGAGATTTCGGCTCAGGAAGCCTCGATAGATGATCGACCACCACATTCTTTACCCTAGATTTATATTTAATTTCCAAGTCAAATTCCTGGAGGAGAAGGATCCATCGAATAAGATGGGGTTTGGCATCCTTCTTCTGCTGTAAGTACCGAATGGCTGAATGATCAGTGTAAATGACCACTTTGGATCTAAGGAGGTAGGATTTGAACTTTTCCAAGGCAAAAACTACCACTAGCAGCTCCTTTTCGGTAACAGTGTAATTTTGCTGAGCTTCATCGAGCGTCCGACTAGCGTAGTGAATCGCAAACGGTACATTATCTTTCCTCTGTCCAAGTACAGCACCAATGGCATAATCTGACACGTAGGTCATTATCTCGAAAGGCTGAGTCCAAATAGGTGGCTGCAAGACAGGAGCCTGTGTAATGAGTTCTTTCAACTGATGAAAGGCAAGGAGCACACGGTCATCCATAATGAATTCATTCTCCTTGCCGAGCAACTCAGTCAACGGTCTGGCCAGTTTGCTGAAATCTTTGATGAATCGTCGGTAAAAACTGACATGGCCTAAAAATGACCTGACTTGTTTGATTGTTATAAGTGGCTCAAGTTTGAAAATTACCTCCACCTTGGCTGGGTCAACCTCCATGTCACATTTGGAAACAACGTGACCCAGCACGATTCCTTCGATCACCATGAAGTTGCTCTTTTCCCATGAGAGCACAAGATTTAATTTGCAGCACCTCCGCAAAACTCAGTCTAAATAATCCAAACATTGATCGAATGAATCCCCGTAGACCGAAAAATCGTCCATAAAGACCTCGAGAAAGCTGCCCACCATGTCAGCAAAAACTGCTAGCATACACCTTTGAAATGTGGCCGGGGCGTTGCAAAGCCCGAACGGCATCCGTCTGAAGGCATATGTACCAAAAGGACAGGTGAATGTAGTCTTCTCTTGATCTTTAGGAGCAATAGCAACTTGATTGTATCCAGAGTATCCATTCAAGAAGCAGAAGTATTCCTTCGCGGCCAATCTCTCCAAGATCTGGTCGATGAAGGCTAAAGAAAAGTGGTCCTTCTTGGTGGCGAGGTTAAGTCTTCTGTAGTCCACGCACACTCGCCAAGAAGTGGGCACTCTAGTTGCGATCTTCTCTCCTTTGTCATTCTTCATAGTGGTGATCCCTGATTTCTTGGGTACAACTTGCAGAGGGCTCACCCATTTGCTGTCGGAGATGGGATAAATGAATCCCGCATCACATCATTTCTGAATCTCTTTCATAACAACCTCCTGCAGATTAGGATTTAATCTTCTCTGAAGTTCTCGAGAGGGCCTGCAATCTTCTTCCAGAAAAATGCGATGTGAGCACAGTGACGGATTGATCCCTTGGAGATCTGAAGTTCGCCAGCCTATTGCCTTGTGGTTGCATTCAAGAACCTCCATCAGACGAGATTCTTGGTCTTCGATCAGGTGTGCATTAATAATGATCAGGTACATGTTCGATTCTCCTGCAAGGAAGGCATATTTCATGCTGGAGGGCAAGGGTTTCAACTATGGCAGGGTCTGAGCTGCTTCAGAGGTGACTTCAGCTATTAATGCTGGTGGCGATTCTTTCATATGTTCGGTGTCCACCATAATCTGTTCTGCCTCTTCTCTCAAATCTTGACAGAATGTCTCGATGATTTCCTCTTCATCACAAGATTCTTCAAGAATTTATTCTTGGTTTTGAAGGCACATCACCCCACGGAGGTCTCATTCAGCACATCAGCGAGTTCCTCATCCTGATTGATAAGGGGAAATTCAACTGCGATCTCCACTCCCTCCTCGGGGCAGAGGAGTTCATGGATCTCATTGCCATCCAAGAATAAGTTGGTATCTTGAATTTCTTCCAGAAATTCGCAATCCTCAGAATACTCATTCACCCTTGCGCATGATGCAGATGTTCATTCTATTGGTGCTCCCTCGGACAGGGTCTCTACTCTGATTATTTTGTTGCCAGTGCCAAAAGTGATTTATCCAGTCCCATAATTCACGACTGCGTTCGACGTCTGCAGGAATGGTCTTCTAAGTATGATTGGGATAAGGATCAATGGAGCGGATGAGCCATGAAATCGGCTCTTTAATAGTGCTGAATTAGCACTTGTAATCGTCATCACAGTCGGGCCGAGATGGGCTCATCAAAAGACCATATAATTTAGATAAAGCAATCAAAATCAGATGGTCGTATTATTTTTTTTACTTGGCAAGAAACCAAGGTCGAACTCAGGGGCACGAGCCTTTCTCGAATTATTCAGATTTTTATCTATCTAATTAAGCTTTGAGTTAAAGTCATATAGGTCAAATTATGAATGCTAAAGGACAAGGGGACACAACAATGCATTGAAACAAAACATGCATTTTTTTATTTTATCATACAAATAAATGCCATGAAATGCATCACAAATACACCCTAGGTCAAAATGATGAGCCAGCTAAACCACAAGTTAATTTTAGATTTAAATGAAGCAATAACTCATTTGACATATATTGCAAGATTAGTCAAAAATGTATAAGATACACTCGAGTTGTTTAAAGAAATACATTGAGATCACATTGTCAAAACAGGAGAACAAGTATGCCATTAAAAAGTATGTGAAACAAGCTTTCAAATGAAACTGAAATCAACTTAATCGGACATACGGAGCTCGAGATATGAAATAAAGAAGACAAGGCATAAATGAAATAAAACATGAAATAAAATTACAGCCAGGTCCCTGGGAGGGACTAAAATGTAAATACATAACATAACGGGATCTTCCCTGTAAATTGCCCACACACACAGGGGAATTTTTTCAATTTTAAAAACCCGCGAGGGTTTTTATGCAAAATTCCCACAGTGCACGTGCGCTGCACATGATCTGGACCTGGTTGCAATATTGGAGAAGAAGGCGGACCTCTATGCAAATTACCCAGATGGCACACGTCAAGCACGCGCCATCCAGGCTCGGAGGGAGGCTCGAGCTCGGCAGAGGCTAGGAGGTGCTTCGGGTTGGCTCGGGCAGTTTGAAGCTCCATGCAGGCTCGGTAGCTGGCTCGGAGGCGGCCCGGGAGCTCCAAGCCTGGAGGGTCGAGGACGAGGGCTCGGAGCAGTTCTGGTATCGCCACGTGGCTGAATGTAGTCCGTCTGATCATGGTAATCGGAAGGCTGTTGTGTTCTCCTGGAGTGACGACGTGGATATCTCTGGGCCGTTGGATCATTAGGATCCAACAGTAACTCGGGGCTCCTCTGGTTGATGACGTGGTTGCGCCTTGACCGTTGGATGAGGATCATCCAACGGCTACTACTCTTCCTTCTTCCTCTGTAGCCGGCAGCGGATTCAAAACACCGGCGAAGGAGCTCCTCCTCTGCCTCTTCTCTCCGGTGTTGGTGATGCTCGCCTGATGCTTCTGGAAGGTTGTCGATGACGCTCGGAGGCTGAGCGAGCTGCGAGGATAGGTGGCGGAGATCCTCTTCGATCTAGTAGCAGAGACGACCCTCACGAAAACCTCTCCGGCTAAGGTTCCGTTCATTGAAGCTTTCGAAGACCTGCAGCGTTAGATCGATAGCCGAAGCACGTGGAGTGTGTGCGTGAGTGGGATGATAGCTCGTGCGAGGCGAAGAACGTGTGAGCTCAGAGCTCCTCCACCGCGAGGGCGGAGGAGATGGACGGAGGTGGTCTGGGGCGGTGAAGGACGGAGAAGTGATCGGATGTAGGCACGTGAAAGATGGAGTTGAGGCGGAGCTAAGAGGGTGAACAATGGAGCGAGAGAGGGGTGTATCGACCTACGAAATTACGAGAAAATAAAAGAAAAATACAAAAGGGATCGGAGGACTTACCTGACGTTGGGGATGGAGCGAAAGCTTGGGCTGGGCATCGCGGGGGATGCCCGGGTCTTCGCTGGACTTCGGCAGCTAGGCGGAGCAGCTCGAGCGGTCGCGAGGCGCCGCAGCTCCACCATGGAGGTCGGAGGGTCTTCACTGGGGGAGAATGTCGTCATCGCTCGATCCTTCTGCCTCCCCCTGTTACAGGGAGGCGGAGGAGGGCTGGGCCTCTCCCCGCGTAAAGGTGGATAGCTGGAAATGGAGGAGGCGGTGTATTTGAAGGTTGAAGGTGGCATGTTATGGTGGGTGGAGTCATGGGTTTAGTGGCAGATGTGGGGCGACTGGAGGAAAATCAGGGAACGTGGAAGCATGCGCGAGAAGAGGGAAGAGTGGGGAAGGTCAGAGGCTACTGAGATCGTGGAGAGAGTGACCGGAGATGACGAGATAATGGAAAGGGCGAAGAGGTTATGTGAGGTGGCAAACGTGTGATAGAGAGGCGTCCAGAGGTAGGCGATGACCATCTGGCCGTTGGATCTGGAGATCCAACGGTGGAGACCGATGCGCGAAGGGGCGGCGTGGATTAGATCTTGGGCGTAGTGATCGAAGGGTCTGGAATGCGCCGCATGTCTCCTTGCCGTTGACGCGCCAGCAGATGGGTGTGATGTGAGGAAGGTGCTGATCGAAGGGTTGGCGTTTGGTTGCGAAGCTATCGGCTGTGATGGAAGATCAGGGGCGCGATCAAGAGGACTACAGGCCGCCACGTGGCGTGAAGAGAGAGTGGCGGCAACGAGCGGCTAGGATTAGAAGCGGGGGGTGATCATACGGTTAGGAATTTAGGCGCACGTGGAGAAGGCAGAACCGTTGGATCTGAAGGAGATCCAAAGGCCAAAAGTGTGGGCGGATGCTGCAAGGAGGAGCGGGCCATGTGGCTCACCCAGAACGGGCCACGTGGCCCAATGAGATTATTCAGAGAGAAAATTGATTTTTGAGGGTCAAGATGGCCGAATTTGAGAGAACTCAAAACATGAAAGTTGTATATCTTGATGAGATCTACAAGTTTCATGTTGATCGAAACTGGAGATGAGATCAAACAAAGACTCGAAATATTTTGGAGGGTATTTTTAAGGCTAAAAATACCACTGATTTTTATTTTGCCATTTTTTATGGTTTTTAATTTATTAAGGACTCTGATAATTACAGGACATTAACTGTGTTTTATTGACAAAGATTTAAGCAAGGGGGTTAATAATAGAAAATTAAGATGATGAAATTGGATTTCATCACCCCCCATACTTAAACTATGCTCATCCTCGAGCATCAAAGAAAATGAGTAAGCTGGATTAACCCCCTTGTGCATGTGAGTACAGGATCCAATCCGATCAAGTTGACTCAACTTTAGAGGTCCAAGATTCTAGAGTTCAACCCAGCCTTAATCAAGAGGCATCCAATTCCTCTACTTCTCCAGACTCTCTCTGATGTACATATAATCTAAAGGATATGACATTTTAGTGTTGACTGCGATTCTGAGAGTAGAGTCAAATCATCACCCAAAGTCTTGGTCCGAGAAAATCTCCTAAGGATCCAATCCTCAACACTAGGGAATAAATCAAATCTTGCATCCATTCCACCATCTCTTTAGTTGTCTGACTTAGAAAATGTAGATGGCAGGCCAGTAATGGAGGGTATGGGTTTGTGTCATTTCTTCTCTCCCTCTCATTGGAACAAGGATTCTCTCTAGTGCCTTTACGCAACACATTTTTTTGGTGTTGATCAGTGCGTCCGTCAAGAGAATTTGGAGCAGTCTGCACTTGTTTTCCTGGGAGTACATCGGGGTGTGTCTCTTTTGAGTACCTATCGTACCTTCGACACCCAGACTTGTAGCATTTACGATGCAGATCCCTTTTTTGGTGCAAGCCCGACTCCTGGTCCTATTAGCGGTGGTCCAAGTGGACACTTCGAAAAGTTTGGGAGCGCTCGCCTTTGGTGGAAGCTCTTTGATATTTGAATTTGTGGAATGAGAGCTTTTTCTTTGAAATTTCATTGACTTGTATAATTTTTGGCTAGCTCCACTACTTTTACCAAGAGTTGGCGCACACTGATCAACATTTTTTATTTATTCACACCCTGACACTTAGGTCAATATCAAGAGATTAGTATAAGAACCAAGTTCTCATACTGGCTAATATTGCTGACACTCAGGTTTCATGAAGCCTCCAAAGATTTTTATCCCATCCTCGAGCATCATTAGATCAAGTCCAAACTCGACTTCCTCATCCCAATCCCTCAGGTGAAAAATTAACTCATCTCATCAAAACCGCAGTCGTGCATGTGATGTGCTGATCATATTCTTTTTGTCTGAGACTAAGCATGGAATATAGCATGCAAATCTAGAAACCTAGGGAAATGTGGATGTTTAAGTCTATGACCCTGATGGCTAAGGCTGGTTAACCTAAAATCTCAAAGATCTCATAAAGCTAAGTCTCCTTGATCATTTCAGATCCTGGGTGGAAGTGTAAGTGTAGAGGATTAATCCAACTCTTTCATTCAAAAACATTTTTTTTTTTGAACTTCAAGAGTTATTAGGACTGCCTAAACTCAATTGAGCATCTGCATTCGACCAGTATGGATGTAAGTACAGGTCGAACCCGTTTCTTGAGGACGGGGCCTTACGCGATATCCTCTATACCATCCAATCTGCTAAGGACGAACCCTCACTGAATGCGGCTTACTTAATTAGGCTTAGTAGTCACTAATGACTCTTGAAGGGTTTTTGGGTTTTCTCTTTTTTATGGATTTTAATTTAAAGGTTAAGACACTGGTTATACTCAACTTTCCTAGAAAAGAGATAAAAGAGTTTCAAAACCATGTCACACAAATAAAAAGTTTTCAAAACATTTTCAAAAGATTTTTTTTTTCAAAACAAGGAAAAAATCATTTTCGAAAATATTTTTATTAAAATAGCGTAACATAGTATAGAAAAGCCGTGAAATCATTTGAGTTCTCTAAGTCCAAAGAATTTTACCTTAGCCTAAAAGTTTTAAATTTTTCAATTTTTTTAGATTATAGTTAAAGTAAGTATACGGTATATACGGTATACCCCCCTATACTTAAACTTTGCTTTGTCCTCGTAGCACTAGATGTTACAAGTGCATAGGTCCATTTAAATATAAAGGAATATACGGGAGCTAAGAGGGGCTCCCCCTATACTTAGGTTAGAAATAACCTAAGTATAAAGGCAAGGAAAGGAGAGTAGAGAAAATCACAGGGACTCGGGTCCCCCCTATACTTAGGTTGAGATTAGCCTAAGTATAAAGATGGAATTTGATGTTGGGAGGGACCCAAGGGGAAGGAAGAAGATGGATGGATGTATAGATGAGCGGATGAATCTTCGGAGATGGATGGAGTGACTAAGGTTCTGGGGAGTGTATCGAAGCAAACAAGGCTCAATCAAGCAAGCAAGACCCTTAAATTCACCAACTCACACATGAAACCAACCGAGGTTGGTTTATTATCTTGTCAGTTTTATTGGTGATAAAACATTAGATATTTTACGCAGAGAAAAATGTTAAGTGAAAACAATGCGTAAATGAGGGTGTTGCTCTCCCAAAACCAATGTTTTACTCCATTTTTGATTTGACTTGCAATTAACAGTCCCAGTTATTATTTAATGTTATCACTGATTTAAGGTTAGCACAAAATCAAGCAATCATCATCTACCGTTCATTCCCATTTTCCATTAATCCTAGGTGATCAAGCTAGGAAAGAGAAACCGAGAAAAGTCGCGTATTCGATAAAAACTGCGATCTAGGATAAACGAGAAATCATACAGTGACTTGGTGATACATCCATGAAAACTTGGGCCGTTTTGAAAACCAGAATTAATATGTATGCAAGTCGATCAAAAAGCCGCACTACATGCTTCTATTAGCGGGATAAATTTTCTTTTAATTTGGCTAAGTGAGGCGATGCTACGTGCGTCTTTATTTAAAGTATGTCCTACCTACGAGCAAGCACGTAAAAGATAAAAATGAAATACGCTCAAAGAGCTGCGTGCCTGGTCCTAGGTCGACACTCAAGTGGGGACGATCCCCACACAACCACATTCGTTCGATTACAATCACGAGTCTTCGATTGAAGACCGCTGTAAAAGACGAATTTATTACAAAATACATGTCATGCAAAAATGGCATTTTTTTTCGACGTGCTCTAAGCGTGGTTCTGCGGCTCCTCACAGTTGGTAGCTCCTGCTCCTCACCTCCTTGAACCATCAAGGGCCCTGCCACAAAAACAATGGTTAGAGATCGATAAAGAGGAAAATTTTATAATGCAACATGAATGATAAAGTTGACCTATAAAGAAAGATACACTTAATTAAATAAACAAAAAATCCAAAAATACAAGAAATGAGCCGTGTCCCCGGCAACGACGCCATTTGATGAGCCGCGAAATTAGCTCTTTAATAGTGTTGAATTAGCACTTGTAATCGTCATCGCAGTCGGGCCGAGATGGGCTCATCAAAAGACCATCTAATTTAGATAAAGCAATCAAAATCAGATGGTCGTATTATTTTTTTACTTGGCAAGAAACCAAGGTCGAACTCAGGGACACGAGCCTTTCTCGAATTATTCAGATTTTTATCTATCTAATTACGCATTGAGTTAAAGTCATATAGGTCAAATTATGAATGCTAAAGGATAAGGGGACACAACAATGCATTAAAACAAAACATGCATTTTTTTATTTTATTTTATCGTACAAATAAATGCCATGAAATGCATCACAAATACGCCCTAGGTCAAAATGATGAGCCAACTAAACCACAAGTTAATTTCAGATTTAAATGAAGCAATAACTCATTTGACATATATTGCAAGGTTAGTCAAAAAGGCATAAGAGACACTCGAGTTGTTTAAAGAAATACATTGAGATCACATTGTCAAAACAGGAGAACAGGTATGCCATTAAAAAGTACGTCAAACAAGCTTTAAAATGAAACTGAAATAAACTTAATCGGACATACGGAGCTCGAGATATGAAATAAAGAAGACAAGGGCATAAATGAAATAAAACATGAAATAAAATTGCAACCAGGTCCCTGGGAGGGACTAAAATGTAAATGCATAAAAGAACGGAACCTTCCCTGTAAATTGCCAACACGCAAAGAGGCATTTTTACAATTTTAAAAACCTGCGAGGGTTTTTATGCAAAATACCCACAGTGCACGCGCGTTGCACGTGATTTGGACCTGGTTGCAATATTGGAGAAGAAGGCGGACCCTTGTGCAAATTACCCAGATGGCACGCGCCAGGCACGCGCCATCTTGGCTCGGAGGGAGGCTCGGGCTTGGCAGAGGCTAGGAGGTGCTTCAGGTCAGCTCAGGCGGTTCGAAGCTCTATGCAGGCTCGGTAGCTGGCTCGGAGGCGGCTCGGGAGCTCCTAGTCTGGAGGGTCGAGGACGAGGGCTCGGAGCGGTTCTGGTATCGCCACGTGGCTGAATGTAGTCTGTCCGATCATGGTAATCGGAAGGCTGATGTGTTCTCCTGGAGTGACGACGTGGATATCTCTGGGTCGTTGGATCATTAGGATCCAACGGAAACTCGGGGCTCCTCTGGTTGATGATGTGGTTGCGCCTTGACCGTTGGATGAGGATCATCCAACGGCTACTGCTCTTCCTTCTTCCTCTGTAGCCGGCGGCTGATTCAGAACTCCGGCGTAGGAGCTCCTCCTCCGCCTCTTCTCTCCAGTGTTGGTGATGCTCTTCTGATGCTTCTGGAAGGTTGTCGATGATGCTCGGAGGTTGGGCGAGCTGCGAGGATAGGTGGCGGAGATCCTCTTCATCCAGTAGCAGAGACGGCCCTCGCAAAAACCTCTCCGGCGAAGGTTCCGTTCATTGAAGCTTTCGAAGACCTGCAGCGTTAGATCGATAGTCGAAGCACGTGGAGTGTGTGCGTGAGTGGGATGATAGCTCGTGTGGGGCGAAGAACGTGTGGGCTCGGAGCTCCTCCACCGCGAGGGTGAATGAGCTGGACGGAGGTGGTCTGCGGCTGCGAAGGATAGAGAAGTGATCGGATGTAGGCGCGTGAAAGATGGAGTTGAGGTGGAGCTAAGGGGGTGAACAATGGAGCGAGAGAGGGGGTGTATCGACCTACAAAATTACGAGAAAATAAAATAAAAATACAAAAGGGATCGTAGGACTTACTTGACGTCGGGGATGGAGCGGAAGCTTGGGCTGGGCATCACGGGGGATGCCCGGGTCTTCGCTGGACTCCGGCAGCTAGGCGGAGTAGCTCGAGCGGTCACGAGGCACCGCAGTTCCGCCATGGAGGTCGGAGGGTCTTCACCGGGGGAGAAGGTCATCATCGCTCGATACTTCCGCCTCCCCCTGTCACAGGGAGGTGGAGGAGGGCTGGGCCCCTCCCTGCGTAAAGGTGGACATCTGGAAATGGAGGAGGAGGCTGTGTATTTGAAGGTTGAAGGTGGCGGGTTATGGTGGGTGGAGTCATGGGTTTAGTGGCAGATGTGGGGAGACTGGAGGAAAATCAGGGAACGTGGAAGCATGCGCGAGGAAGAGGGAAGAGTGGGGAAGGTCGGAGGCTACTGAGATCGTGGAGAGAGTGACCGGAGATGACGGGATAATGGAAAGGGCGAAGAGGTTATGCGAGGTGGCGAACATGTGAGAGAGAGGCGTCCGGAGGTAGGTGATGACCATCTGGCCGTTGGATCTGGAGATCCAACGGTGGATACCGATGCGCGAAGGGGCGGCATGGATTAGATCTTGGGCGTAGTGATCGAAGGGTCTGGAACGCGTCGCGTGTCGCCTTGCGGTTGACGCGCCAGCGGACGTGTGTAATGTGAGGAAGGTGTTGATCGAAGGGTTGGCGATTGGTTGCGAAGCTAGCGGCTATGAGGAAGATCGAGGGCGCGATCAAGCGGACTACGGGCCGCCACGTGGCATGAAGAGAGAGTGGAGGCAACGAGCAGCTAGGATTAGAAGCGGGGGGTGATCAGATGGTTAGGAATTTAGGCGCACGTGGAGAAGGCAGAACCGTTGGATTTGAAGGAGATCCAACAACCAAAAGTGTGGGCGGATGCTGCAAGGAGGAGCGGGCCATGTGGCTCACCCAGAACGGGCCATGTGGCCCAATCAAATTATTCAGAGAGAAAAATTGATTTTTAAGGGTCAAGATGGCCGAATTTGAGAAAACTTTAAACATGAAAGTTGTAGATCTTGATGAGATCTACAAGTTTCATGTTGACAAAAACTGGAGATGAGATCAAACAAAGACTCGAAATATTTTGGAGGGTATTTTTAAGGCTAAAAATACCACGGATTTTTATTTTTGCCATTTTTTGTGGTTTTTAATCTATTAAGGACTCTGATAATTACAGGATATTAACTGGGTTTTATTGACAAAGATTTAATCAAGGGGGTTATTAATAGAAAATTAAGATGATGAAATTGGGTTTCATTAGGGACGTCCATATCTAGCACTACAAAATCAGCCGGGAACTGCTTTCCCTGAACCGTGACTATCACGTCCTCCAACAGGCCCCTAGGCCGCTTAACTGATTTGTCTGCAAACTGCAGAATTATCTTTTTAAGCTTGAGCGGTCCTAGCCTGAATTCTATAAGTAGTGAGGCTCGCATCAAGTTGACAGAAGACCCGCTGTCGAGAAGTGTTCGTTCAAATTCCTGATTGAACATTTGACATCGCACAAGAGGTTCTCCCATATCCGGCTTCTTATCCAGAATGTTGTTGATTGCATTAACTGTGGCCATTGTAAGGATATGCTTTTCGAGCTTGCCAACTTTGTTCCTGGAATTGTGAGGGTAAGGCCTGCGCTTGGTTGTGCATGCATCTTTCAATCCTTTCTTTACAGCTGGCATGTACTCAAGAGCTTTCATCAAAGGCATGTTCAATACTAAATTCTGAATGATTTCAATGATAGCACGATCAGACAAAGCATTTTTCAAATTTTTCATTTTTTCTGTTTTTTCATTGCTTCTAGGAAAGGAATATCTACAAAATCTTCACCATTGTCATTTAAAGTATTGTCCATATTGTTGTTTACAGGTAGATGGCAAAAAGGAATAAAATCATCTACAAGATGTGGACCAAAAATGGCAGGCTCGGCTTCAGGTGCAAAATTCCTTCTGACTGTGGCTGGCTCTATAGCAGGTGCATACGTCTCCAATGCTGACCTATCTCCACATGGGTTGCTGCTATCTTTTTGTGCTTTGTTGTTTTCTTCATTTTTTTGTGATTTTCTGGTTGATGGTGTTGCTCCCAAAATGCTTTGTGGCCCTGACATTGGCCTGGCTGACGATTCACCGTCAGATGCAAGATGCTTTCCCTTCGCAGTAGCTGATGACTGGAGTGTCCTACCGCTCTTGAGAGTAACAGCATTAGATAAAAAACAATTTAATTTACCTGAATCGGGTTGGACACTGTCGACTACCTGCTCCTTGTGTCGGAAGTTGTTCGGATTTGCCTCGACTTGAGCAGGGATGGTTGTTTTCGCAGCCGTCAAGTCGTCGATCTTCTGGTTCATCTAAGTCATATTCTTCATCAACTGTTCAAGGCATGCTAGGGCTAGATTTATCGGTACAATCTTAGAAGAATCCCCCTGCTGGGGCCTAGAGTGCCGGTATGACGGCTGAGACTGCGACTGGTAACTCTGAGAGAATTGGTGAGGAGGAGGGTTGGAGGAATACTGTGAGTTCTGGTGATTTGTAGCAGCCGGTTGCTGATGATACCCTTGTCCGCAGTATCCGGACTGCTGAGGACCATGCTGGTAGTTCTGCCTCCATGTGTTGCTGTGAGACGGAGGCTGGTACTGATATGAGGGCTGGAAGGGTCTCCCACCCTGTTGCTACTGGTGATAGGGCATGTTGCCCATGTTCTGACCCTGGGAGTGTCCCTGAGGACGGGTCAGCTGCGCTTCGTTGTTCCATACACCATTGATCTCTTGTATCAGTGGCGGGGGTGGAGAGAACTGCTCGGAATAGGTTGGCTGGGACTCAGATTGATATACAACCATCTGTGTCTGAGGTTGCGGGGGCATCTCTGAAACCTGCACGTAATACACGTGTTGAACAGGTTGGGGCTGCGGTGGAGTTAGCTGAGGAATTTGCTGCATTGTAGGCTCCTTCTACTCAGCGTTCAACTCGGCAGTAGTAGACACAGCGTTGCACATGTTGGCATTCAACGCACGAAGGTCCTTTTCTCTATCACAGATAATTTCTCGAGGTCCTGCGACCTCTTCTCAATTATGTCCACCTTGGACAGATGGCTCCCAATGATACTCAAGTTGGAGCTCTTATTCCTGTCTTCAGTGTGAGAAGCCATGTTCACTGGCTTGCTGATGGCAGTTGGCATCTTCATGTATGCTCGGGACGAGGATTGAGCGGCTTTTCCTTCAGCCATTTCCTCGAAGACGTTCCATACCACGTCCTCGTCCTTGTTGAAATGTGAACCGCCGCAAGCGGCATCTGCAAGCTTTTGGCTCTCAAGTGTAAGCCCACCAAAGAAGTGTTGCACAAGGTTGGTCTTTGAGATTTCTTGGTGGGGACACTTCTCCTGAAGATCCTTGCATCTCTCCCACGCTTCATGGATAGTCTCATGGTGTTGCTGGTAAAAACTGGAAATACGAGCACGCATCTGATTCAATCGCCCGAGAGGATAGAACTTATGGAGAAATGCAGACTTCAGCTCCTCCCAGGTCGTGACTACCTTCCCTAGGTGGTCGACCCAATATAGGGCCTTGTCTTGAAGGCTGAAGGGAAAGGTGGTCATCATGACTACCCTCAAAGGAATTCTAGGGTAGTGAGCGGTAGCACAAATGCGGCCAAACTTCTTGAGATGAATATAGGGCTCCTCAGTGGTATTCCCGTGGAATGTGGGAAGTAGAGACAAAAACTGCGGCTTTAGCTTGAAGTGGGCATGAATACGTGGAATCTGGATCCACTCCGTGATGCGACCTACTCATGGATTGTATGTCTCCTTCAGCGTAGGCTTTGGCTGCGGTGGGTCTGCTCCATCGAATTCTGGTCCTCCCACTGAGAACTCATCTCTAAACTCTTCAAAATTGAATTCTTGATGTGGATCATCCTCCCGTCGACCATCTCTTTCATCGGCCCTCCTCCTCAGATCATTCAGCATTTCCTGGAAGGCGGTCTGGGTCAAGGTTTGGTTAGTCAACTGTTGCTGGATGGCTTGAATGGAAGCCAGCAATTGACTGTTGACATCATTCTGCGTGGTGTACTGCCCTTCCCCCTGATTGGCTTCAACTTAAGTTTGGGGTGGTGGTCCCTTTCCTCTTCCACTGGCCATCTCAGATTCTGCTTGGTTTGCTGGCTCGAAATCTGGCTCTAAGTCTGCACATGAAAGAATGCTCCGATCAGTATGAATTGCAGCACCAGATGTAGAGAAGTGTTATGTGTTAAGGTTAACACAGAATTTTGTTAAGGATGGCGATGTGTAAGGAGTAAAATCAATGGCCATCCAAAACGGACAGAGTTCGGGACAAGAGTGATCCCGAATTATTAAAGACGACGAGGAGTCTGGAGATCGGTTCATGGAGTCTGAACTGGGTTCTCGGGAATCACCCCGAATTATTAGAGAGGGCGAGCGGATGGAACTGATGTGGGTGTCGACAAAGTCTCGACTAAACTATCCATTCGTCGCCATCTCGAAGGTCAAGAGGAAAATCGATGCGGATGAAGATATGGAGGTCAACGAGAAACAAATGGAGTGTAAAATAGTAGAAAGCTCACACTGAGAAAGGGTCAAATGGAGGGAGAACAAAATTGTGCAAAAGCGCGATGTTTTTGATCTTGACCTTAACTCGACTAATAAATCAAACCCAAAGCAATGGATTCACCAACGCAACCCGTGAATCCGTGAAGGTTCGGCAATTATCTTTGTGAGTTTTAGATTTGATTTTTCAGGCAATTATATTTTCACGAGTCCTTAGAGCGATACGCCTATAGGAGAGAGAGTACTGCTGGAAAAGTATCCCGTACTTGTCCTCCTCCTGTATAACCTGTAGTCTGCACTATTTGAGTTCCTTGTAACCCTTCTTGGATCCCTACTCAGCCAAAGAACTAGAGGGAGGAAGCCGATAGGTGGAACCAATACTTCGGATCTTGCTCGCAACGGAATCACCCGTGAGCGTGCGAGAACCTACTCGGACGTAAGACGATGAGACACACACCCCCGTGAAGGCGTGGCCTATGCTCGATACTTCAGACAAGGTCAATGCTCTACACAATAGATAGTCATCAATATCGACCAAGCCCTACTCGTCTACATACGATAGAAGCGCCAATACTTCGGAAATCCAAGCGATACACAAGGCATCCACAGACTGGGTTTTGGGCTCTAATCCTTACGACGACGCTCACCTCACTGGGAAGGAAACCTTCCTATGCAACCTGAAAACAAATGAAGGCTTTGCTCACCCCAAGGCAATGAGTCCAATTAATCGGTTTTATTTAGGTCAAGTATTTTTAGCAGCCCCTTTTTTAAATTTTTTGTGTTATCACTTGTTTTGAGTAGATTCAATACAAGCGCCTAACATTTTTGGTATTTTCTTTGATTCCTATTGATCCAAAAAAAGAGGGAGAAGATCGAAAAAGCAATGCAAGGCGGCACCAAGATGGAAATCTCACCTTTGTGCCTAGATGATGAATGCAAAGATAGAAGACTTACAGTGCCTCACAGCTCTCTCCATGCGGGATGCAAAACAGGAATTTATAAACCTAATCTATATGCTGATATGCACACGGAAATCGTCCTAAGCAGTCAATTGCTACACGTGAAGAACCAAATGCTAGGTACTCAAAAAGAAGCCTAGGTCCGGTCTCTGATGCCGATCGGTGTCCACCACAACGGATCCTGCCATCGCTGTATACGGCCTCTAGCGGCACGCGGCTTCGAGAATGAGTACTTTCATAATTAATTAATTCTAAGTCCAAACGAGAAGACTAAAGGTGCATGCAATGGTTATTAGGTGTTTGTCCTTAGACTACACGATCAAGCAATTCTAAAAACTAAGGGTTCATTCCACAAAGAATGAAAATCAAAACCCAAAAACAAAGTAAAAAAAGGCGATGAAAACATGGCAAAACTGCGGTGAGCCCTTAATGAACAAACACTTGGAAATTGGCCCGCCAAAGTCCAGGGTACATGTATTATTACAAATTAATAAAATGTCTCTCTCTCACAAAAATAATAAAAAGCTAACTATCTCTCTCTCTCTCTCAAGTCCTCCTGCTCTCTCCTGTCGGCTAGGATAGAATAACCGGCTCTGCCTCCCAAGGCTGCTCAGGATCCCCTAGGCGATCGTCCTCGGTCAGTGGTCCCCTCCCAAGAAAACAAGAAAGTGATGTCAGACAGTTCCAAAATTAATTATACAATAAAATAAGATAAGCAAAAATGGCTAAGCTAGTAAAAAGACACAAGTCTACTCTACAAGTCGATGCTCCCCGCCAACGACGCCATTTGAAAAATAAAAAAAGCGAGAGCCGCTAATAATGGTCTGACAGATCAGACTCACTGTCGCTGAGGCGACTACTCAAGCCTTCACGTTGATCAACAATTAACCCACACAGTCAATCAAGCAATCAAGAGCAAGGATTAAAATTTATTATACCCTAATTTTTATATTTTCTTTTTCTTTAAATAGAATATATATAGAAAGTAAGAAAGAGAAAGATAAGGTATTTATAAAAATAAGTAAAAATAAGCAAAAATCAGGAAATAAAATATTTTTGGGCTTCTTATATTTTTCTAATATTTTTGTGATTTTTTCTATATTTTTTCTAATTTTTTGGTATTTTTAAAGTCAAAGATACTAAAAACAGTAGATAAAAGGGCTGACCAAAACTAAAATGGAGATAAAAATAGAAAATAGTAACAAAAATTCTCCAAATTAATTTTAAATTAAAGATAACAAAATAAAGAAAATTCAAGATAAAAAACACAATTTTTAGATTTTTATCCATTTTATAAATTTTTATGAAGGTTTTAGAGTTTATATTTTTTAGGAGTTTTCTTTTGTATTGTTTAATGATTGTTGGATTGAAGTTAAAAGACACAAAAATAGACAAAATAAATTTTTTGAGAATTTTCTGAGATGTTTTTATAATTTTTATGGATTTTCTAATGCAAACAATGTTAAAAATGCATGTTTTTGATTTTTAATAAATATGAAAGTGCGAAATAAAAATATGTCGTGAACCTACAATGCAACAGGAGTCTATTATGATTTTTGTGGATTTTTTAGCAATTTAGAGATGCTGAAATAAATAAAGGGCAACATCATGAAAATGCAATCCTGGCAGGGGCATTTCTGTAATATGCAAAAAGTCCAGGTCTAAAACAAAAATTTCCCACAAAATTTGAACGTATTACAATACTTTCTAGACCAAATATCAATAGTTAAAGTTGCGAGGGCTTCCCTGCAAAAACACCACCCCCACGTGACTTCCATGTGCCAGGCAGGGATCAAAACGCAATATAAAAAACCTTCAGGGGCAACTATACAAAATTTACAGAAATATTTAACTGTAATAAAAACTTAATGTATTGAACATAAATACCAAGACCCGCGAGGGGTCCTCTACAAAATTCCTTCACCTCACGCGCACAGGCACATGAAGTGATGTGGCGAAGGACCTAAATGCAATTAAGGGAAGTTTCGGGGCCTATTCCTAAATATTACAAAAATTATTTAACTGCAGATGAAAGTTTAAGTTCTATTAATAAATACAAAAATTTCGTGGGTTAAGTATGCAAAATACCCACGAAGGGGCTCGATCCGACGGTGGCGATGAATCCACTTATACACGTGTCGGCTCTGGATCATGCGATGACGGTTCGGCTCCCTACGACTGAGATTAGAAGATCCATGGACAATCTGACGGCTGGTAGAGGAGGCGATCCGACGACTGCTGCAGCATCTGGGCACAGCCCTTGATCGGACGACAAAGAAGCGCAGACGAAGAACAGGGAAGCACGACAGGTCGGACGAGCTTCCCCGGCCTTGCTCCTCCTCTCTGATGGCGTTTGAAGTCCTAATATGGGTAGACAAGCTCCCCAGGAAGGTGCCTCTGAACGCTGGGGTCTTCAAAACACTCCGGCGAAGACCGGAGCTCACCAGCAGCGACAGCGGAGCACGGTGGCTCCACTTATCTCCGACGAGACACAAATTCGACCCCAGGTGCGTAGTTGAGCTTCGGACCTGCAAAAAAAGCGTGAAGGAGTCAAGGGCATGTTGCCTCGACTCCGCGAAGGGTGGAAAAACACTCGGCAGATGCGTAGAACCGATTCGACGTTGGCCAGCGAAACTCGATGCCAGCCAACTAGAAATTCGAAGGGGTTTATGATGATCACGAAAGGAAAAATGGTCGTCGAGATGCGAGAGAGCTTGCGGACTAATCTAAAAGCTAACTAAATGGTCAATCAAGGTATAGAGGCCTCACCAAAGCGCACGGGGAGAGGTACTCCGGCGACCACTTCGGCAAGGGGATCTGACTCGATTCGACGCCCTCTACTCCAACAAAAAGGGGGAATAACTCCCTGCTGTCACCAGGAGCGCCGACAAGACCCTAGGATGAGGAATGGAAGGTGTAAGAGTTATCAAAAGAGGAGGGAAAGTCAAGGGTGCATATTTGAAAGGTTGACCATGGAGTGGAGAGGCCCCAAAGATCGAGGCGATGCCATCGATTCAGCGACCCACTCCCCGAGCAAATCACAGGGCGTGAATCATGGGTAGGCGTGCAACAAAAGTGTAGAAGGAAGTATTATCAAAAGGTGAAAGCCTTGGCTTCGATAAATCCGCGAATCGGGGCAAAAACCAAGATTTCTGACAAGACACAGGAGAGGTCAGACAGTTGACCTCGGGTCAACTGTTAGAGCCACCTGGTTGGTCCACGTGGACCAACCAGGAAAAATCCTGCAAAAATGTTTTATTAAATCAATTTGAAATAGTAAATGAATTTATTAATTTTTGGTTATTATATAAAAAATATTTATAATTTTCTAAATTATTTTATTATGATTTTTATTTATATTTTAGATGTATATAAATATAGGTTACCTTTTTACTTTATTTTTATTTTGTGTATTTAATTTATTTATTTTGGTTTATTATTTTAGATATTTATAAAATATTTTTATAGATTTAAATTTATTTTTATTTTATGTTTCTGAAGTATTTTGTACACTTAATAAAATAAAAGTATGAATTATATAGGTATGTGTATTGGTATTATACCTATGTGTAATATACAAACATTTTATTTTGTATTTTCTTGAAGTTTTATTCCTGATTTTAATGTGCACATATATTATACATAATATTTACAAAATCATAAAAATATAAAATTATAAAAATAAAGAATACATAATAAAATGAATATTTTAATCTGTACAAGTATATAATAGGGGTCCAAAACTCAACTTTCAAACCGTAGCTCCACAAAAATGCGAAACCACCGCCATTAAATAGCTTATTAAAAACTATATACAATTAAAGTTGAGTTTGATGCATTTCAAGTTTTTATTATGGAGATACAGGTCTGGGAAGTTGGGATTCTGGGATTTTATTCAGACCATAACTTTTTATCTGTACATTATTTTTGAGTGAAATCAATTTTGTATTTTTCTTTATTTAATTATCTACATCTTTCTTGTACAAAGTTTCTTTATTTGAGGTATAAAAAGTTGAACTAAAAATAGGTCCCAAAATGAATAAAGAATGGGTTAGATAAAAGGTATTTTTATTGTATTCTGGCCCTTATCTCCCCCTACTTTATTCCTTGTCGACCTAGTCATCGAGATGCCTAGGTCTCAGGGTTTTGGGTCATAAAATATTTACAATATTTTATTCTTTTTCTTTTCTTTTCTTTATTCTATAATTTTAGCTTTAAAACTACATTTTATACAATATTTACACAATGATGCATGAATTATAAAATGCTTAAATTAACGCTATTTACACGCATTTAATAGGGTTTTTAAGGGCCAAAATGATAGAATAAAGATGATGAAACGTAGATTCATCATTGCCTTTTATGAATAATATCCTTCCATCCAAAGTTAAATGTAAATCACATTTACATTTAATTATAGAATGTCAATCCAATTCACATTAATATTTAAATTGTCAATCATATTCACAATCATTTCTATCTATGATATTGTGGATCATATCCAAATTATCAATAATTATTGTCAATAATATCATCCACGTTAATTTTATCTATTATAATTAAATCTAGTTTAATATCTATGATGTCTCTACATACGTCTAAATAATGTGAATCATATCCACATTATTTATGATAACTATATCTAATTTAATTATCATTATTTCTCTTTACTTTCCTATGGTCAAATATTGTTTCTAATAGAACAATTCTTGAACTCTTTCAATAAGAGTACACCATATCCGTGTATATTTGAAGATAAGGATAAGGCGGTTGTATTTCCATGTATGATGACTTGGATAGTTAGATCTAATCTCACATCCAGATCTGGAAGACCTCTCATAGATGTCTGACCAAGTAATATAGAATATGAAATCTTCTCATTGCATCTGAATCACATTCAGATTAATATCCAATATTTGGAATAGTATTGGATAACTAGTCTACTGAGTGGAGCAACTAAAGTTCAAACTAGATTCCTTACTCCCTTGGAATGGAAGTGTCATAATTATACAATCGATTAAGATCACATCACCCTCGAGTATTATCAATACATGTACATCGTACATACTAGAAGATCTTGAATAAACCCAAAGTAGTTGATAGCATTTGGATTGTCTTCTTTAGTGTTATATTGTTAAGTTTCTCATTCATGCTAGTATCTTACTGCATACTAATTGTATCATTATTTTGATGATAACAAATCTTTGTGAATACAAATAGCTCTGTAGATTTCATGACAAGTTCGCTCCAAGTTTGAAGCACAAAAGATGTGGACAAGCTGAAAGCGGTGGACAAAAGGAGGAAGAAGAAGAAGAAAAAAGAAGAATTTTGCAATAGGCATATGTAAAAAGTTTCAAATATATATATGCATGTGCATCATGTTGGCGTATTAAGTCCAAGCCCTATTAATCAAACAACCTTCTTGATCTGATCGATCAACCCTATGATCGATCATCCTAACTGACTTGATCGACCATTACTAATCGATGAATCCACTTGACCTGATCGATCACCCGTGATCGACCATCTATATTTTATGATTGATCATAATTGAATGGAAACCTCCAAGGGCTATATTATGATCAATCACTATAATCTACTTGATCAATCAACTTGATATGACCAATCATTGTCCTTGTATGATCAATCATGTGTATCAAATCTTCATGACTTCTTTCCAGATTTGTTTCCAAAGGCTATATTTTTTAGAGCTCATCCCCCACCACTATAAATAGGATTTTAGGCCTATTGTTGAAAATACACATTCCAAGGTAAAGCCTTTCTCTCTCTCTCTCTCAAAGCTCTATTCGAGGTGCCTCTCTCCTCTCTACCTCAAGATCATATCTTGAGAGTCAATCGTCTACTCATTCAATTTACAATGCAATCATTTATTACAATATGCATTTTCTTATCCTCACTATTCACATTACATATTTATCTTTGGGGCTTTATAAATTGGTGTAATCTTTACTTTACTGTTGTACTGCAACATATGGTGTTTTATCCAAGGTGTACAAAGGACTCAATGTTTGATCCAAGTTATGGGAAAGACTTTAATGTATAATCTGAAGCACCTATAAACGGTTGAGTTATCTGTGAGCGAAATAACTCGAGAATGGACTAGTTGATTGATTTTTTTAATCAGGAAGTCCAGAGTCATGTGATAAGGTCATGATTTTTACCCAGTGTGGTTTCCACGTTAAAATACTTTTCTCTTGTGGTTGTTTTTGTTTTGTGTATTGATTTCTTATATGTATGGTGGTTATAATCTGTGATATTTATTAGTTGGTCAAAATAATTCATTTAGCATTCCAGAAGAACTCGCATTCGGCATCAGTGCCTGGTTAGCGCAGAGGAAGTAACTAAACCATGTTATATATGTCAATACCAACACCAATTAAGGATAATCTACAGTAAGACCTTCATTGTTTGATGGTACTTTTTTCTTATTGGAAGATATATATACAGATTCATTTAGAAAACATGTGATACGAGATATGAGATGTTATCGAACGTAAAAATATAAGGACCAAGGGAACCATCACCACTAACAAGGAGAAGAAGATGTCAATGAACAACTCCAAGTTGATGAATTGTTTATTCTACAGATCGTGAATGGAAGAATTTAACAGAGTTCCACATGCAAATATGCCTATGACATCTACAACCGACTCATCGTAACATATTAATGTACATCAGAGTTGAAAGAAAATAGAATCAATTTATTACAACAAATATATGAGCTTTTCATGATGAAATAAGGAGAAAGCATTAGGGAGATGTATGCTCATTTAACAGAAATTGTGAACGCAATTCAAAATGTGGATGCCAATATAAAGGAAACAATTGCCATCAAGAAGCTTCTCAGATCACTTATTCTCGAGTGGAGGACCACAACCATGATGATCAAGGAAGAAAATGGCACGGATACACTTCCTTTTTATGAGGTAATTGGGAAGCTCTTTACCTACAAAGTTGAGAAGGGATGGAAAATGGGAGCTAGTGTGTATTCAAATTATCTAGCAGCTTCAACCTCCAATGAAGATAAAGAGGAAGAAATAACTTCCCATTACTCGTCATTTCAAGAATTATTTGAAGAAAAAACGTGAATTGAAGAGAAAAACAATTATTTGTTACAACTACAATGAACAATGACACACAAATGGAAATGTCCCCTTCTTAAGGAAAAGAATACATATGTTCATACACCGAAAATGTCTCACATTATTTCAAGGGAACTCTAATACAAGCGAAGATGAAGCCCATGTTGAATTTGTCATCAATCATGACTCCAGTAAATAGGAAGACACAAGAGATGACAATGAGGTCAATTTATCTTATGATGAATCATTTACTTATTTTCAAAAATTGTATAGCATTGTAGAAAAATGATTAACAAAAATAAAGTTTCAAATGAATTTAGTAAAGAAAAAACGAATCTCATCAGAAAGAAATTAGTTCTTTAAATGATTAAATTAGCATGTATGAAAATGAAAACAAAAAATTAATGGATGATCTTGCTAAGTTCACTAATGAAAAAGAAACTTTATTAGGTACTTCCACACAAATTTCCATTAAATTTGGTATAGGAGATAATCTGAACAATCATCATCATGCATCTACTTCATTTGTTCCAAAAGAAAGAAAGATATGGATTCCCAAAAGTTATGATGGGAATTACATAACTAACCATGTTGGATCCAAAGAAAAATGGATACCATAAAAATTTTATACATGTGACAGAGATCAACGTGAGAAGAACTACTGAGAAAAAATGACAAGAGACCTTTAAATCATTCGTGGAAGTATACATGAAGACAAGAACAATGAGAAGTAAAGTTCCGACTTAAAGAAACTACATGCATGAATATAGAAAAGAACCCTAGGATTTTGGCACAACCTTAACGGATGGATGCTATCGTTATCATACGACGACTATCCTCCTATGTTGTATGATACAATCTTTCCCACCTTATGATTATTACTACTAGTTATGTCTAAAAGGGGGAGAATTGTTATTTAAAATTAAAAAGAATTCAAAGAGAAAATTTATTAAGGATGAGAAATACGGTTTCAAAATAAAATAGATGAAGCATTTTGTATTTTTGAAAGGAGGAGAAAATTATTTTCAAAGAATAATTTTTTAACATGAAATCTTTTTTATGATAAAAGGGGGAGAAGAAGCGGAGATGTTAATCTCCAAGTTTTATTTATTTATAATCATCAAAATGAGGGAGAATATTAGGATCTTGATTGCATAGTAGTTGTATTGTTATTTTGACGATAACAAATCTTTGTAGATACAGAAGATTTCATGACAAGTATGCTCCAAGTTTGAAGCACGAAAGCTGTGGACAAGCTAGAAGTTGTGGATAAAGTGTAGAAGAAGAAGAAGAAGAAAGAATATTTGTAATAGGTATATACAAAAAGTCTCAAATATATATATGCATGCATATCATGTAGTCATACTAAGTCCAATCCTTATTAATCGATCAGCATTATTGATCTGATCAATCAATTGCCTCTCATCTACCAACCTAATCGACTTGATCGACCATTACTGATTGATCAACCTACTTGACATGATCGATCACCGTGGATCGACGAGGTGTGATCGATCACAACTTCAATTGAAACCTCCAACAATTATATTATGATCGATCACCCTTATCTACATGATCGATCAACTTGATATGACTAATCACCTTCCTTGTATGATTGATCATGTATATCACGTGATGATTTTTTTTTCAGATTTTTATTCTAGGGCTATATTTTTTAGAGTTCGTCCCCCGCCACTATAAATAGGACCCTAAACTCATTGTTCAGAACACACATTCCAAGGAAAAACTTCTATGTCCCCTCAAAGCTCTATTCGAGATCATCTCTCTCACTCTCTACGTCTAGATCACATCCTGAGAGCCATACGTGTACGTGCTCAATGAATTCAATCATTTATTACAACGTGTATTTTCTTAGTCTCATTATTCGTATTGCATATTTATATCATGGATTGTATATATTGTTGTAATCTTTGCTCTAGAGTTGTATTAAACACTTGATGTTTGATCTAAGGTCTACAAAGGACTTGGTTTTGATCTAAGTTGTGGGAATGATTTTCATGCATGATCCAAAGCACTTGTAAATAACTGAGTTGTCTGTGGGGGAACAACCAAATATAGTGGATTAGTTGGTTGACTCGGTCAATTGTGAAATCCTAAGTTAGGTGACTTGGGTCGTGGATTTTACCGGTTGGAGTTTCCAGCTAAAATACTTGTCTCTTGTGGTTGTTCTTATTTTGTAGATTTATTGCTTATATATGTGATGATTATTATCTATGATATTGATTTCTTGGTCATAATTTGTTTAGCAATCTATAATAACTCACAATTCGATCATTGGGGGGTTGGTATCGATCATATGCTTTCCAAAAGCATATATCACTTCTACAAATCCAGACATACTTCCAAAGCAAGACAACCATATAGGGAAATTGGTTGGTCCCAATTTCTCAAGAGTGAGCTCATATCTTCCGGTTAAATAGTGAACATGTATAATCCCTTTGAGATATCGTAATACTCATATGCCCTTGTATGCACACCAGCACGTTGATGTATAGATATTGATTAGGTCATCAACCTAATGCCTCATATACACACTTATACATATAGTAACACATATGTCTCCAGTCAGAAGATGTGTTTTTATATCATGATATGACATAGGTCTTTGATATCTCAATCTTTTAAGTCACCTCTTTGACTTAACTCATCCGACACATCTGAGTCTCTATTCCTTTGTAGAGGACATGCATTAAGAGGTCAGTTGGATATAAACCTTTGGAGTAAGGATTTCCATCTCCTTCTCAAGGTGGAAATCCTCTCTCAGCAATCATTTAATGATTCTAGTCGAGTTATCAGTCTAACTCTTAAGATAAAAACTCAGCACCAGCTTTTATGATTCAACAGTTAGATCGGCATTTATATGATTATCAAGAAGATCATGGTACATAATCCTATTTCTACTAAGTGACTTTATAAATGCATAGATTCATTAATCTCACATATGGAGTGAAAATCATTAATTTTTATTGATATATAGTTGCAATAACATTTATTGTAGAAATAGTTCGTCATGGACCCACATGTCTAACATAATTATATTTGTGGATTCGTAGTATGTTGTAATATTTACTTTACAATTGTACTGTAATAATTGGTGTTTGATGTGTACAAAGAACTTGGTGTTTGATCCAAGTTGTGGGGAAGAGTTGGTGTGCGATTCAAAGCATACATAAATAGTTGAGTTATCTGTGGGGAAATATCTCAAGATAGTGGGATTGTTGATTGACTCCTTTAATTAAAAATCCTAAGTCAGAGGACTTGGGTCGTAGTTTTTACCCAATGGGGTTTCCATGTTAAAATTCTTTTTTCTTGTGGCCGTTATTATTCTATGGCTTGCTTGTTATATATGTGTTGATTATTATCTACAATAATTATTTGTTAGCATAAATTTTATTTAGCGATATGGAGGAACTCACATTAAGGTCTTATGCTTACTTCTTTCTATTTGAAGACTCTGGCTCAATCTTCACAAACCACCCCTGGAACCTAGGGAAGATCATTTCGCATATGTCTCAGCTGATTTTTATTATTGTCTCATGCATGCTACTTCCCTAGCAAACCGAGCTAGGAAATCGATGGTTCTCTTCTGACAGATTGTTCATCACATGCCATTATGGTTGGTAAGTTCAGTAAAGAAGATTAAGCGAGAGGCCCCCATAATTAATGTTTAGCAATCGTAAAGTTTGAATCTCAAATTTTTTCTTGCTTGAATCCTCAATGAACTTTAAATGCAGAACATCAAAAGAGCAAAAAAAACTAATATTACATGGGTATTTCGGTGAGCTTATAAGGATGATAGTGAGAAGAGGGATATTTTACCTACTACTCATTTCATCTTAGCTGAGCTGCTAATATGTGTAGCTTGAAGGTCAGAGTTAAAAATTAAATAGTTTGTTCTTTAAAGCTCGACGTCTGTGAGGAGCAATCGAAAGAAGCTCGACATCTGATTGAATGAGGGTACTTATGATCCCTTATTGAGCTAAGTACTCCAATGACCAACATATATTGATTTCCATTCTATGTGAAAGGCAATTATCCCAATAGCACTCCCATTTTTTTAAAATTTAGAATTTTGATTACATTCGGGCTTAGCAATTGACCATTTTGCTAATATGATGGTTGCCTATTTAAATTTTCCATTTTGTTAACATTTTGGTTGGCTATTTAAATTTCCATTTTGTTAACATTTTGGTTGTCTAAACTCTACTGGCTTACTAACTTCCGAACATTATTCCACTTGAGTATGATGGTTATTTTTAGTGAATTTTGTGACACAAGAACCTTGTTACACCAACCATCAAATTGTGCTTCGAATTTAGTTTCCATGGTGTTTCTATGTTGTCATTTGAATCCGTACTAAAGTTGTGAGTCATTGGAAATCCAACTTTAGATCCTATAGCTTGGTGTGGTTCAGTTAAATGAATCATACCACGTTCCTTGATTCAAAACTAATCATACAACAACAATGCCCATGTAGTCCTTCAATACCCTATCAAATAGTGACCCCTCAAGGGTCCATTGATGGGTGGAAGTAGTTTAAAACAGCTCTCCGCTTCACTCAAATTATACAAATCAAACCTCGTGTGAAAACTTACCGGATCATGAAATACTACATGTGGTGGAGGAGAATAATAGCTATTACAAATAATGACAAAATAAGTAATATCTCAAAATACAAAGGCATACTATCAAATAGAGTAGAAAAAAAATCACTTGCATAGAGATAGTTACGTGGAAACCCAACTGGAGGAAAATCATGACCCGTCCCTTAACTCGATTTTTGACAATCAAGTCAATCAACCAATCACCATACTAAGTTATTTATCACATATAATTCGATCATTTTCGCAGCAAACACTTTCCACAACTTTGGATCACACATCGAGTTCATGATGCCAAAGACTTATCACAACTATGGAGCACCCACCTAAGTTACCTAGAACTTGGATCACTCATCAAGTAACCTTAACAACTAGTAAGAAATTAAAGATAAAATTTTAATCAAGTTAACAAATCTGTATGCTATACAATATGTTTCAATGATGAGCACAATAGCAATAGAAAAATAATTCCATCTATGGATAGATGAATGCTGGAGTGAAGATCATTGGTGGAGTTGAATCACTTATTGAAGAGTATATCTCTAGTGAATCATAGAGAAGTAGAGAGTGAGAAACGATTTGGGCTTGAAGAGAGTAGTAGAATGCTTTATGGGTATATTTGTGGCTCTCAATGCATATAAAAATGCAAATACACTATCTTGCTTGAATGAGTATTGAACTTTTATAATGTGTGTGGTATGTGTATAAGAAAGAGGTATAAAATGTCTTGTATAGAGTCATTATAGATGTTGGGGCTTAATATATAAATTATGGTTCAAATCAGGGATACATAAACTTTAAGAACATTCCTAAAATATATCTTAGATCAATCAAATGAAAAGAGTGGTTGATCAAATTATCAACAGATCGATCATTTAAATAGATTTTATACATTGGAAAACTAAACGTTAAAGGGTCATTTAAAAAGTGTTCGATCATATCAATTTGAATGGTCGATCATAAAAGAATCCACGTCAAATGTAATAGATCGGAGAGCATGAGTATACCATCAATTTAGCTAATAATAAAAGTGATCAAGCATGTAACACAAAGTAATTGATCAGTTCAGGCAAAATGATCGATTAAGTATTAGGAAGTAAAGAAAAGTACCAAGCATGTCTTCAAAAGTGACTGATCGGGTTGCAACAATTAAGTAAATATGATTGATTAGGTTCTAGTGATTGATTAGTTTAGTGATTTTTATACAAATTGAAAATGATCTTGTATGATAAAGCATGCATGCTTATGTATCTATGAGCTTTTAGATAAAGGTGAAATATACCACTAAACTTGAGTAGGAAAGAACAGATCTTTCTCTTTGCTTGGGGAGCTCGATATTGATATCTTTGTTAATCTTGAAGGTGCAAAAATATAAGATTAAATTATACCAAACAAAAGTCCTCAAATTATACACCTGATTTCAATTCCATATCCAAATTTTTAAAAGTAATAATGTGATACCTTATCTTTTTATTTTTTTAACAATAAAATCTTAAGTTAACGGATACCGATTGAAGCTGTCATCTTTTCATTTTCAAGGATGAAAATGCCCCCTTACTTATTCCTTTTTCTTTTTCTTTCTTAGTTTTTTTTCTTCTAATCAAATCCTCTCCCATTCCCACATTTCGTTTCTTTTGTTTCGATTGAACCCATCACTGAATCAACCACTATTCTACTTCTTCACCTACCTGCTACCTCCCATCCCTATCCACTTTCGACCAATAACATGTCCGAAGTTTAGCTACGATCTTCGATCTCATGCCAGGTATCTATTCACCTCCTTTGTCACCTTCTTTGACACCCTCCACCTTCTGCTAACCATTAAGGTTGTTCAAAAAATCTGGGTCAAATAGGTACCTGTTGAAGGAGAATTTTGCGAGGGTCTAAAATATCCTCGCTAAAAAACTGAAGATAGAGTCTCGCTGAGGCAACCGCTCACGAAACCCTACTTCAAACAATAATTAACCCACAAATAAATAAAGAAAATGGAAGGCAAAAATGTAGACTTAAAATTTATTATAACTCTACAACAATTGTGTATAGTGTGCAAGCATGTGTAGAGGTTAAACTCAGGAAGCAACCGATAGATTGTGCAAGTAAATGCAAAATTTATCCTTTTCTCTTGTCCATATATTATCTTTTTGTGGGGTTTAAATTTTTACAATTTTTTGGATTTTAATTTATTTTTTTGTGTTTTTTATTTTATAATTTTATTTTCTTTTTGCATTTTTCTAACTTTTAATTTCTTTTTTCTTCTTTAAATATAATATAAGCTTACATACGACTACATATACAATATAGGCTAATATACTAATAAATACTAGTAAAAACAATCGGAATTTAGAGAATAAATTTTTTTAGGTTTTATATGATTTTCTAATGTTTTTAAATTTTTATGGAATTTATGCTAATTTTTATACATTTTTAAATTAAAAATAACCCAAATCAGGGTATGAATAAATGTATTGATATGAATTGAAGATTAAAAATAGAAAATAGATTCCAAAATTGTTCGAATCAATTATAATAGACAGATATTAGTATAAAGAAAATTCAGCGATAAAAAGAAATATTTTTGGGATTTTTGGAAATACTATATCTTTTTTATTGGATTTTGTATCTTTTTAATTTTATCATTTTCTTTTCTATTTTAGGGATTTTTGGTAGAGTTAGCAAATATAATAATAAATAAAATATATTTTTCAGATAATTTTTCAAGATATTTTTATATTTTTTGTAATTTTTTAGTCATACAAGGGGGGAATGCGATTTTTTTTTATTTTTAATAAATAGGTAAAACGCTTAAAATGCAAAAGTAACATACGACGTGAATGTACATGCAAACAAGCATCTAACACTATTTTTGCATAATTTTTGGAGCATAGATGCTATTTTTAATAAATGAAATTCAAGCACAAAAATACATGTATTGGCGAGGGTATATTTTCAATTTAAAATAAAAGGCAAGGTTTAAAATACAAAATATCCAAAAATATACAACCATTATTTGAATTTCATAAACTATTTTACAATTTTCAAAACTTCTAAGACATCTATGCAATTTGCCAAGCTCATGTGGAACGACATGAGATGAACTGGACCTTTGTGCAAATACATGAAAGCTCGAGGTTCTCTTTACAAAATGTACACATTTATTTAAACTACAAAAATTATTACAGGGTGAATTAACAATATACAAAATGCAAGGGCAAGATCTGCACTTTACCCCCATTATGCACAGAGATGGAAGGTTCAGAGTTCTTCACTTGTCACATGTCCTCCTCTCCGCAGATGATGGTTCGGCCATGGACATCTGGATTAGATCTTCTATGAAGATATGGCGGTCATTGGTTCTCGCATGCGACGATGCTCGTGTAATCTACAGTGTGGACTCCATCGAACGGTGTTGTCCCCCTCTCTAAGAAGAATAGGGAAGAACATGAGTGTGTTCTTCGTTGTTCCATCGATTCCTCGAACTCTGATGATGCTGCCAAGATGCTACGGTGCTCTCCATGTTCCCATTATTGATTCACGTCTGATGGTGTCACTCAAAGAGTCCAGAATCCAACGATGAGTCCTGGAGAGTCACTGAAGCCTAGGGCACCTGGAGGAACCAACATGGAGTCGATTTGTCCCTTATAAGGACTTATTCAGCCTAAGACCTGCACAAAGAAGACCATGGGCAAGAGCGGGCGAAGGAGTTCTAGTGGAAGTGGGAAAAAAGTGAAGAAAAGGTGGGACTCGACGTTTCTGTCAAGTCAGCAGTACTTGGGAGATAGTTGATTTGGGTCAACATTCCACACAACATAATTGGTCCACGTAGGACAATACATAATAAAAAGGTTGGCTTTGTTCAAAAAAATTAATTAAAAATAGTAAATGATTTTATTCATTTTTGGAAATAAAATACAAAATGTTTATTATTTTTGTAGTACTTTAATATGATTTTTTAATTTTTTTTCTAAGTCATTTTATTACAAGTTACTTTTTATAAGTGTATTTATAGGTATATTGACCTAGGTTTTTCTTATTTTATTTTATATTTTGTTTTTAGTTTTATTATTTTAGTTTCATATTGTGTATGTTTATAACTTATTTTTAGGCACACAAATATATTTTTATTGTATTTTTGATGTTGTTTATACACTTAAATAACTAGATGTACTACTTATATATGTAAAAGTATTGTATATTCATCTATGTATTTATATAGGATATTTTATTTCATATTTTCTTTATGGTTTTATTCCATTATAAATATATACATATATTATAAATAATATTTACAAAATTATAAAAATATAAAAATTGCAAAAATAATAAAGAATAAATAAAATGAATATTTTATTCAGGTATACTATGAAATAAGGGTCCAAAACCTAACGTTTGCATATCAACTCCAAATTAGATGAACCCGTCTTCATTAAATAGATTATTAAAAGTTATATACAATTAAAGTGATTTTGATATATTTTGAGTTTTTATTGAGAAGATATGGGTCTGGAAAGTTTGGACTTTGGCTTTTTATCTAGAGTATAAGAAGTACACTATATATTATTTTTATGCAAACTCAATTTTGTATTTTTTTATATATTATTATCTACAATTTTCGTGCATAAAGTTTCTTTATTTGAGGTATAAATAATAAAGACTAAAATTGGTCCCAAAATGCTTTATTGATGAATAAAAGAATGGAAGTTTATGGATGTTTTTGACCCTTATCACCCCTACTTTATTCCTTGTCGATCAAATGAACTCTTGACTTGGTCTCGTGGTTTAGGGTCATAAAATACCTTTGGCATTTTATTCTTATTCTTTTCTTTATTCTATAATTTTGATAGTAAAATAATATTTTATATAAAATAAATGGAATAAATAATGAATGTTAATTTGTACAAAATAATGATATTTGCATGAATTATCTAAAGTTTTTAAGGCCGAAATGACATAATAAAGGTGATGAAATGGAGACTCATCACCCCTATACTTGCCTTTGCTACTACCTAGCAAACACTTATGCAATAAGTGTAGAAAATGAAAATAAAGAAAAGAAAAAGAAAGAAAGTGGATTGATTTTAATTCTCAAACTGGTCTTCAACAAAATCAAAGTTTAGATATTAAGGCGGACCTTTGAAATTTAGGTGCGGCCGAAACCTTATTAGGAAACGGATTTGAAACACAACATCCCTTAATAGCCACAAAACCCTGCTCGTCTCCTCAATAGCCAGGTCAGAATACTTCAACTCATACGCAAATCCTTATGACTATGAATCTATCTTAGACAATGTGTGCGATATGTATCTATCCCCGACTGAAGCGGTAAAAGTCAGTTTTCTCCAACATGGTGACCCTAATTCCCCAATCTAACAACTCTTTCCTCGAGAAGTGGGGTATTCCCTTCTAAGTTCAAGTAGAACCATCTCAAGAAGAGGAAGTGGAGAGAAGAATGGATAGTAGCAGTGTAGCTACCTATCCTAGGATGCTTGACCAGTGTAGTTAAGTCATCCGACTACATGCTCGCAAGTATATGAATTTGAAGCTTAAGCTTTCTTATTGACTATACAAATATGTACACTCCAGCAGGTATTTTATTTTCAATCAGGCATGTCCCCTTTTTTGGAGTTTTTTTTTTATTTTTTCCATTTTTTAAAAATACTATATATAACAGCATTTACATATTTTTTCCTCTTGAGCAGGTAGACTATCCCTCTTTTGAAGCTTTATTGCAATCCACAACTTCTATCTTTAGACCTTGTCGACATTGGATCGGGTTGGGGTACAATGGTCACAAAAATGTGACTTCCAATGTTTCCATTGGATTGTGCCTCATGCCAACAAATCCAACCCTCTACCACTTCAACTTGGGGTGAGCAAAGTGAAAGGTGCAGGTGTACAAGCTAGGCCATTGTCAACAAGAATCATGTTTGTGCTCCGAAATACTCTACTTAGGTAGTTAAGATGACACTGAATCAAGTTTCACAATTTACAAAGAATTAAGTCAACTAACTTGAGGTACCTCAATTCCAGTTCCTATAATGTTCATGTGATTAGGTATATTTAAGGTCCAACCAAGCTCCAATACTCGGATTTTATTTAGTCTTGTTCAATTATCAAACTCAATCCAAAAAATGCAAATGTTATGCATAATGCAGAAAATATTTTTGTGATGCAATTATCAAATTTTGAACTTTTTATGGATTTTTGAAAAGGTTTTGCAATTTTTATGCAAATTTCAAAAAGATTTTTCAAAAGTTTTTGGGATTTTTAATTTTGCAATTTTTTAGGGATTTTTCAAAACAAAAAATTTTGACAAAGAAAACTAGGTACAAATATTTACATGGGGATGCATCTTATTATTTACAAAGACTTGGGGTTTAGAGAATTTACAAAAGATATACATCATTTGTTTTTATAGATATGTATATATATACAGTTGGTGAAAATGGTTTATTTATTATGATGATGTATATATTCCTCAAGCTTATTTGAAAATGACTTTGCAAATAATTTTGAAAACTATAGTCCAAACTAATTTTTGCAAATAATTTTTGCAAACATTTACAAACAATTGAAAAGCATTTTACAAAGAGTTTTTCAAACAATATATATAATTTTTTCAAATATTTTAGCAATCATTTCTAAAACCATTTGTAAATAGTTTTCAAAACATTTTATTTCATATAAAGAAAATAAATTTTACAAACAAGATAGTTTTACAAAGGTCAAAAATGTTTTATAAAATATTTTTCAAACAGTTTTCAAACGATTTTTCAAAAAAGATTTTCAAACTATTTTTCAAATATTTTGCAAAAGATTTTTAGTAGTTTTATTAATCAGTATATATAAAAAGAATTTGAGGAATAATATGCATCTTTTTATTAGTTGGTTTACTGAATTGTATTTGTATATATTTATATATATAGTATTTTAGCCATATTATTCAAATTACGAAAATACAGTTATGGCTAAAGTATATATAAAGTATATACGACCCCTTATACTTAGCTTGAGTTATGTCCTCATAGATCGAAAAGAAAAAGAGAAGACATAACTCGTACTGAGTATAGAAAATCCTATACTACAACGACCGAATTAAATGGGAAATCCCCAATACTTAGGATCAAATAATTCTAAGTATAATAGACTGTATCTATTTACAGGGAGGGGCAAGGGTGGGAATACACAAATCACAACTCATTCTGTCTCCCACTATACTTAGGGTAAAAAATCCCTAAGTATAGTAGAAAATTCAACATTAGAGGAGACAAGCGAGGGGATCAATAAGATAAAAGCGAAAATATGTTGGGTGAATATATGCATCACTCCCCCCATACTTAGGATAAAAGAGTCCTAAGTATAGGCAACAAGAGTGATGAATCAGAACTGAAGAATCCTAAAATGCCCTTGTTAATTTTTCGAAAGTAACATTTAAATTGTTCATTATAGGCAAGTAAATTAGGATTGATAAAAAACTACAAATTTTAATTAATGTGTTAAATTAAAGCGAGCGGTCAACTTTTTTACTTGGTAAGTCCAAGGTTGAATTCCGGGAGGCAACTGTCTCCTTAGGTTGATTTAAAGTCGATCTCAAAGTTAGGTTTTCAAAGAGGCATATTTTTGGTGTTTTTAAATTCAAATAATAAATGAAATGCAGTTAGAAGTTTATGGACTAAAATTGAAATTACGTTCAAATGTGTCAAAAAATCTCAAATTGGCCATAATGTGAAATATTATGAAATTTCATTAGGCTACTTTATTTTTTTGAAATTTTTGGATTTGAAATAAATGTTTTATGAATTAATGAATGTGGACAGTGAGTTTTTCAATAATTAATTACAATAAATATTAAATCTACTTATTTTCAAAGAATAAAATTATCTAAGATCTATCACTAGGTAATATATCTCAAAAAAATACTAACCTTAAAAATATGAATTTAATAGCTATTAAAATTAATTAATGAAATGTATAAAATAATTTTTAGAGCAAAATATGCATGCAAATGCAATTCTTTTTTAGCACAATTTAACTAGAAATTAATTTATAATCCTTAATTTTTCGGCAATGTTTGGAGATATGGTTAATTATTTATGAATTTCTAAGTACTGGCGGGGTAAAATATGCAAATCTTTACAAGAGCAATTATTATTAATTAACCATAGAGAATAAAAATGTCACAAGCATGCCAACAAGTAGAGAATTAATTAACGAACATGATGCCATTTTTTAATAATAAAAATGCATGCAAATAGAGGTTCAAAATTACAAATAAATAGAGGGGTATGTTTGCAAAATACAATAAATAAAATAAAATATAATGAAGGGACCAAAATGTAAATACCTATACCCCGGAGGGTATATATACAAGTTTTCAAGTGGTTACGTGCGGCTCACGTGACCCTGGAATGGTTGGACTCTTTGTAGATTAGGAGCTCCTTTGGGGTCTCTTCTACAAAACTTCCAAGAGAACACATGATGCGTACGTACCTCTTGGTCAGCAGGAAGGTTGGAATTTGGCATGAGTCTGGGCCTTGGCTATAAAAGACCCCTCCGCGCATATGACGTGAACACGGGGAGGGTCTCGGGCTTCACGTCCAGTGTTGTGCGGTGGAGATCATGAGAAGGAGCGACGGAGGGCGGAGAGGCTGAAGAAGGCACGGGCACGCGTGTCTGCTGGCAACTGCTGGCTATGGTGGAAGCTCACGAGGGCTGGCGAAGCTTCTCCTTGTAGGTGGAGGTGAATGGCAAAAGCTCAAGGCGATGATGGCCTCGGCCGATGAGGCATGGTTGGAGAGCAGTGGTGATAGGAGATCGATGGATGGAGGTCTAACTTGAGGCGGAGGTGTACGATGGAGTACGTCGTGATTGAGCGTGGATAGACGGGTGGTGGAAGTCGGAGGCGATTTGGAAAACAGGGGATTTTGGTGGAAACAAGGGGATGTGGGAAAAAGGGGAAGAGGGTAGAAATGCACGAAGGATAAAGGAAGAAAGAAGGAGATTGGTATCACCTAGAGGGACACCAGGAAATAGAGCACCTATGTGCTTTTGGTCTTTGCCTTCAACTGTGGGCAGTGACACGGGAAGATGAGCTTATCCTCGCTAGAGGAGCAGTAGCAGAGGGGGGAAGAAAACCCTCTGCATCTTACTGAAGATTGATGGAAGCTCATCGTCACTCGACTCCTCTTGTCAACTCCATCATCGGTGGCTGGAGGAGGGATCGGGGATCCTATTCTCGCTATTGGTGGATGATGGAACCTGAGGGCATGATGGATCTTATATAGAGAGAATAGATGAGGAGGTAATGGGGATAAGGATAGAGGGAGGTGGTTGGCCGGAGGTTTGGGATGGAGAAGATAAGGGAGATGGTTGGAGGAAGCGTGCGTGAGAGAAAGCGGGGTTTGCTCGGTAGTAGGTGAGGTGTTGGTGGAGCCCCGGCGATTGCACGGGACATTGGGGATGCGAAGGAGATGGAAGGGATGAAGAGAAGTGGCATGCGACATGTGCTGGGCATGTGCGAAGGGGGCACGTGCGCAACACATGCAGGGGTTAAATTTTTAAAAAATGAAATAAATAAGGTTGGCGGCTCCAGTAGCGACCATGTGTTAGCTCCAAAAAATTAAAATAAAAGGAAAAATAAAAAAGAAACATCAAACGACCTCGAATCGAAAAAATTTCTTCATAAAAATTGCTCGTCTTGATGAGATCTACAACTTTCATGAGGGGACCAAGAGCAAAAGATGACATCTGTGCACAATGATATTGTGTGGTACTCTATGTACATATAATACCTATGTTTTGAGGTTTTGTAAATTTATTGTGATTTTTAATTAAGAAAAAAATCAAGAAAAATTATGATAAAATAAAAGATACATATTTACACATTAATCTATTTTTTGGATTTTTTAATAATAATAAAAAAGGAGAATAAAATAAAGTAGAAATGGAAGATATTTGTACAAACTCACAAAGGACACTCAGACTCGGTCAGTTTCTTTGATTTCAATCTTATTTTGAATCTATATTTCTAAGTATTTGAATAAAATTTCATCAAATAATATAAATGAAAAAGAAATAAAACAAAAAGGTTAATTATGTACATAGAATGTTAGGTCACAATCGAGTAAAATACACAATGCACGAAATAAGCCTAAAACCCAGCTTTCACATATGAGTTCTAATTTTTGTGAAATTGGTCTTGTTTTGAAGGTCTTTGAATATATATTACTTTAAAAGTGAGTAGACCTAAACCAGACAATGTATGAGGAAGATATGTGTGTTTTAGTCTGTCTATTCTGAAATTAGAGTTTTATCTCACAACCCAATTATTTGAGTTAGTATTTTTTTTGTATTTTCCCTTTAATCTTGTTAGTAATATGCACACAATGAAGGTAAATTGATGTCAATTGGAGCAAGTATGAATTAGTTAAAGATGCATGAAGTTAGGTGAAAATGTAAAGATGATTATGAATGCAATTATGCATGTTAAAATGCAGACATTAATTCTTAGTGCATGAATGGTAAAAATGAAGAATAAATGATGAAATGTAGCTAATTACTCAGTAACAAAGCTCTATTTTCATCGTTTAGTATGATGAATCACAGATTCATCAACCCACTATGCTTAAACCTTGCTCGTCCCCGAGTAACTAAAATGAAATGTAAAAGTGAAATGATTTTGGGTTCCATACCATGGTCATCAACAAAAGATGAAAAGGAGCTAGACACGACCTTTATATTAATAGTGCAGCAGAACTTATGTGAGAATTAGGGTTTTAAAGTCACATGCCCTTGAGTCATACATATTATCGTAACAGATTAGGCTCAGAAGTCATTTTACATCAATCCTTCTCCCAAAGCACATCCCATGAACATTGGACAACTGTCTCATGTGTGTGAAAGGTTTTAGCTCTTCCCATCAAGAATGTTGGACTACTATGCAAACCTCCCTCCCAATAACTCATCCTCGGGGAGTCAGGTATTTCCTTCTAAGGTCTATCGTGTTGTGTTCACAATCGAAAAAGGGGGAGAAATGAGAAGAAGGGAAAAAGAACTGGAGGGTGACCAGTGTAGTCATCTATCCTTGTGAAGCTGGCAAGTTTATCCAAGTCGCCACCAAGATCTGTAGGTTTTATTGAAGCTTGGACATTTTTTGTCATGTATTTATTTGGTAGCTGGCTTCTTTTTAGTATGGATTTTTGGTAACTCTGTATGGATCTTTTGTGCCCCTACAGATATGGAATCTTTTTTTTGTACATATTTTGGGGTCTTAGAAAAAAGTTGTGCCCAGCCGTCCATCCTTTATCCGAAGCTTTGTTTTAACCCATAATCCGGTCTTTAAATATCCACGATAGCGGAAAAGAGACCCACATAGTCTTCCAACACCCCATCTGAGTTGAGCTAAGTGTATAGTACGAGAGAACATATTAATTCCCTACTCAGAAGTTATACCCAGAATTAGGAGAGCCGGTTAGATACTAAGAGTAAAAGGCTGCATATTGTCACGCGGAACTTGTACCTAAAGCTTTTAAAATCCTCTTTCTCGGTAAAGTTCCTCTGGAAATTAGGTAGATTAAGGGCAAGTCAAGACCACTCTCCACTTCTATTCGTGACTCGATTCAGAACCCAATAATCTTTCACTTTGCACATGCTAGATATGAAACTAAATGTTGATGAAATGCATATGAGGTGCAAGATGATTTTTCTCTCTCTTTTTTTCTATGAATGCAAGGATGATATGCACGAGTAAAGAGATTTTTTCAATTTTTTCATTTTTTGTGTTTTATTTTTATTTTTTGGGCCTTTACCCATCCCGTAATTATTACAATAATATATATAAGAAAATACGTAAAAGTACGAGCTATGGGTAAAGTATATATACAATATATATACGCCCCTATACTTAGTATGTGCAATGTCCTCATAGCACAAGAAATGAGGAAAAGACATAGCTCATGCTAAGCGTAGGAGAGTGAAAAAATAAAAAGGAGTATAGAAGTCGACCACCCCCTATACTTAGGCTCTGCTAAACCTAACTATAGAAGACCAAAAAGTGGAGCAGGCGAGGTCAAGAGGAGAAATGGATAAGTATATACAGGGTGGACATCGATCCCCTCTATACTTAGGCTCTATTTAGCCTAAGTATAGGACATGAGTGAGTATAAAGGGTCAATGATATATGGAGAATATACAGAGCGAACAGGTCTGACACACTACAAAAAAAGATCAGTCTCTTTGCACACTCGAGAACCAGATTGTAAACCGCTAGAAATGAGCAATTTAATTAAAGAAGATCACTCTCTCTCAAACTTAAATCCTTTGTGCGTCAGGTCGCTTCGAGTTACGTTAGCTTCCAAAAAGCCGCTCCAAGTCTACCGAGTACCTCACACAAAAAATAAAAGATCAAATATTAGAGAGATGTTCAGAAAAATACACAAAATAAAAGAGAAAAAAATACTGAGAAAATAAATATCAAAATAAATACAAGAAACCTGGGGGTTAGACTACCCGAGGGTGGAAAACCTAAACACTTGATTTTCTAAAAACAACCTAAGTCGTGCTTCGTCGGTAACGGCACCATTTGAAACCCCTAAAATGCCCTTGTTAATTAGTCAAAGTTAACGTTTAAGTTGTTCGTTGCAGGAGGGAAATAGGATTGATAAAAAACCACAAATTTTAATTAATGTGTTAAATTGATGTGAGCAATCAACTTTTTTAATTGGTAAATCCAAGATCGAACTCAGGAAGGCAACTGCCTCCTTAGGTTGATTTAATGTCGATCCCAAAGTTAGATTTTCAAAGACATATTTTTTGGTATTTTTAAACACAAATAATAAATGAAATGCAATTATGGTGAAGTTTAGGAACTAAAATGCAAATTAGATTCAAACAATGTCCAAAAAATCTCAAATTTGGCCGGAATGTGAAATATTATGAAATTAGGCTATTTTATTTTATTTATGCAATTTATGGTTGCAAAATGAATATTTATTGAATTAATGAATGTGGAATTCAATAATTGATCTACCACTAGGTAATATATCTCAGAAAAATCCTCAACCCTAAAAATATTTAATTCAATACCTATTAAAAATTAATTAATGAAATGCATAAAATAATTTTTACACAATAAAATATATATCCAAATACAATTTTTTTGGGCGCAATGTAACTAACAATTAATTCTACAATCATTGATTTTCAACAATTTTTGGAGGTATGGTCATTTATTTATGAATCTCTAAGTACAAGCTTGGAAAAATATGCAATTTTTCATAAAATGATTATTATTAATTAACCACAGAGAATAAAAATGTCACAAGTATGCCAACTGTATAGAATTGATTAAAGAACATCGTGCCATTTTTGAATAATAAAAATGCATGTAAAAAGAGGCTCAAAATTATAGATAAATAGAGAGGTCAGTTTATAAAATACAATAAATAAAAATGCAATGGAGGACCAAAATGTATATACATATACCTAGGAGGGTATACATACAAGTTTTCCAGTGGTCACATGTGCCTCACGTGAATTTGACATGAGTATGGAGCCTAGGCTGCAAAAGACCCCTCCGCGCACATGCCGTGCACGTGGGGAGGGTCTCGGGCTTCCCGCCCGATGATGTGCGGTGGAGCTCCTGAGGAGGAGCGACGGTGGATGGAGAGGCTGAAGAAGGCACGGGCACGCGTGTCTACTGGCAGCTGCTGGCTGCGGTGGAAGTACGCAATGGTTGGCAGAGCTTCTCCTTGCAGGTGGAGGTGAATGACCGAAGCTTAAGGCAGTGATGGTCTCGGTCGATCAGACGTGGTTGGAGAGCGATGGTGACAGGCGATCGATAGCTGGAGGTCCAACCCGAGGTGAAGGTATGCGATGGAGTACGACGTGAACGAGCGCGACTGGACAGGTGGTGGAAGTCGGAGGTGATTTGGAAAATGAGGGATTTTGGTGGAAACAAGGGAAGTAGGAAAAAGGGAAAGAGGGTAGAAATGCACGGAGGATAAAGGAAGAAAGAAGGAAATGGGTATCACCTGGAGGGTCGCGGGGAAACAGAGCACCGTTGTGCTCTTGGTCCTTACCTTCAATCGTGGGCAGCGACACAAGAAGCTGAGCTAATCCTCGTCGGAGGAGCAACAGCGGAGGGGGGAAGAAAACCCTCTAGATCTCACCGAAGTTTGATGGAAGATCGTCGTTGCTCGACTCCTCTTGTCAACTCTGTCACCGATGTCAGGAGGAATGGTTGGATCTCCTGTTCTCGCCATTTGTGGATGATGGAACCTAAGGGCGCGATGGATCTTATATAGGGAGAAGAGATGAGGAGGCGATGGGGATAAGGATAGAGGGAGGTGGTTGGCTGGAGGTTTGGGACAGAGAGGATAAGGAAGATGGTTGGAGGAGACACATGTGAGAGAAGGCAGGATTTGTGCGGTGGTAGGTGAGGAGCTGGCAGAGCCCCAACAGTTGCGCGGGCCATTGGGGATGTGAAGTAGATGGAAGGGATGGAGAGCAGTGGCATGCAGCGCGTGCTGGGCATGTGCACAGGGGGCACATGTGCAACACGTGAAGGGGTTTAATTTAAAAAAACAAAATAAATAAGGTCACAAAATGAGTGGCATGTGGCGGCTCTAAGAGCCGCCACATGTCACTCCAAAAAATCAAAATAAAAAGAAATAGCAAACAATCTTGAATTGGAAAATTTTCTTCGCTAAAGTTGCTCGTCTTGATGAGATATATAACTTTCATGAACGGATCAAGAGCAAAAGAGGTCATGTGCAAAATGATATTTTTGGGGTACTCTATGTACATAGAATACCTATGCTTTGAGGTTTTTTAAAAAATTTTGTGATTTTTAATTAGGGTAAATTACAATTTGGGTCCCCATCTATGGGTCAGATCCCATAATGGGTCCCGATCTTTAAATTGTAACAATTCGGGTCTTAGGGAGGCAGGGCCGGGGGAGGGCTCAAGCAGGGGATGCGGCGGGGCCAGGGGGGCTCCGACCTAGGGCGATGGTCGGAGTGGGGGGGCGCTCAAGAAGGGGACCCGTAGGGTGGGGGGGCCTGGGGAGGCACGGGCGGCGGGGGGACCTGGGGAGGCGCGGGTGGCGAGGGCCTAGGGAGGCAGCACGGGTGGCGGGGGAGCCTGAGGAGGCGCGGGTGGTGGGGGGCTGGGGAGGCGCGGGTGGCGGGGGCCTGGGGAGGCAGCGCGGGTGGCGGGGGAGCCTGAGGAGGTGTAGGTGGCGGGGGGGTCTGGGCAGGCACGGGTGGCGGGGGCTCGAGCAGGGGACCCACGGGGTGGGGGGCTTGGGAGGCACGGGTGGCGAGGGAGCTGGGGAGGTGCGGTTGGTAGGTGATGAAACCATGTTTCATGCTTTTAATTCACTGAAATTATACCCCCTATCTTAGACTAGGTGTCAATAAAAACCAGAAAATCTTTGTAATTATCAGAGTCATTGAAAAAATTAAAAACACAAAAAAATGGCATAATTAAAATTCGTGGTGCCTTTAGCCTTAAAACTACCCTCAAAAATATTTTCTGCCTTTAAATGATTTCGTCTACATTTTTGGTCAACATGAAACTTGTAGATCTCATTGAGATCTACAACTTTCATGTTTTGAGTTTTCCAAATTCGGCCATCTATCCCCTCATAAATCAAATTCTTCGTCGCAATATCCTAATAGGGCCACGTGGCTCTTTCTGGTTGAGCCACGTGGCCACGTCGCCTCATGCCACATGGCTTGATTTCTCTATCGTCTGATGCTTCTTCCTCTCTCGTGATCACAACCGTCCATTCCCGTTGTGATCTTCTCCATCCAATCAAAGCACAGACCTCATCTCAGCCGTCTGCTAGCGCCTCTTCCTTAGCCAGCCACATGTCACATCCTCCTCTGCCCGATCTTATCTATCTCAACCGCCCAAACCGCTTCAAACGTCAACCCTCTGATCGACTTCTAGATGTGATCTGGGCCACCTGCCAGCGCCACGCTCTTAGCACGCCATGTGGCACGCCCAATCACCGTCCATTCCAGTCACCCTAGATCTAATCCAAACTGCCCAAACGCGCCACTAGGGCCATCGGATCTCGCGATCCAACGGTCCATGCCTCGTCTTCCACCTCCCGCAACCTCCACCCGAGCCCTGCGCCTCGCTGACCACCTTCCCCCTTCTATATTTAGCCGCTCCATCTCACTCCATCTCCACGACCTAACACCAGGTCCATGTAGCCCTCACATCCCCTACCCTCGCGTAACACCTAGCCATGTCTACCCTCCTCGCCTCCGGTCAGTATCTACCCACAAACCCCACGACTCCATCACCTGTACCCTGACCTCTCCACCTTCAAATACCCCTCCTCCGGCCACTGTCACATTCGTCCACCGCTACAGGGGCCACTGCCAAGTTAGTCTCCGCCCTCCTGTGACAGACGAGGAGCGGATCGATGAGCCACGATAGCAGTCGGCTCCGGTGTTGACCCATGGCCTTTGCCGGCCATGTCTGGGCTCCTTCGGGCGCCCCAAGCTCGCTGGAGTAGCTGCCCAGCATGTGCGATGACCCGAGCATCTCCATGTGCTCAACCCAAGCTCCGCTCCACCCTCTAGCTCCTTCTCCAATCTCAGGTAACTTAGCTTCTTAGTTTTCCTTTTTGTTTTATCCGATTTTTCTAGGTTAGATCCAACATCTTTACCTTCACCTGAATCCCCCACGAGATCCGCCCAGCATCAGTCATCTTTGCCAACTCCTTTGATCACCCTCCTCGTCCGTTAGAACCCTCCACCATCCCAAGCTTTCTCCTCCGCTGGAGGCGGAGGAGGACCCACCAAGGGCTCCGCTTCTGCGCCCCTCAGCCCTCCGTTCACCTCATCTCGCACGCACGCACGCACGCCTCGGCTATCACCTAAACACTCCTGCAGGTTTGAAGATTTCACTGGCCGGACCTCGAACGGAGCCAAGTTCTAGAGCTCCGCCTCCGGTGAGCACTCGTCGACATCGAACGCCAGGCCCTCCTGCAGCTTCCCTGAGCTCTGATCTTCATCGCCAGGCATCCATCGTTCATCCCCGCACTTCACCGAGCACGAAGAGGTGCGGCGGAGCTCTAGGCCTTATGCCGGGGCTCCAAACACACCGCCCATCTACAAGGAAGGAGGAGCTACAGGCACCGTTGGATCTTGCCCTCCGGCGGAGATTTAGCGGTTCAGGAGCAGCCATGTCTTTCTCCCAGAGCGTGGAGGCTCGGTGGGATCGAGCCTCGCCTGAAGCCTTCTCGAGCCACCACGTGGCTCGAGCCACCTGCTACGGTCGTTCGACCCTGCTACGAGCCTCGCCCCCACCCGAGCATGGACTCACGTGCCTCACGCATGTGGGGGTGGGCTTTTTGCATCAACGCCCTCGTGACTTTGTCATATTGTATACATGTCCTTCCAGTCACGTGCCGACCACATGCATCGGGGGTATTTTGCATTTTCACCCTTGTGGGTTTTAATAATTGCAAAAATGCCCCTGTGCGTGTGGGTTATTTACAGGGAAGGTCCCGAACTTTCTTTTATTTGCATTTTGGTCCCTCACAGGGACCTGTTTGCTATTTATCTTTCATGTTTTCTTACACTTATGCCCTTGGCTTCACTCGTGTATATCTTGAGCATCCTAGCTCCTATTAAGTCGATTTCAGTGGCGTTTTGAAGCTCTTTTCATTGTCTTCTTGATGGCATGTTTGTATTTCAGATTTGACACTACAAGTTTTGATGTATTATCTTACTGGCTAAGTGTCTTTATTTCAATGCTTCTCATGCCTGATTTTACATAAATGAAAATAGTTTCAATTATTTGACCATGATTCGACCTTTGATTAAATGGCTCAAGTGTTCCTGTAATTCAGGCATATTTTTATGCATTTCTTCGCATCTCTTTGCATGATTAAAAATCAAGTAAAAAATGCACGTTTCATGATGCATGTTGTGGTCTCGTCTTCATATGTGCTTTGACCTATGTTTATCCAACACTTAGTAAAATCAATTTAAGTGCAAATATCACAAGAGAGCCGCGTGTCCCTGAGTTCGACCTTGGTAACTTACCAATTAAAATATAAATACAACCATTGATTTCCTTGACATATTAAATTAGATGGTTTTTGACGAACTGAATTCAACCCGGCTACAATGACCACTGAGTGTTAATTCTACACTATTAAAGGGTTGAATTTATGGCTCGTCAAATGGCGTCGTTGCCGGGGGCATGACTCATCATTTGTTCTATTTGGATTTTTATTTATTTATATTAAGTGTTTCATTTATGTAGGTCAATTTGATCATTTGTCTTGCATCGTAAATTTTTTTCTTTTTGATTGATCTCTAACCTTTGCTTTTGTGACATGGACCTTGATGTTCAAGGAGGCGAGGAGCAGGTGCTTCCCCGCTGCGAGTAGCCGCAAAAGCATTCTTGGAGCAAGTCGAAAAGAAAGAAAAAAATGTTATTTTGCATATCATTTCATCTCATGTAATAATCGTCTTAACAACGGTCTTCGATCGAAGACTCGCGCTTGTAGATGAATGATTATATGTGGTTGTGTGGGGATCGTCCCCACTTGAGTGTCGACCTAGGATCAGACACACGGCTCTTCCAGCTTCTTTTATCATTTCATTTTTTTACGTGCTTGCTCGTAGGTAGGACACACGTTAAACAAATACGCACGTAGTATCGCTTCACTTAGCCAAAAATTTAAGATGTTCTTCCCTGCTAATAGAAGCATGCTAGGTACGGATTTCAATTGACTTGCATACATCATTTTGGTTTCAAAACAGTCCAAGTTTTCACATATTTTTTTTGCTAAGACACTGCATGTTTTCTCACTTAGCCTAGATCATGGTTTGTATCGATTACATGGTTTTTCTCGATTTCCCCTCCTAGCTTGATTACCTAGCTTAATGGAAAATGGGAATGAGCGGTAGACAATGATCGCTTGGTTTATGTGCTCACTTTAATTCAGTGATAACCTTAAGCAAAAATAATTGGGACTGTTAATTGTAAGTCAACCTAAAATGGAGTAAAATATTATTTTGGGAGAGCAACACCCTTGTTTACGTAGTTGATTTTACTTAACATTTTTTTCACGTAAAAGAAGAATGTTTTAATCACCAATAAAATCGACAAGATAATACACCAACATTTGTTGGTTTCACGTGTGAGTTGGTGAAACAAAAGGGTGTTGCATGCTTGTTTGAGCCATGGATTTTCCGACACCCTCCCTAGAGCCTTAGATACTCCATTCATCTTCGAAGATTCATCCACTCACTTGTATATCCATCCATCTTCTTCGTTCACCTCGTGTCTCTCCTCACATCAAATCTCAATCTCTACACTTAGGCTACTCTCAGCCTAAGTATAGGGGGACCCGAGTCCTCGTAATTTTCTCTACTCATCTTTCCTTGCCTCAATACTTCGGTTATTTCTAACCTAAGTATAGAGGGAGCCCTCCTTAGTTCCCGTATATTTCTCTATATTTAAATGGGCCTATGGACTTGTATCATCTAGTGTTATAAGGACATAACAAAGATTAAGTATAGGGGGTGTACCGTATATACAATATGTGTACTTTAGCTAAAATCTAAAAACTTTGAAAATTTTATAACTTTTTGGGCTAAAGTAAAATCCTGTGAACTAAGTGGACAAAATTTATTTTCAAGGCTTTCTATACTATGTTACATTATTTTTATATAAAGATATTTTTGAAAATGATTTGAAAATGAGTTTCTCTTGTTTTGAAAAATCTTTTGAAATGTTTTGAAAATCTTTATTTGTGTGACTTGGTATTGAAAGTTCTTTTTTGATTTTAAGGAAAGTTGAGTTTAACAAGTGTTCTAACCTCTAATTAAAATCCCATAAAAATGAGAAAATTCAAAATTCCTTTAAAAGTCATTAGTGACTACAAATCCCAAATAAGTAGCCACGTTCAATGAGGGTTCACCCTTAGCAGAGTAGGTGGTTTAGATGACATAGCGTAAGGCTCCATCCTCAAGCAACGGGCTCCGACCTGTACTTACACCTATACTGGTTGAACGTAGATGCATCTACTCATTTGAGTTTAGGCAGTCATGTTATCTTTTAAAGTTTTCAAAAAAAGGTTTTTTGAAGGAGCTGGATTAAATCCTCTAATTTCACACATCCACCCATGATCTGAAATGTTCAAGAAAGCTTGTTTTATGAGGTCTTGAGATTTTAGGTTAACCAGCCTTAGCCATCAGGGTTTTAGACTTAATCATCCATATTTCCCTAGGTGTCTAGATTTGCATGATATATTGCATGCTTAGTCTCCGACCATAAGAATATGATCAGCACATCACATGCACTACTGCCATTTCGATGAGATGAGTTGACTCTTCACTTGAGGGACTGGGCTGGGGGATTCGAGTCTGGACTTGATCTAATGATGCTCGAGGATGGGATAAAAGCTTTGAAGGCTTCATGAAACCTGAGTGTCAGCATTTTAGCCAGTATTAGAACTTGGTTCTTATACTAATCTCTTGACATTGACCTAAGTGCCAGGGTGTGAAATAAATAAAAATGTTGATCAGTGTGCGCCAACTCTTGGTAAAAGCAGTGGAGCTAGCCAAAAATACTACAAATTTCAAAGAAAAGCTCTCATTCCATACAAAGTCAAATTTCAACAAGAGCTTCCACCAAAGGCGAGCGCTCCCAACCATTTTCAAAGTGTCCACTTGGACCACCGCTATTAGGACCAGGAGTCGGGCTTGCACAAAAAAAGGGCTTTGCATCGTAAATGCTACAAGTTTGGGGGTAGAAGATCCGATAGGTACTCAAAAAAGACACACCTCGGTGTATTCCCAGGAAAACAAGTGCAGACGGCTCCAACTTCTCCTGACGGACGCACTGATCAACACAAAAAAATGTGTTGCGTAATAAGGCACTAGAGAGAATCCTTGTTCCAATGAGAGGGAGAGAAGAAATGATACAATCCTATATCCTCCATCACTGGCCTTCCATCTACATTTTCAAGTCTGACAAATAAAGATACGGTGGACTGGATGCAAGATTTGATTTATTCCCTAGTGTTGAGGATTGGGTTCTTAGGAGAATTTCCAGGACCATGACCTTGGGTGACATTTTGACTCGACTCTCGTGAACGCAGTCAACACTAAATGTCATATCCTTAGTTTATATGTACATCATAGAGAGTCTGGATAACTAGAGGAATTGGTTGCCTCTTGATTAAGGCTGAGTTGAGCTCTAAGGTTTTGGATCTCTAAATTTGAGAAGACTTGAACAGATTGGATCCTGTATACACATACACAAGGGGGGTTAATCCAGTTCATTCATTATCTGATGCTCAGGGACGAGCATAGTTTAAGTATAGGGGGTTGATGAAATCATGTTTCATGCTTTTAATTCACTGAAATTAACCCCCTATCTTAGCCTAGCTGTCAATAAAAACCAGAAAATCCTTGTAATTATCAGAGTCATTGAACAAATTAAAAACACAAAAAAATGGCATAATTAAAATCCGTGGAGTTTTTAGCCTTAAACTACTCTTAAAAATATTTTCTGCCTTTAAATGACTTTGTCTCCGTTTTTGGTCAACATGAAACGTGTAGATCTCATCGAGATCTACAACTTTCATGTTTTGAGTTTTTCCAAATTCGGCCATCTATCCCCTTATAAATCAATTTCTTCGTCGCAATAACCTAATTGGGCCACGTGGCTCTTTCTGGTTGAGCCACGTGGCCACATCAACTCGTGCCACGCGACTTGATTTCTCTGTCGTCCGATGCTTCTTCCTCTCTCATGATCACCGCCGTCCATTCCCGCTGTGATCTCCTCCATCCGATCAAAGCACGTATCGCATCTCAGATGTCTGCTAGCGCCTCTTCCTTAGCCAGCCACGCGTCACATCCTCCTCCGCCCGATCTTCTCCTTCTCAACTGCCCAAACCGCTTCAAACCTCAACCCTCAGATCGACTTCCAGTTGTGATCTGGGCCGCCCGCCAGCGTCGTGCTCTTAGCACGCTACGTGGCACGCCCAATCACTGTCCATTCCAGTCACCCTAGAACTAATCCAAACCGCCCAAACGGGCCTCCACCAGGGCCGTAGGATCTCGCGATCCAACGGTCCATGCCTCGTCTTCCACCTCCCGAAACCTCCGCCCGAGCCCCTCGCCTCGCTGACCACCTTCCGCCTTCTAATTTTAGCCGCTCCATCTCACTCCATCTCCATGACCTAACACCAGGTCCACGTAGCCCTCACATCCCCTACCCTTGCGCAATACCTAGCCACGTCTGCCCTCCTCGCCTCCGGTCAGTATCTATCCACGAAACCCACGACTCCATCACATGTACCCCGACCTCTCCACCTTCAAATACCCCCTTTCGAGCCACTATCACAGTCGTCCACCGCTACATGGGACACTGCCTAGTTAGTCTCCGCCCTCCTATGACAAACGAGGAGCAGATTGACGAGCCACGACAGCAGTCGGCTCCGGTGTTGACCCATGGCCTTCTCCGGCCATGTCCGGGCTCCTCCGGGTGCCCCAAGCTCGCTGGAGTAGCTGCCCAGCATGTGCGATGACCCGAGCATCTCCAGGTGCTCAGCCCAAGCTCCGCTCTGCCCTCTAGCTCCTTCTCCAATCTCAGGTAACTTATCTTCTTAGTTTTCCTTTTTGTTTTCTCTGATTTTTCTAGGTTAGATCCGACATCTTCACCTTCACCTGAACCCCCCACGAGATCCGCTCAGCATCAATCATCTTCTCCAACTCCTCCCATCACCTACCTCATCCATCAGAACCCTAGACCATCCCAAGTTCCGGCGGAGGAGCACCCACCAAGGGCTCCACTTCTTCACTCCTCAGCCCTCCGTTCACCTCAGCTCGCATGCACGCATGCCTCGGCTATCACCTAACCACTCCTGCAGGTCTGAAGATTTCATTGGCCGGACCTCGGACGGAGCCAAGTTCTAGAGCTCCGCCTCCGGTGAGCACTCGTCGACAACGAACATCAGGCCCTCCTGCAGCTTCCCTGAGCTCTGATCTTTATCGTCAGGCATCCAGCGTTCTTCCCCGAACATCACCGAGCACGGAGAGGTGCGGCGGAGCTCCAGGCCTCACGCCAGAGCTCTAAACGCACCGCCCATCTACAAGGAAGGAGGAGCTACAGGCACCATTGGATCTCGCCCTCCGACGGAGATCTAACGGTTCAGGAGCAGTCATGTCGTTCTCCTGGTGCGCGGATGCTCGGTGGGACCGAGCCTCGCTCGAAGCCTTCTCGAGCCACCACGTGGCCCGAGCCACCTGCTATGGCCGTCCGACCCTGCGCCGAGCCTCGCCCCCACCTGAGCCTGGACTCACGTGCCTCACACACGTGGGGTTGGGCTTTTTGAATCGGCGCCCTTGCGACTTCGTCATATTGCATCCAGGTCCTTCCAGTCACGTGCCGACTACGTGCATCGGGGGTATTTTGCATTTTCACCCTTGCGGGTTTTAATAATTGCAAAAATGCCCCCGTGCATGTGGGTTATTTACAAGGAAGGTCCCGAACTTTCTTTTATTTGCATTTTAGTCCCTCTCAAGGACCTGTTTGCTATTTATCTTTCATGTTTTCTTGCACTTATGCCCCTGGATTCACTCGTGTATATCTTAAGCATCCTAGCTCCGATTGAGTCGATTTCAGTGGCGTTTTGAAGCTCTTTTCATTGTCTTCTTGATGGCATTTTCTATTTCAGATTTGACACTATGAGTTTTGATGTATTATCTTAATGGTTAAGTATCTTTATTTCAATGCTTCTCATGCCTGATTTTTACATAAATGAAAATAGTTTCAATTATTGACCCTGATTCGACCTTTGATTAAATGGCTCAAGTGTTCCTGTAATTCGGGCATATTTTTATGCATTTCCTCACATCTCTTTGCATGATTAAAAATCAAGTAAAAAAAATGCACGTTTCATGATGCATGTTGTGGTGTCGTCTTCATATGTGTTTTTGACCTACGTTTATCCAACACTTAGTTAAATCAATTTAAGTGCAAATTTCACAAGAGAACCGCATGTCCCAAAGTTCGACCTTGGTTACTTACCAAGTGCAATATAAATACAACCATTTGATTTCCTTGACATATTAAATTAGATGGTTTTTGACGAACCGAATACAACCCGACTGTAATGACCGCTGAGTATTAATTCCACACTATTAAAGGGTTGAATTTACGTGGGAGGGCCTGGGGTGGCGCGGGTGGTGGGGGCGCTTGGGGAGGCGCGGGTGGCAGGGGGCTCGAGCATGGGACCCACGGGGTGGGGGCTAGGGAGGCGGGGGGGGGGGGGGGGGGATCGAGCAGGGGAACTGCGGGGTGGGGGGGGATCGATCTGGGGAGGCGGCGTGGCGGGGGGCGGGGGTGCCAAGCAGGGGACAGAGGGGGCCAGGGGGAGCTTCGAGCGGTTGGCTGCTGCGGGGGGCTCGAGCAGGGGAGGCGGGCAGGGGACAGAGGCGGGCCAGGGGGAGCTTCGAGCGGTTGGCTACTGCGGGGGGCTCGAGCAGGGGAGGCAGCGCCCCGGGAGGGGAGGGTTCGACGCAGCGTTGCCCCCGGGGGTAGGGGCTTCGACCTAGGGAGGGAGTGGCATTTTTAGTAAATTTGATGAATAAAATGGGTATAATGTGAAACAAGATAACAGAATCCGGTTAACTTAAACGGTTAAATGGATGAGGGTTAATCACAGGGTTTGTAGGGTAAAGGTTAACAAGTTTACGGGGGTAAGGTATGAATTCCGTAGTTTCAAAGGTCGTAGAGGTAATTGACAAAGATTATAGGTCTACTGGGTAAAAATCCCTACTATTAATTGGACAATTACCCTTCCACAACCGCGTACACGAGGAGACACTTACTTATTACCTTGTAATCTATACGATGGGACGGAATCACAGGACTATTAGGTTGCTACTCATGTCAAGGCTTCTCTGAGCGAAGGCGATGAGGATGTCGATTTCATCGTAGTCGATATAGCCGTTGCCGTCGATGTCAACGTCTTCCATGCCCTTGATGGACTTCCACCAGGCAACCATCTTGATCTGCAGATGGCTTTCGGGAACTCATCCCTATAGCTATGAATACAAATTAATCAGACAAACCATGATTAATTTGCCAACGATTAAAAGAAAAGATAATATTCATAACAAATTTTAAAAAGATGTATTGTTATACATCTAATAATGGAACTTACGATAAGATAAATAAACTATCACTACACAAATATATTCTATAGGGATGCTTTAAAAAAAAATATTATTATGTTATCCGTTGAAATATATAATGACGATATTATTTATTGCAAAATTATTTATTATACTTGAAATTAGAGATGAATGACATATCCATTATTACCATAATGTTGGCGTTGTTTCATATAGCAATGCTTATCAGTAACTATTTTTCAAAGAAATTAACTAATATTGATAATTACCTAATTATCAATAATTTTGAAAAAAAATGAATGATATAATGATGTTTTTTAAAGCATCGCTATATGTCCATTTTAGTATATTCATTCTCATACACAAATTTTATTTTAAATAAATTTTCATAATGAAAATTACATAAAATTAGAAAAAAATTTAAAGAAATCACAAACACTATCATTCCGAGTAATTGGAATTAGTAAGACTCAAATTTCTAATTTTTAATGAACAAACTATAGTAATCACATGGGATTTTCACCACCAAATGTTGAAACTTTCTCAATTAACTCCCTTGCTTACATATACTCTAGGAAAGCTCTGGAAAGAATAAGAAAGAGCAGAAAAAGCTACTTATGTCCTGAATGTTCTCTTTAATAAGGTCGCCTTGACCGGGCTCTTACCGTATAACCCTTACCTGAAAAACTAGAGCATAGCTAGCCTTTCATCGCTTTAATTAGAACCAGGGTAATAGGGCACCTTTTTTGCCTTCCTTAAGTCCAGGGATGAAGTAGCTGGAAAGACAGGCCGGGAAAATTACTTTCTCAGCCCGGTAAGCATCACAACTATCGCTTCAACCCTGTAAACTTGGTCAGTTTATCACCAGGTACCATGCCGTCAATTTGACTCTTCTTGAGTTAATGTCCTCAATTTAACTCAAGTTAATCAACCGGGAGAGAATCCAACTATTGTAGCCCCTACCTCTCCCCTTTCTTCATTTCACCCCTTCTTCCTCCCCAACCACTCCCCTCTCCCTCCCTCCCCATCTACGAGAACCGTGTGACTCAAGAAATCTTCTTCCTTCGTTAAGAGAACGAGGCATGAACATATGAAGAACCTCTACAAGAGATTGATCATATCGATCCAACACCATTAAGACGATCATTGATGTGGAGTCAACAACCCTGGGGTAAGGGAATGGCCATAGGATAGAGAGAGAGGGTGGACACATGTATAATTTTATAATTTCTGACCTTAAAAATTCTTCTTTTTCCAATACTCATATATTATCTTTAATGGAACAATCAAGAACTCTTTAAAGGATAGGGTGCCTTTTCATTGGATACTTGGATATAAGATCATGGTGATTGTATATGAAATGTAGAGTTACTTGAATAACAAGATCTAATCTCATTTCCAGATCTAAAATATCTCTCAATGAAGGCTGATCATATCAGATATTATATCAAATATGCTCATTGCATTTGAATCCAATTCAGATCATTGTCCAAACTTTGGATTAAGATTGGACAACTAGTCTATTGGCGTCACTAAAATCCGAACTGGTTTCATCACTCCCTCGAAATGGAAGTGTCATTGTATACAATCGATTAAGATAACATCATTCTCGAGTATTCCTAATATATGTACATCCTGTATACTGGAAGATCGTGATTGAATCCGAAGTTAGAAGCAAATATATGCTTTTCAAAAGCATACACCATATCTTCTGATTTAGTAGTGAACATGTATAACCCCTTTATCTCCGGTCCGGTCAGATGATGTATAGGCATTGCACACTAATGTGCCACTGTATAGACCTTGCCTAGGTCATCAACCTAATGGTTTGTCAAATGTACATACTCAGACATATAATAAAACATTTATCTCCTGTCAGAGGATGTATAGACACACATGACAGTATACAATTTATGTGCCAATGTCATTAAAGCAAATGCAAGAAAAAAAGAGAGATGCCAATCTCGTTCAACAGACCGAATTTGCACCCATCCCTATAATGATTCAACATATGTTGGGAATCTGGTACAAAACAAGTCTAGTAGATATCTATTCTTTTCTTCGTAATAGCTCTATCCATTCCTTTCTTCATTTTATAGAGATCGTTTGCAGTATCTCAGTTGCATGATTTCGTTGATTCTTCTAGGAGCCTAGAAGGAAAAAGGGACCACATAATGGAAACAATAAGAAGAAATTATGTATTGATCATGTAATTCAATGTCCATGTCACATTAATGAACAAGGCTCATTTAGACATCAAAATTGATCCACTGTATATACTGGTGACGCTCAAAATATGCGGTGAATCCCTGTCAGCTCACCCACCAGAAGAATGGAATGTTGCATGTCAGGCAGGGGCATACTTTTGTACAGCAATATCAACACAACAGACGGAGATCTATATACACCTTAGGAGCCATACCTTTGCAGTGCTCAGCATCGTCAATGAACCAACCACCGACCTGCAATACACAATTTACAGATCCACACCATAACAAACCAAATCATCCTAATGGCTGGATAAAAACACAAGCACACCTACTTGAAAAGTCCAGAATTCTCCCATCAGTATTATGCAGTAAATTTATTAGTTACCAATCGGTTGCAAGTAGAATCCAGCTGAGAAAACACTTTGCAAGTGTCAAAAAAATAGAAAAGAATCGATAGTGAAATGTGCAAAATCACAGAGATTTCATATTTCAATGATTGAAATATACCACAAATGAGCAAGCTGCGTAGAATCCATCTGAGAAAACACTTTGCATGTGTCAAAAAAATAGAAAAGAATCAATAGTGAGATGTGCAAAATCACAGAGATTTCAATCCCAATGATTGGAAATATACCACAAATGAGCAAGCTGCGTAGATGCACCAGTATAGATGTATCTTGCAGAACTAGGTTCCATCAATCTTGGTATAAATATATGGAGATGCTCCTATTCTTTGTTATGAACACATGAGAATTTTAACTCGGATATTACGAATGACTTACCCTAGTAGATCAGATTACGATTTCTTCTGATAGAATGTAGATAATCCTGTACATTAAATTAATAACACATCCATACAGATAAAATGTGTTCCCATTTCGATTACTTGTATACATATTGTTCACAAAGGAGATTCGGATCTTTATCATATGAGTCTCCTTCATTCTTAGTCAAGTAACAGTAAATCCTGACGACTAAACCTTAAAAGAATAATACTTTTTATTTCGTTAAATTTGGTAACTCAAGTTCTTTTATCCAAGTAACTTCTCATCCAAGTCACTGCTTTTTGTCATCTGTGTTAGAAATATCCTCATTTCTATATCAGTACCCTGCTATTGTAATTTTCTGCAACAAAAAATGAGTATTTCCATCTGCCTTCCAATGCTGAGAGTCCAACTTCAAATTTTAACTATAAATAAAGATTAAATCAATATTAACATGCCATGCATTTCATTACATAGTTATGTACCTTTTATTTGTGTGATTAAGTAAGCAATTCCAACAAATGTGAAACGAGTACAAGTTATCCCTTTTCTTGTCCATAAGATTAAAATCTGGTAGATAAAGGGAAATAAGTGTGGTTGAGATTGAGTTAGACAAGACCCCAATTTGATCAGCAACCTGGTCAGTGGAATCCGTGGAATCCAGCTAAAACTGAAACCACTTTTAGTGTGAGTCAAGCTCATGCCTGGATCTCTTATTAACGCCCATAGGACCTGAAAAATATTTAAATTGTCTACATTTAAGTACATTCCTCATAAAACATTTTTTTAGCATCCTTTTTAACGTCTTTTGTATCAGACTCTTCAACGAATGAAAATTTATAAATATAATTTATATGGGGCAGATACATTTCAATGGTCTGGTGGTAGCCAAATCTCCCTTTGTGGCGGTTGCATTAGGTAGCCAAACACCAACGTAAAAAATAGTCGGATCTTTCAACATGGATTTGAGCAAGAATCCATGTAACCGACCCTACTTAAAGTGGGAGAAGGTTCTGTCATAAAGATACACATGTATGTATGTAGTTATTAATGTACGTATATATAGGTGATAATTTTTTGTATACATGTAATTATGTTCTATATAGATTCTGAAAAGGCTATACGAAAAACATTGATCTGACCGAAACCTGGGCTTGAACACAAGCTTTGGGATGTTAGAAATGCCCAACATATGACCCACGTGAACCTCCAAGAACGAGGCAGAGTACTGCAGCTAACTGCCTTCTCCACTTGCTATGTTCTAAGCCTTCTCCACTTGCTATGAATCCATATTTTTGTATCCCATTTTAAGCCAACTTATAATGCTTACCACGGAAGACTTTCATGCCGAGACACTTCCCATCAAAGTTTTCCTTCGACAACCTCTAACATTCCTCAATTCTGAAACATGATGTGAAACCCCGTCTGCTGCTTTCACTTTTTCACTCCACCGCGTTGCTTTCTCTGAAGAGGTTCAGGATTCTACAGAGGCGGAAGATGGGATAATGCTTCAAGAATTTACCTTCTCGACTTCCTGATCTGCTAAAATTGGCAGCAGATTCTAAAAAGCAGGGCTGACATTGATAAAGCAGGAATTAGGAATTGGAGAAAACTTAGGGTTTGTCATCAGTTTCATACAACTACAACTATTAATTAAAATTAGGGTTTTTATCAGTTGTGCCCCTCTTAGATATTGCAATATCAGTTATACCCTTCTCTTTTTGGGAATATCACTTGTGCCCTCAACTTCTTGCTGTTCTATGACTTGTGCCCCTCCGTTACTTTGACCGTTAGGCGTTAATAAGTTGAACTTAACCATAGTTTAATCAAATCATGGTGTAGTTAAAAGGGCATATCTGGAAGAAAAGTCCCCACCTCCCTATCCCTTTTCCTCCCTCTTTCTCACCCTTCTACCCTTCCTCCTCTTCCGACCACCTCCTCCTCCAGTCTCTTCTCCTCTGACATTCCCCCTCCAGGCGACAATCATGCTGGATTTGCCGATGCTGGGAGGGTTATAGTGGAGGTAGCCGCACTTCCAAGCACGACCGATTCTGTGGTAGAAGGCCTTCCCGTCGGTGAACTCACGGAGGTCGGCCATGATGTCGGCCTTGCTGGGGTGGGGGGGGGTCCATGGCTAGCGTGTCGAAGGTGGAGGGGTGCTTGAAGGGGACAAACTCCCAGGGCTACCCACGAGCATCGGGCGACTCGTCGTGGCGTGTTGGTGCAGAGGAGGCGGTCCTGGTTGTGCCAACAGAGTATGGTGGCCTGGTCCATCATGTGGTCGAGGTACATATGCAACATGAGGAGCTTGTCACGCTTGCAGAGGCGGAGGGTGAAGTCATGTTTCTCGTCGGGGACGGGGCACCATGAGGCGGGGGAAGGTAGGTGGATCTGGGGGCAGACGAGGGGTGTCAAGGAGAACTGGGGGCGGACGGGGGCCGAGGAGGAGCGGGGGTAGGTGGGAGGAGCTGATGGTGGATGGGGGTGCTGAGGAGGAGCAGGGCCAGGGGGAAGAGCTAGGGGCGGACGGGAGTGGGGGGGCGAGGAGGAGAGGGGGCATGTGGGAGGAGCTGGGGGCGGATGATGGCCTGAGAAAGAGCGGGGGCGGAAGGGGAAGCACAGGGATGGAGACGCGAAGGTCGGGATGGGGGGGGGGGAGCTTGGGGTGGAGGGAGAGGCGGGGGAGGGGGGAGCTCCGAAGCAGAGGGGGGAGGAGCTTGGGCAGAGGGTAGTGCTCGAGGCGGAGGGGGAGGAGCTCGAGGCCGGGGCTGGTGGTGGTTCGGAGGAACCGTCGGAGGAGTAGGAGATCGGGAGGAGGAAGAGAAGGGAGGAAGAGGATGGGGGAGGAGGATGAGGAAGAAGAAGGGGCTGGATATTTCAGTCCATTTTTTAAAATTAATTCCCATTGTATCCTCAAAGTTTACGTCCATTTACATTGGAGATGAACGTCAACTAACCCGAGGGTACAAGTGATAGAACAACAAAAAGTCAGGGGTACAAGTGATATTCCTAGAAAGGGAGGGGTATAACTGCAATTGCAAAATCTCAGAGGGGCACGACTGATAAAAACCTTTAAAATTAAGGATATTCGTCTGTATTTAAGTCCTCACAAATTTAATTTATTTGGATAAATGAGATCGGATGTGATCTCTAATTAGTTAATCGACTGGATAATTTTACGAGTCAAATCACGATTTTTTGGGTTAGTTTTAAGTTTCTTTCTTATTTTGGTAATTACATCCCTTCCTGTATAAAAGGAGTTAATATTCAGTGAGTTGAGACAATTGTAGTGAAAATTAAAATTGGAGTTTTTTTCCATCTCTCTCCACTTCCTTTCTTCTAACCCTCACTCGCACATCTCCGCACTTCTTCTCCCCAAATCCTGTGCAACGGGCGCATTTGTACCTTCTTCACTCACCCTTACTATTCTTCTCGCCACCCAAAATTCTCTTTTGCGTCAGACAAGGTGGGAAATGTGCATTTCCGGTTTGATGATAATGATAATTTCCTTAGACTCTTTGATTAGCAAAATTTTAAAAGACAACACTTCAAGGTCCCTGATACGCATTTAAAACAAGTTCGTAGACACTAAGAAGTGGACTCCACTGCTTATGCTTTTTTCCGTACTCGTTGAAAACCATTTACAATATTGCTTAACTCGATCCTCCATCCGACTCACCTACTTCCGAAGACCATGATGTCAGGATGGTTGATCGTTGAGTAGAAGGTCAAGTGCATATATTCTTCTCAATCCTACAAAAAGCCCTATCAAAAAGACACCGGAGTTAGGGCGTTCTTTATCAAGCTTTGACTGAGCCAAGCTATACTCAACCTTACAATTATCCTTTATAGAGAGCTTTGTTATTAGAGAAAAATATACCTTAGTTTAATTTTCTGGAATTAGCCTCGTTTCATTATATTGAATGTCTCTATTTATTCAGTTAGGGTGCGCTTGCTTAGTCACCATTAGATCAACTTAAAACAATTTACAGAAATATGTATACAACACCAACAAAGCTTTTTTCCCACATTAATTAGGGTTGGCTATATGGATTCTTTGCCTCCATTCAGATGTATCTTGCATCATTCTCGGGCTTAGATTCAAAAAACTAAGATCCCTTCGGATAGTGTCATTCCAACACTTCTTGGGCCCTCTTCGCCCTCTCTTAACGGGCTCAACATCCCAAAATTTGCACCTCCTAACTGGTGCATCACCCGACCTCCTTTGCAAATGGCCATACCACCTTAAGCGGTTTTCTAGCATCTTATCCTCGATCAAAGCTACACCCACTTTCCTTCTGATTGCATCATTTTGAATCTGATCTTCACGTGTATGTCCATACATCCACCTTAGCATTTTCATTTATGCAATTGTCATTCTCTGCACATGTCTATGGTTCACAGGCCAACATTCATATCCATAAAGCATAGTAGGTCTCACTACTGCTTTGTAAAACTTTCCTTTGATTTTCATAGGAATTTTCTTATCATATAGAACAATAGAGATTCCTCTCCACTTTAGCCAACCAACATTTATTTTATTAGGAGCATCTCCGTCAATTCCCTATCATGTTGCAAAATAGATCACACGTATCTAAAAGTCTTTCTTATGAATGTTATAGTCACCAATCTTCACCTCGATTCATTCACCGCTGAAGTTACAGAAATATGTACACCTCAAAGAAAAAATAAATAAAACTAATAGACATGGACTGTACCCCGTCTGTGATGAATAATAATTATTGAGAATATTTCATCATCTTGGGAAGTGCAACATGAAAATAGTTTCTAAATGGTTGTTCGCATAGATGGTCAGAAGAAATTGATTTTGTATGGATTTTTTTGCAGTAATAGTAAATAGAAACTAAATAAATTTCATTGGTCAAGGTGAATAATAGACTCACTCATGCGGATGATCTATCGACAAGACTGATTAGATCAATCTATGGAGTGTCATCCGTCATGCACGTCCGTCATGATGCGGTGTCCTCCCCACCCACGTATTGGAGAGGTGTATGTACGGTGCTTCCGGATGTGACGCCATCGATGTGGCCGGTTCAAGAGATGTTAGTAGTTTCCATTTTTGGAAGGATGTTTGGATAAGGGAAGGGGCGTTTTATGATCTGTATCCTAGGCTTTTTGCGTTGATGCAGGATAAGGAGGCCATAGTGGCTGAGATCTGGGCAGGGGGCTCATGGACTCATATCATTACAACAGAGTTGTCATATCAGCGAGTGGAGGACTTTTTGGGTCTCTCAACCAGGCTTGCGAGGATAGATGATCCATCGAATGGGAGAGATTCGTGTTGTTGGAGAGATATAGCCTTCTCGGTCGAAAATTCATATAGTACTTGTTGAGATATATTCTATCTTTTATCTCTTTTATGTAATTTCTATTTTTTTCATCTTCATTATGTAATTTACCCAACGGGTCTCTCATCTATATAAGAGAACCCTAGGACCTCATGAGAATGCAATTCATTATTTTCCCTCAACATGGCACCAGAGGGACAGTCCTAGACCGGACTTCTTGTATCCCACCGTGCCTTAGACCCCACTTGTAGCCTCCTCCGCATTGCGCGCCACCATTGCACCTCCTAGTAGTAGTATCGTATGTTGCCGCCTCTACTTCAGAGGCAGCCTAGCGGCACCGCGAGCAGCCCAGTGCACCACCATGCCTCCGTGCAGCTGTGAAGGGACCTACGCACCACCGCACCTCCATACATTGTTGTTAGCCTGCTGTTACGTGTTGTAGTGCCTCCTCACGTGACTTTATATGCCACCAATGGCCCCTAGGGTGGTTTTCTCTAACTGCACTCTAAAATGGTCTGATTTTAATCCGAAAACAAGATTTCAGACCTATAAATCCCATTTTTCGGCCCTAGCACGGCTTGAGGGGTAACAAGGATGGTTATATGAGTTTATACGTACAACCAATCCTTTATATGATTGTGTAGACTTGCTCGATTCGGTCTACTTCCTCATACGAGTTCCGTTTTTCAGCCTTCTTTCATCATATCTTTTTTTTGAAATCAAAGAGAGGGGGTAACACTCATAGGTGCCCACCCCAAGAATGCATTAAAAATCATGGTTCAAAAATACAAAAAGGTGGCTTAGGAAAGCCACGAGTCTAGCAGGCTCGACACATGGATACAAATATTTTCCTTATAAAACCTTTGGCTAGAGAACAACAGAGCGTTCCTGGCCAACCAGATCGCCCAGACAGTGGCCACAGGGCGGAGCAGAATTCTTCTCGGACGATGCCTGACCGATACCAACGAATCACAGAAGGAGGAAAGGCTCCCCGTATTGACCCAGTCCAAATCTGGGCCGACCCAGATAGGCGCCGACATCTGATAGGACAAGAAGAGATGCTCCGCAATCTTAATGCATGATCCACACAAAAGGCATCTGTCAGAAGCCGTCCCAAGCAGTCTAGCACAGCGGTCGCGCGCCATCAATCTCCTCTCCTAAACAGGCAAAGGAAAAAGCCAATCCTCTCAGGCAGTGTTGTAAAAATCGGCCGACTAATCCGATTAGTCGGTCCGATTAAGCGACTCGGCGGGGTAGCCGAGTCGACTTACCCAAATCGGCCAATAGTCAGACCTTGCCGATTACTCGACCGATTACTCGATGTAGGCGGGCGCTTAATCGGGTGACTTTTGCAACACGTTTTCGGGTCCCATTTTTTTTAAACCGCAAGTTACATTTGGGAACTTACTGTCGCACAGTAAGTCCCCCATCGTTTCGAAACCCCCCACGCCTCTCGACCCCTCGCGCCCTAGACCTCCTGCTCCCCGCCGCCGGTCCTCCTGCTCCCCGCTCGCGAGCTCCTGGCCGCCGCCGCTCCTCCAGCACCTCTCCGGTAGCCACCTCGCCACTCCTCTCTCGCCGCGCCGCCTGAAGGACGCTCCATCTCGCCGCTCGTCTCTCGCCGCACAGGACCTCAGGTTAGGGTTTTTTTTGTTTTCATTTTTTCATTATTTGTATTTTATTATATGATCATAGCATGCCATTCTTGATAGCTTATATTGTTATATTGCTATGCTAGATGTTTACATCTTGTTTACATCTTGTTATATTGTTATATTTTTTCATTATATTGTATGCTAGATGTTTATATCTTGTTATATTGTTATATTGCTAAACATGTCCAATTATATTTTTGTTAGGTTGTATGAAATTATAATTATGTTGTATGTTTGATGTTTAGGGTTTGTTCTAGTATTATGTTGTATGCAAATATTTGTGTTGTATGCAAATATTTAGGTTGTATGCAAACAAATTATGATTATGTTGTATGCTTAGTGGTTATTGTATTGTATAATGTATATCATGCCATTGATTTTTTTTATATTATAATTCATCATTTTTTTATTATGTAGATGGCTACACCACCAACGAACGTCGCTTCCGGTAGCGACTCATCTTTTTATGTGCCACCGGGATCAACTGATCCTGCATGGCAATACGGCTACCTTGCGAGCCGTACGGATCCAAATACGGTCACTTGCAGATTGTGCAAGAAGATTGTGAAGGGTGGTGTGTATAGGTTCAAGCAACATCTAGCACACCGAAAAGGGAACGTTGCTGCATGTCCCAAGGTTGATGAGGAAACGAAGAACAAGATGATTGCATACCTTGATGATGTTGCCAGGAAGAAATCTCAGAAAGCCGCTGATGTTCATGAGATGAGGGAGGAAGTTGATATCACTGGAGGTGTGGGTTCGACGAAGAGATCACGAGTCTCTGAATCCCTCGAGCAGACTGTCGCAGTGGAAGGGTCATCACGTCAAATGACCATCAAGGAGGCATTCTCCAAGGATCATCGTGATAGGGTCACATCATTCATATCCAAATGGGCATATACATCGGCAATTTCGTTTAATGCAATGACGACAAAAAACTTCCTGCAGATGGTGGAGGCTATTGGGAAGTATGGGCCTGGACTAAAGCCTCCCACGAGGTATGAGCTTAGTGGTCCGCTTCTAAAGAAGGCAGTGAAGGAGATTCACGATGGATTGCAAGGTCATCGTGATACGTGGACATCGACGGGATGCTCTTTGATGACTGATGCATGGACGGACAAGCGTGGAAGGAGCATCATCAATTTTTGTGTCAATTGCACATTGGGGACTTCATTTTTGAAGTCCATAGATGCCTCAAATGAGGCTCACACTGCGGAATACATCTGCAAGTTGGTGGAGGAGTGCCTGAATGAAGTGGGAGTGGATAAAGTGGTTCAGATTGTGGCGGATAATGCATCCGCCAATGCTGCTGCAGGAAGATTGTTGGTCACCAAATATCCACAGATTTGGTGGACTCCGTGTGCTGCGCACTCCATTGATCTTGCTTTGGAGGAGATAAGCAGAGAGACAAAGGTGAGAAGTGCAATCACAAAGGCGAAGAGGCTTACGGTGTTCATCTACTCTCATACCAAAACTCTTAGCTTGATGCGCAAGTTCACCAACAAGAGGGACATTGCAAGGCCCGGACAAACAAGATTTGCAACCACTTTTCTCACTCTTGAAAGCCTAAATGAAAAGAAAGACAAGCTGAGATTGATGTTTTCCTCAGAAGAGTGGAGAAACTGCAAGTGGTATAAGACCAAGAAGGGAGAAGCTGCGAGTTCCATTGTTTTCAGCCCTACATTCTGGAACCATACAACACATGCTAACAGAGTTTTCACTCCACTGGTTCGTTTATTACGTGTGGTTGATGCAGATCGACGCCCATCCATGGGCTTTGTCTACGGAGGGCTTGAAGAAGCAAAGCGAGAAATAATTGCAGTATTCAATGGTGTGGAGTCATCTTATAATTTTTTTGTGGATGCTATTATCTCCAAGACCAAAGGGAGGCTTGATACTCCATTGCATCTAGCAGCATATTACTTGAACCCATTTTACTTCTACACCGAGTCTCATGGTGATCCAGATGTTGTGGTGAGGAGAGGGTTTAAGGAATGCATGGAAAAATTTTATCCAGATTTGGATATACAAGATGCAATTACTAGGGACGAGCTTCCGACATATAGACTTGGTCGTGGAGATTTTGGGAAGCCTTTAGCTGTGAGACAGAGGATGATAAATGATGGTAATTTTGATCCAGGTATCTTAGTCATTTGTTTCCTATTAATGTTAATCACTTATTTTATTATGTTGACCATTTCTCTATTCTAATAGCTAATTGGTGGCATAATCATGGAGATGACACACCTCATTTGAAAGCTATGACTATCAAAATCTTGAACTTAACGTCTTCATCATCGGCAAGGTCGCAGAAGTCGGCAGTCGGTACTCGGTCGGCAGGGTCACTGACTAAGGATTAATCGGCAGTCGGGAGAGTAATCGGATTTAGTCGGACAATAGTCGGTTTGAAATTTTTTTATTATTTTAAATATATAAATCAATTTTTATAGCATATACTCTCATTTATAATCATATATCAGTTTTAATATTTTTAAGAGCATAAAAAAATAGCAAGAGATTGAAAAAAGAAGCAAGTTAAGAACAAAATGTTTGGCACATAGTACAAGCAAATGTTCAAAAATAAAAGACAATTACAACATGCTCAAAAAATAATACAACTGAAAGTAAGACAAGTATCCCAAGCCATTGGGTTCAATCCTCAATGTCGTCATCCAAGTCCAGCTCTTCTTCTTCATTATCGCCTTCTTCTTCATCGTCATCATCTTCTTCTTCTATATCCTCAAGATGTAGCTCCTCCTCCTCATTCATCGGCGTAGCATTGGAGCTTGACGATGAAGCTCCCTTTCCACGCTCACCTCGTTGGCTCCTTCTTGGTTCCAATTTCTCTTCGGCGCCACTAGCATGTGCTACAACACCCCATGTCAGTCCGGAACCTGGAAAAACCTCCTCATCATGAGCATCAACATCCCCGGTCCATTCAGCCATGTGTGCACGATCACGAGATGACAGAGGATCTCTCTCTTTCTCAGCTCGGCGTACCTGCAGGTTGGAATTGAAACGCACATATACAAGATCGTTCAGCTTCTTCGTCTCCAACCTGTTTCTCTTCTTGGTATGGATCTGAAGACCAAAAAATTTAACTTTATATCAATTACTCATTTAAATTTTACTATTACTAATCGAATTGGGTGGGTGGAGTGGAGTCTTTACCGAGTCAAATGTACTCCAGTTACGCTCACATCCCGATGATGAAGACGTCAAGCTCAAGATTTTGATAGCCATAGCTTTCAAATGAGGTGTGTCATCTCCATGATTATGCCACCAATTAGCTATTAGAATAGAGAAATGTTCAACATAATAAAATAAGTGATTAACATTAATAGGAAACAAATGACTAAGATACCTGGATCAAAATTGCCATCATTTATCATCCTCTGTCTCACAGCTAAAGGCTTCCCAAATCTCCACGACCAAGTCTATATGTCGGAAGCTCGTCCCTAGTAATTGCATCTTGTATATCCAAATATGGATAAAATTTTTCCATGCATTCCTTAAACCCTCTCCTCACCACAACATCTGGATCACCATGAGACTCGGTGTAGAAGTAAAATGGGTTCAAGTAATATGCTGCTAGATGCAATGGAGTATCAAGCCTCCCTTTGGTCTTGGAGATAATAGCATCCACAAAAAATTTATAAGATGACTCCACACCATTGAATACTGCAATTATTTCTCGCTTGGCTTCTTCAAGCCCTCCGTAGACAAAGCCCATGGATGGGCGTCGATCTGCATCAACCACACGTAATAAACGAACAAGTGGAGTGAAAACTCTGATAGCATATGTTGTATGGTTCCAGAATGTAGGGCTGAAAACAATGGAACTCGCAGCTTCTCCCTTCTTGGTCTTATACCACTTGCAGTTTCTCCACTCTTCTGAGGAAAACATCAATCTCAGCTTGTCTTTCTTTTCATTTAGGCTTTCAAGAGTGAGAAAAGTGGTTGCAAATCTTGTTTGTCCGGGCCTTTCAATGTTTCTCTTGTTGGTGAACTTGCGCATCAAGCTAAGAGTTTTGGTATGAGAGTAGATGAACACCGTAAGCCTCTTCGCCTTTGTGATTGCACTTCTCACCTTTGTCTCTCTACTTATCTCCTCCAAAGCAAGATCAATGGAATGCGCAGCACACGGAGTCCACCAAATCTGTGGATATTTGGTGACCAACAATCTTCCTGCAGCAGCATTGGCGGATGCATTATCCGCCACAATCTGAACCACTTTATCCACTCCCACTTCATTCAGGCACTCCTCCACCAACTTCCAGATGTATTCCACAGTGTGAGCCTCATTTGAGGCATCTATGGACTTCAAAAATGAAGTCCCCAATGTGCAATTGACACAAAAATTGATGATGCTCCTTCCACGCTTGTCCGTCCATGCATCAGTCATCAAAGAGCATCCCGCCGATGTCCACGTATCACGATGACCTTGCAATCCATCGTGAATCTCCTTCACTGCCTTCTTTAGAAGCGGACCACTAAGCTCATACCTCGTGGGAGGCTTTAGTCCAGGCCCGTACTTCCCAATAGCCTCCACCATCTGCAGGAAGTTTTTTGTCGTCATTGCATTAAACGAAATTGCCGATGTATATGCCCATTTGGATATGAATGATGTGACCCTATCACGATGATCCTTGGAGAATGCATCCTTGATGGTCATTTGACGTGATGACCCTTCCACTGCGACAATCTGCTCGAGGGATTCAGAGACTCGTGATCTCTTCGTCGAACCCACACCTCCAGTGATATCAACTTCCTCCCTCATCTCATGAACATCAGCGGCTTTCTGAGATTTCTTCCTGGCAACATCATCAAGGTATGCAATCATCTTGTTCTTCGTTTCCTCATCAACCTTGGGACATGCAGCAACGTTCCCTTTTCGGTGTGCTAGATGTTGCTTGAACCTATACACACCACCCTTCACAATCTTCTTGCACAATCTGCAAGTGACAGTATTTGGATCCGTAGGGCTCGCAAGGTAGCCGTATTGCCATGCAGGATCAGTTGATCCCGGTGGCACATAAAAAGACGAGTCGCTACCGGAAGCGACGTTCGTTGGTGGTGTAGCCATCTACATAATAAAAAAATGATGAATTATAATATAAAAAAATCAGTGGCATGATATACATTATACAATACAATAACCACTAAGCATACAACATAATCATAATTTGTTTGCATACAACCTAAATATTTGCATACAACACAAATATTTGCATACACCATAATACTAGAACAAACCCTAAACATCAAACATACAACATAATTATAATTTCATACAATCTAACAAAAATATAATTGGACATGTTTAGCAATATAACAATATAACAAGATGTAAACATCTAGCATACAACATAATGAAAAAATATAACAATATACCAAGATGTAAACAAGATGTAAACATCTAGCATAGCAATATAACAATATAACAATATAAGCTATCAAGAATGGCATGCTATGATCATATAATAAAATACAAATGATGAAAAAATGAAAACAAAAAAAACCCTAACCTGAGGTCCTGTGCGGCGAGAGACGAGCGGCGAGATGGAGCGTCCTTCAGGCAGCGCGGCGAGAGAGGAGTGGCGAGGTGGCTACTGGAAAGGTGCTGGAGGAGCGGCGGCGGCCAGGAGCTCGCGAGCGGGGAGTAGGAGGACCGGCGACGGGGAGCAGGAGGTCTAGGGCGCGGGGGGTCGAGAGGCGTGGGGGGTTTCGAAACGATGGGGGACTTACTGTGCGACAGTAAGTTCCCAAATGTAACTTGCGGTTTAAAAAAAATGGGACCCGAAAACGTGTTGCAAAAGTCGCCCGATTAAGCGCCCGCCTACACCGAGTAATCGGCCGAGTAATCGGCAAGGTCCGACTATTGGCCGATTTGGGTAAGTCGACTCGGCTACCCCGCCGAGTCGCTTAATCGGACCGACTAATCGGATTAGTCGGCCGATTTTTACAACACCGATCATCGGGATGTGAGCGTAACTGGAGTACATTTGACTCGGTAAAGACTCCACTCCACCCATCCAATTCGATTAGTAATAGTAAAATTTAAATGAGTAATTGATATAAAGTTAATTTTTTGGTCTTCAGATCCATACCAAGAAGAGAAACAGGTTGGAGACGAAGAAGTTGAACGATCTTGTATATGTGCGTTTCAATTCCAACCTGCAGGAACGCCGAGCTGAGAAATAGAGAGATCCTCTGTCATCTCGTGATCGTGCACACATGGCTGAATGGACCGGGGATGTTGATGCTCATGATGAGGAGGTTTTTCCAGGTTCCGGACTGACATGGGGTGTTGTAGCACATGCTAGTGGCGCCAAAGAGAATTTGGAACCAAGAAGGAGCCAACGAGGTGAGCGTGGAAAGGGAGCTTCATCGTCAAGCTCCAATGCTACGCCAATGAATGAGGAGGAGGAGCTACATCTTGAGGATATAGAAGAAGAAGATGATGACGATGAAGAAGAAGGCGATGATGAAGAAGAAGAGCTGGACTTGGATGACGACATTGAGGATTGAAGCCAATGGCTTGGGATACTTGTCTTACTTTCAGTTGTATTATTTTTTGAGCATGTTGTAATTGTCTTTTATTTTTGAACATTTGCTTGTACTATGTGCCAAACATTTTGTTCTTAACTTGCTTCTTTTTTCAATCTCCTTGCTATTTTTTTATGCTCTTAAAAATATTAAAACTGCTAAATATATGAATATAAATGAGAGTATATGCTATAAAAATTGATTTATATATTTAAAATAATAAAAAAATTCCAAACCGACTATTGTCCGACTAAATCCGATTACTCTCCCGACTGCCGATTAATCCTTAGTCAGTGACCCTGCCGACCGAGTACCGACTGCCGACTTCTGCAACCTTGCTCTCAGGCAGGCCAAGGTCCCAAAAGAATCTGCAGTCCCTCACAAGCTCTGCCGATTGCGAATGTGGAGGTCAGCAAATCGTCCTGTAGGCTTTTATGACAGAGAACCTGCTCCCCCGCCACACCCAGTGCTCCCGCTCCCCAGAGGGACGACCGAGAATTCTCAGCGAGTCAAGAAGGAGGAGAAGATCCTCCAAACGTTGGTCGGAGAAATTAGAGCAAAACAGATGCATCCAATAGCCACCAGACCAGCACGAAGCAACGCGTACCTCCTGATTCTCGGCCAAGGCAAATAAGCGAGGGAAATGTTCGCATAGCACCCCTCCGTCCGTCCAGTCATCCTTCCAGAAGGCAAATGACTCCCTGTTTCCTACAATCGGTCTGAAGGAGGCTTGAAGTCTCGGAACGACCGATAAGATCCCTTTCCAAAATGGCGAAGGTCGCATTCCACAGCCACTATTCTCCGACGCCGACACTGACACGCTGTAGATCTGACGAATAAGCATAGTGTAAAGGTCCTCCGTACAGCTCCGAATCCGGCCCACCCACTTCAGCAAAGGGCCTCGTTCAACGCATCAAGACGTCTCACTCTGAGACCCCCTCACTCTTTGGGAGGGTGATGGTCTCCCAATCAACCAGGTGAACGGGTGATGCCTTCTCTTCGTCCGATGCCTTCAAGGGCCTGGCTCCCATCGTGACGATGGATGAGACCAACTATGAGTTGTGGTCTATGTAGTTTCTGAACCTTACGCAATGCAACAACAAGGAGAACATTCTGACAACGTTAGAGCCGACAGACAAGACTGGGGACAATGCTTCGCGGAAGCAAAATGACGCGTATGTGCGTATTTGGCTCTCCAGGACCCTCACCACAGAGATAGCCAATGATAATGTGAACCAGCTCACCTCCAAGGAGATGTGGGATATTCTGGCATCCACTTATGCCCAAGCGAAGAACGAGGTCAAGATTCTTCAGCTTCAGTTTGACATATATAGGACAAAGAAGAATGGTCCCACTACACATGTTCTACTTCTCGCTTCGTGGCATGTTTGAGAAGCTTCACAGCTTCATGCCGATTATGACCTCCACAGAGCAACATATGGCATACAGGAACTTCCTGATGGTTGAAGTTTTCTTGGTTGCGCTTGACCCAAAGTATGAGGCAACACGAGCATAGTTCCTTACTGGAGCGACCATACCTCCCATTGAGGAGGCTTATAGTCGTCTCAGTAGGCTTCTTATTCCACATGTTGCCACCACACAACTTTCCTCAACAATAGCTGCTTCTCGCGCAGAGGAAGTTCTACTCTATTCAAATGGTGTAGTCCTCGTGGCAGAGGTAGTGGACGTCAGCGTTATCTCTACACCTACTGTCTTCATCCAGGACATTCTGAGGACACATGCAATCAAAAGCGTGGATATCATGCATCTGCTCGAGTGGTAGAGCAGATTGATCCTTCAAGCACTACATCTCCTCAAGCAGATCCACGTCTTGATGACATTGTCTCTCGTATAAAGGAGATCATGAGTCCAGTGGCCGACACTACCACTACATGATCCACATATACTGCAGTTGTAGCTAGGGTCTCTTCAAACTCGTCAGGTATCACATACGCTTTTACTTGTTGTATCAGTGCAGATATGATAGAGTGGATTATGTACTCTAGTGCTTCCCACCATCTGTGGGGAAACAGAGCTCAGTTCAGGTCTTACACGCAAATACCCCTTAGTAAATGGGCCATCATTACAAATGTGATTTACTTACCGATCACAGGATAAGGGTTACATTTGACGCCATCCATGCGTCTGTAGAATGTTTTATAAGCTCTTGATTTACAAATGAAATTGCTTTCTATTAGTAAGATTACAAAGGATCTGCAATGTTGTGCCGTTTTTCACCCCTCTTCTCTTGTGTTTCAGGACATACTAAAGGGCAGGTTGATTGGATGTGACCGTGAGCAATGGGGGCTCTATAGATTGATTTAACCTCCTCATGCTGGTACATCTACTATTCCTACTGGACTAGTCTCACCATACCTGTGGCACCTTCATTTTGGCCACCTTCCTCTACAGAAGCAGTGTCATATCCTCCCACAGATCTCCACGCGGTCTTCCTTCCAGTGCGAGGCTTGTCAACTTGGAAGCATCATCGTTCTACGCTTCCATCTCGTTGGAGTCAAAGCAGTTCTCAGTTGTTTGAGCTCCTTCACTTAGATATCTAGGGTACGAGTCGTGTCCCTGATCACCAGGGACACCGTTCTTACCTGGTTGTTGTTCATGACTATTCTAGACTTTCTTAGTTTTTCTTGTTAAAGAATAAGTCTGATGCTAGGTCTGTCATTAAATCATTTATCAACAAGATAAAGAATATTTCTTCTACTACTGTCAAGTATTTGCATTCTGATAATGCCTTAGAGTTTTGCACTTTACAACTATCCGAGTTTCTCATGTCACTTGGCATTGTCCACCAAACCTCGTAAGCCTATACATCTCAACAGAACGGTGTTGTCGAGCGCAAACATCATCATTTACTCGATGTGATCAGAACCCTTCGGATTCAGAGTCGTGCTCCTCACTCTTATTGGGGTGATGCAGTTCTCGCTGCCTGCTACTTAGTGAACCGTATGCCATCATCTGTTTTGGGAGAAAAGGTTCCTTTCTCGATTGTGTTTCTCGAGAAGGATATGTTCTCCCTTATACCATGTGTGTTTAGATCTGTGACCTTTGTTCACAATCTTTTGTCTGGTTGTGACAAACTCTCCTCCAGAACTGTCAAGTGTGTCTTTGTTGGCTACTCTCGTACCTAGAAAGGGTAATATTGCTTTAATCTGCTTCCGCGAAAATACTTTGTCAATGTTGATGTTACATTCTTTGAGTCTATTACGTATCTCTCCTACAGGTACAGACTGGCCCAATCTGACTCTGATGAGGAGGTCTACATGCATCCACCTCATGTGCCTGCTCTACTACCTTCTATCACCTCCCTCACCACCACCTCCACCACCACCTCCATCACCTATACCACATCCTGTGCTGCCTCTAGACCACTACCTACCTTGACTCATTTTTTCCACATGTGTTTAATCGCAGGTCTCGCTCTGTTCCCCATGCTCACAGGTCTTCCCCACCATCCAGCACACCACAGGTATGTAATGAGCTCATTCTTTCTACTGATGGAACTACTTAGTTGTCTATGCAGCAACATTCCTTACAGGATGAGCAGGTACCCTCTCTAGAGGGAAATTTACATATTCAGGAGGTGGCAGATGATCTCGATGTCCCTATTGCTCTATGAAAGCAGAGATGTACATGTGCTTCATATCCTTTTGCAGCCCCGTTGAGCAGACTTTCAGATGATTTCAGGATATTTACCGGGATATTGTCAGCCATGGAGATACCACAAATGTATCAGGAGGCCATTCATGACAGTCAGTGGCATCTTGCCATGGAGGAGATGGTCGTACTATAGTCGTATGGCACTTGAAGCCTTGTTTCAGCTCCAATTGGTGCATCCATTGTTGGGTGCACGCGGGTGTTCACGGTGAAGCACCGAGCAGATGGCAGTGTAGATCGCTACAAGGCGAGACATGTGGCATGTGGATTCACTCAAACATATGAGGTGGACTATCATGATACATTCTCTCCATTGGCCAGGCATTCTATCTCTGTGTGTACTTCTATATGTTGCAGTGACACGGGATTGGCCCTTATATCAGCTTGATGTGAAGAATGATTTTCTCTATGACGACCTACAGGAAGAGGATTACAAGCAACAACCGCCTAGGTTCGTTGCTGAGGGGGGAGTGTCAGATGGTTTACAAGCTTCATGTAACATCCGGGAATTTGCGTAAACCCGAACTCGTCCGATTTTGGGTCTAATGAACCCAAAAACGTTGTCGGTCAATACTAAACAACCTAAAACGACCAATTGATCATGAATCAAAAGTCGTTCGGGCGAAATCGACCAAAAATCGGTCACTTTGTAACGCGCGCCGTGAAAAGCCGCGACGCAAATTCGGAAACCGCGAAACGAACCGAGACCGTCATTAGATCCGATTCGACGACACGAGACCAACGGAATCGACCGTTCGTCAATCGGAGGTCATATGATATTTTTAAATCACAAAATTTAGCCTTAGACAAAAGCCGTATCCGAAAATTTCGGGTATCCGAAACTCGACCGAAAGTATATCAACATTGTACTCATTTTGATCGTCATTGAAAGACGATCAAAACGAGATACTATGCGTTGAAATCCAACGTTCGAGGTAAGAATTTGGGAGACTTTTGTATCTTAAAAAATATATATATAATAATAATTAAAAAAATTAAATTTTTATTATAAAAGTTGCAGCAGATTTCTGCTTGCCAAACTGCCGTTGGAATTTTAATTGCACAACACATGGAACAACTTTTTACACTTGTCAACTTGAGGGGCCACCCACTTACTTATTTATACCCATTCTTTCCCCCAAAACCTTCGTTACTCTCTACTTCTTTCTTAAATTTCACCGAAAGGCTCTCTTCTCTATTTTCTGCTGGAGAAAATACAACAAAAGGGGAGCAGTTGCTGCTATAAGGATCAGCCCCCTCCTGCAGCCTTCATACAAAGCCAATTTCTGGATCATCCTTACAACCTTCTTTATGCAAAAGAGTCTCCACAGCCCCTATATGCTGATGATCTCCGTTTCAGAGATCTAAATTTAATTAGGTACATCTCCATACCCATCATTTTGTTGCCATGCATGTTGTTTTACATATAGACCAAAGCTTCAACTGTACACTCCTTCACTTTTATCTTCTTGCTGCTTAGCATGTACCGTTAGACCATATAATTATTGTCAGTTGTGTTGTTTACACCTTAAAAATCCAAATTCAATTATTGAAATTGGTAAGAGTTTGCATGCATGTGCTGTAGAGATTTGATCTTGCACAAAAAACTGATTTTTGAAAATTTCAAATTCTGTTTTGAGAATTTTTGAAATTCTGGAATTTAATTCCTGTTCTCTACCTAAAGCTCCAATTAAATTTCGAATTCAAGATTTAATCTAAGATCTGGTCTCAGTTTATATATACTTATATATATACATATTAAGTAGGAAAAGTTCTAAACAGCAAGATCGGTTCTATTCTTTACTGAAACATTAGTAATAATAATAATAAATAAATTGTTTATGTAAGCTTCCGATTAATATATATGTGGTTAAATTGAAATTTCTGTAACATGATAACCGAATTGAAACTTTCTCTGCATACTACAAATATATATACTTGAATTGAAATTTTCTGAAAAACTGATTATTGAATTGATTTTTTTGCCACTAATACTCAGTTTTATAAAAGAAAAATTGGATTAATTGATACTGGAGAAAGATTAATGATGCTGGAAAGTGCAGTTAATAGAAAATAAAAGAAGAGCAAATGAGAGCATCCTCACTGTCATATGGAATGGGAATAATGTTTCATTTCAATTCATTAAACATTTAGTTCTGTTCACCTGTTGTCATCAAGATTATCGGTTTTGTTTATCTTGTAAAGAATTATAAAGCCGATTAATTAATAATATTAGGTGTTTAGACGTGACACATAATATTAAACATTTTTGATAAATTCTTTTAGGCTCAATTTCTATTTCCAATAAAAAGATGTCTGTATATCGTTATATTGACATCGTAAGTCCTTATGCATATGATTTGATAAAAAAAATATAAATAAAAATAAAGGTATTTATTCTAAATTTGTTAATAGGTAAATTTGGGTTAATAACCATGACTAATTCATTTTATTTTTTTTTACACCATCTCTTCTTATGTGTAGAGAGCAACAGATGAATTCTCTCCTTGTTATAATGAGATACTCAATTAGCTTCGGAATTCAAATTGTAAAAGAAAAATCATTCTATGTTAAGATAGATCTATTGATCAAATGCAGCGGAAGCATGGTAGGCTATAACCCATAGGTTCCAGGATACACACATCGTACACATCGTGAATCTATGACAACTGAGAGTCTGAAACAAGTAGATGAAAGTGTAGTCATATTGTTTATTGATGGTTCACGATCTTATAGACACTTGTGTATTTATGAGTATTATGAATAGAAATCCCAAATCAACTAATCCTTGAATAGAATCATCTCTTTAGTCATATCACTAAAGGAAAGATATGATTAATATCTAGATTTGTAAGTCATCTATCTGTAAGTCATCTATAAGAGACATTGAGAAAGCTTTGAGGAATCAAAGAAAAAAAAATGAAATGATGAAGTATTGATGACTAATAATAAATCGTGCCGGTCATGGTGACCTTTACACCTGACCGTGCGAGGGCGCGGTGACCCTCAACTGGGCGGAAGAAAGGAAGCCCAGTTAGGGCAGCGGCCGCCAAGTGCGCGGGTCTAGGATCCCAGTCTTTTACACGGCTTATGCGAGCTCACAGTGTTTTTACGCCTCGTTGGGATCCTGACTTTAGACCAGTTCCGTTGACCCTGTCTTTTAGGATACCCAGGCGGGTGATCCTTGGTTTTCAGTTTTACGTACAAGCTCGTCCGCCCGTACTAGTCGGGCAGTTTTTCTAGAGCGACTTTTCTAGGGAGTCTCTCTCATCCGTCTCAGTGGCGTAGTTGGGGAGTAGACCTATCCCTCTATTGGACCGCGCTTCCAATTAGAGGGCGAGACGGAAGAGCCATTTGTAGGCTTCTTCACCGCTTGAGTTACTTCGCCAAACAGACTTGGCGATTCTATATCTAGATCATCCATATCTATATCTACAACATCAGGACTTATATCTGAAACATTGAAGTTAAGAATTGGAGAAGTTATGATCAAAAGACTATTCTCGCTACCCAAGAATTTAAATAAATTAATAGATCTTTACAATCTTAACTTTTCCATTTTTTACTCACCAACATGATCTCTGAAGCAATTGATATATATGCTCACACCAATACCCTCATGATTATTCAACTACAAATAAATAGGTAATATGGGGGAAATGTCGGGTTCTGGGGGAAGTCATTAGAAATGCATTACAAACAATTTGAAACTCCTTTTTACTTACGCAAGTAGATGTAGATTTTACTTATACCACCTTTCTACTTGCTTTCTTTTGCACATATTAAATGTCAAGTTATTTTTATAAATTTTAGGGAGGTACCAGTAATGGCTGACGCCTCTTCTTTCCTATTGTGTGTGGCAGGCAAACAGCCTGCAGTTCAGTAGCCGCTCAGTATATACATGCTTCCTGGAGACAAAGTTTATACTAGACGGTATGAATTACTTGTCTCAGTTTTTGTTCAGATGATGATGTAAATGCTATCTCTTTTGTATCACACTTTGGGATATATGTTGTCATGGAAGATCCTTGTACATATTGTAACTTGATATGAATATTAATGAAAAGAAAATTTTGGTGCCACTGTCTCTTTTACTTTGTGGTTATGTTGTGGATGTGAATGTCATGTGGATAATTAGCCGCGCGAAAAAAAAATTTTCTCTGCTTTTCTACAACTTCTGCGATCAATGTGAATGAATTATTGCGAATTTTGTCGTAAACGGGTACCCGGATCCTGAGGGGTTAACAGTTTGGTATCAGAGCAGTGGTACCCCGATACGCACATTCGCAATATTACAATTCCGATCGCATTAAGTTCTCGGATAGCGACAGTCTTCCGACTTGTCGTGAGTCCGAGAAGGGAAATGACATTCATATTCAATAACCACAGATGTCACCAATTTCATTAATTTTCATATTATATCCCAAAAGAGAAAAGCATTTATGATAAATATCTGCCTAAGGCATTCTTATGACTAATTATGGTTCTCATGCAGAGCCATGGCATCTCGACCAGGTCAGGATACTTCTGATCAGCTGGCACGCATACTGAGCGCACTTACCGATCTTCAGCAGCAGCAGGCTGCTATGAGAGGCCAGCAGGAGCAGATATTGGCCCAGCAGACTGAGATTGCTGACAGGCAGACGGACATAGAGATGAGATTTGAGGACCTGTCTGATTTCACGTACCATCCATCCCAGGATGGGATACGGCAGGACCAGCACCAGTCCGTTGAGGTGGAGCAGCCTCATCCTGACGATCCACTAGAGGACATTCCAGAGCGTGGAGCTGAGGATGCAGACTTAGACAGGGAGCAGGACCCTGTTGACTTTGCTGGCGAGGATGCACACGAGTATTCAGTCATTCACAGGCACCAGTCGGTCTTCACTTCTTATCAGCGGGCCAACATACCCCTGTTCGAGGGCACAGGTCCACCAGATGATGCTGAGCAGTGGCTGAAGAGAGTGATGAAGGTGCTCAGGGCAATTCATGCGCCACGAAACACGTGGCTATCTTTCATAGAGTATTCACTGACAGACTTCGCGAGCGATGGTGGGAGGCCGTAGTGTCCGAGTTAAGCCGAGAGCCTACTTGGAACGATTTCGAGACAAAATTCCGAGGCCACTTCTTTTCTGCGAAGTGGAAGGAGTCCCAGCGCCGACTGTTTGCAGAGCTTCGTCAGGGACATATGACAGCCAGGGATTACTTTATCAGATACACAGAGCTGTCGCGACATACACGAGCGGCTGGCGCATTTCCAGAGGAGAATCTGGAAAAGTTCATTGGCGGCATGCGAGAGGAGGTACAGGAGAAGCTGGCAGGATTACACATCACTTCTATCTCCGAGGCTACCGATGCTGCGGAGAAGTTCGAGGACATCAGGGGGAGACGTTTCGGGAGCTCGTCTGGAGCAGCACCTAGACCGCGACGATATTTTGGACCAATATATCGACCGTTTCAGCAGCAGAGGTCAGACCGACGATTCCGACCTACAGATTCGTCCTTCACAGGCAGTGCTCGCTCTTCTCCAGCGACCACTTTAGGAGGAGCACTTGCCGGACGTGGCACAGAGTCCGCTCGACCATCTGGGTCGCAGCGAGTAGACCGACCACCAGCCGTACCAGCTCGGAGTACAGGCACAGCTACTCCACCTACCAGGCCAGTCAGATGCTATCGATGTCATGAGTGGGGACACTATCGCTCACAGTGCCCACAGGTAGCTGGTGAGCCTCAGCCACAGCCTTCACAGTCACAGCCTCAGACACAGCGTTCAGGGAGTTTCCGTGGCAGGAACTCCAACTTTAGGCGACAGCAGCAGAGACAGACTCAGAGTGTGGCAGGTTCCAGTGCCGCACCAGCCAGGCAGGGGCAGATACACGCAGTTACTGAGGAGCAAGCACGTTCAGCGGCTACTGTAGTGAAAGGTATGGTCTCAGTCTTGGGCCGACCTTTCCATGTCTTATTTGATTCTGGTGCGACACACTCTTTTCTTGCTTCGAGGCTACTTGCTTCTTTAGGTAGAGTCACAGAGACTCTTTCTTCCACATACCACATCCGAGGGCCAGGTGGCCAGTTGTTCATTATTTCACTGATAGTCAGGCACTTGCCCGTACTGATTGGAGGTCATGAGATGATTGCAGATTGTCTACTTCTGCAGCTTGATGAGTTCGACTTGATTTTGGGCATGGATTGGCTATCTACTCATCATGCACTAGTTGATTGTTTTAGGAAGACAGTTGTCTTCAGGATTCCAGGTTTACCCGAGTTCACCTTTGAGGGTACTATACAGGACTCCACCATGGAGTACATTTCAGTGTTGCCAGCCCAGCGACTTGTTGACCAGGGTTGCGATTCATATCTTGCTTTTGTTCGGGAGGTGTCTGATCAGGAGCCGATGATACAGGATATCCGAGTAGTATCTGAATTTCCAGACGTATTTCCTGACGAGCTACCAGGGCTTCCTCCTGAGAGAGAGATCGAGTTCGAGATCACATTGCTGCCAGATACACAGCCGATCTCTATGGCACCATATCGCATGGCACCAGCCGAGTTGAGGGAGCTGAAGGTACAGTTGGAGGAGTTACTTGATTTGGGATTCGTGAGACCGAGCACTTCACCTTGGGGTGCTCCGGTTCTATTTGTCAAGAAGAAGGAAGGATCCATGAGACTGTGCACCGATTACAGGCAGCTGAACAAGAGAACGGTGAAAAACCGTTATCCTTTGCCGCGCATCGATGATTCGTTCGACCAGCTCCAGGGATCTTCGGTTTTCTCGAAGATCGATCTTCGCTCAGGCTACCATCAGCTGAGGATTCGCGAGTCGGATATTCCGAAGACAGCCTTCAGGACTCGCTATGGACACTATGAGTTTGTGGTGATGCCGTTTGGGCTCACCAATGCACCTGCGGCTTTCATGGATATGATGAACCGTATCTTCCGTCCATACTTGGACAAGTTTGTAGTGGTGTTCATCGATGATGTACTCATCTATTCACGGAATGAATGGGATCATGCGAATGATCTACGGATTGTTTTGGACACATTACGGGAGCACAAGCTATATGCCAAGTTGAGCAAGTGTGAGTTCTGGTTATCCCAGGTCTCATTTCTCGGGCATATCATTTCTGGAGCAGGCATTGCAGTTGATCCTGTGAAGATAGATGCAGTTATGTCTTGGGAGCAGCCCAAGACTGTCACGCAGATTCGGAGCTTCCTTGGGCTAGCAGGTTATTACAGACGCTTCGTCAACGGATTTTCGCGTATTGTTCGCCCTCTGACACGACTGACGCAGAAGGGAGTTCCATTTATTTGGGACAATTCATGTGAGCAGGCCTTCCAGACATTGAAGGAGAGGTTGACTACAGCGCCTATTCTCGCTCTTCCTTCAGGTACTCAGGACTATGCAGTCTGACTCTACACGGATGCATCTGGAGAAGGTCTAGGAGCAGTGTTGATGCAGGGAGGACAGGTGATTGCTTACGCATCACGACAGTTGAGACCGCACGAGCGGAACTACCCCACACATGACTTAGAGTTGGCGGCAGTTGTCTTCGCCTTGAAGATCTGGCGCCACTATCTATATGGGGTGAACTTCGAGATTTTCACGGATCACAAGAGCCTAAAGTACATCTTTGATCAGAAGGAGTTGAACATGAGACAGCGCAGATAGCTCGAGCTGCTGAAGGATTATGATTGCACGATCTCTTACCATTCCGGTAAGGGAAACGTGGCGGCTGATGCACTTAGCAGGAGAGCGCATGCTGACGGTACGGCGAACTGGCTATACACGTGGGATACGCTTGCAGCTTTGAGCGATTGGCATCCTCAGGAGAGCGCATCCATTTCTACTACCGTGCCTCCACGATACAGCAGTCTTTGGGATCGTATTGTAGAAGGCCAGAAGACCGATCCTTGGATTCATGATAGATACATGCGCGCCGTCAAGGACGAATTTGACGACTTTGTTGTGATGGAGTCTATTTTATGGAAGGCAGGACGAGTCGTTGTACCCAATGACGAGCAGCTTCGAAGAGACATTTTGGACGAGGCACACAGTTCACGGTTATCTATCCATCCAGGTAGCACAAAGATGTACCGTGACCTGCGTCGACATTTCTGGTGGGATGGGATGAAGCGCGATGTGGCGCTACATGTTAGCAGATGCATGACCTGTCAGATGGTCAAGGCCGAGCACAGGAGACCACCAGGATTACTGCAGTCTCTCCCCATTCCCGAGTGGAAGTGGGAGAGCATTTCTATGGATTTTGTTACAGGTCTGCCGAAGACACCAGGTGGCCATGATTCTATATGGGTCGTTGTTGATAGGTTGACCATGTCAGCCCATTTCATACCTGTCAACACGACTTACACTCCATCCAGATTGGCCAAGCTGTATGTACAGAACATCATCAGACTACATGGTATACCACGAGAAGTGGTGTCTGACAGGGATTCGAGATTTACATCTCACTATTGGCATCAGTTCATGTCAGCACTACAGACAGAGCTGAAGATGAGTTCTGCTTATCATCCGCAGACAGACGGACAGAGTGAGCGCACCATTCAGACGCTTGAGGATCTACTTCGCGCATGCACTTTGGAGTGGAAAGGGTCCTGGAAGGACCATCTGCCGTTAGTGGAGTTCACGTACAACAATAGCTATCACTCCAGTATTGGCATGGCACCATTCGAAGCCCTATACGGGCGGAGATGCCTCACACCTCTCAGTTGGCGTGAGGTAGGTGATCATGCTCTCTATTCCGTAGATCTCCTGGAGGAGACTGCGAGAGCTGTTGATCTTGTGAGACGGAGGCTTCTGATGGCACAAAGTCGCCAGAAGAGTTATGCAGACCGTCGGAGGAGAGACTTAGAGTTTCAGGTAACATAATTATTTTCTCCTCATCCACTCAATTATGATATATATGTGTTCAACTTAATCTCATACTAATGACATTACTATAAATTATAGGTTGGAGATTGGGTATTTTCGCGAGTATCTCCCATGAAGGGAGTGCAGAGATTCGGTGTTCGTGGCAAGTTGGCGCCACGATATGTTGGACCGTTCGAGATTCTTGCTCGAGTGGGGAAGGTTGCTTATCGAGTAGCCCTTCCTCCACATCTTTCAGCTATTCATGATGTTTTCCACATATCCAATCTGAGGAAATATGTCCACGACCCTCAGCACATCATAAGTTATGAGAATCTTGATGTAGAGTCGGATCTGACCTATGGGGAGAAACCAGTCCAGATACTTGACCGCGCTGAGAAGAAGCTTCGCAACAAGGAGATTTCATTGGTCAAGGTTTTGTGGCACCGACACGGCGTCAAAGAGGCGACGTGGGAGACCGAAGCCGACATGCGGGCACGATACCCGCAGCTTTTCTGATGTAAGCGTCAAAACAAGCTTTTATAATTAAATACATGATTAATATATGGCTTGTTTTCCCTTTGAGGTTTTTATGGGTTCAAAACCCTTTGAGGTTTTTATGATCATATTAAATCCAAACAAGATACCTATTAACCTTGACTCGAGTCTCGAGGACGAGACTCCCTTTGAGGTTTTTATAATTGTAACATCCGGGAATTTGCGTAAACCCGAACTCGTCCGATTTTGGGTCTAATGAACCCAAAAACGTTGTCGGTCAATACTAAACAACCTAAAACAACCAATTGATCATGAATCAAAAGTCGTTCGGGCGAAATCGACCAAAAATCGGTCACTTTGTAACGCGCGCCGTAAAAAGCTGCGACGCAAATTCGGAAACCGCGAAACAAACTGAGACCGTCATTAGATCCGATTCGACGACACGAGACCAACGGAATCGACCGTTCGTCAATCGGAGGTCATATGATATTTTTAAATTACAAAATTTAGCCTTAAACAAAAGCCGTATCCGAAAATTTCGGGTATCCGAAACTCGACCGAAAGTATATCAACATTGTACTCATTTTGATCGTCGTTGAAAGACGATCAAAACGAGATACTATGCGTTGAAATCCAACGTTCGAGGTAAGAATTTGGGAGACTTTTGTATCTTAAAAAATATATATATAATAATAAAAAAAAATTAAATTTTTATTATAAAAGTTGCAGCAGATTTCTGCTTGCCAAACTGCCGTTGGAATTTTAATTGCACAACACATGGAACAACTTTTTACACTTGTCAACTTGAGGGGCCACCCACTTACTTATTTATACCCATTCTTTCCCCCAAAACCTTCGTTACTCTCTACTTCTTTCTTAAATTTCACCGAAAGGCTCTCTTCTCTATTTTCTGCTGGAGAAAATACAACAAAAGGGGAGCAGTTGCTGCTATAAGGATCAGCCCCCTCCTGCAGCCTTCATACAAAGCCAATTTCTGGATCATCCTTACAACCTTCTTGATGCAAAAGAGTCTCCACAGCCCCTATATGCTGATGATCTCCGTTTCAGAGATCTAAATTTAATTAGGTACATCTCCATACCCATCATTTTGCTGCCATGCATGTTGTTTTACATATAGACCAAAGCTTCAAATGTACACTCCTTCACTTTTATCTTCTTGCTGCTTAGCATGTACCGTTAGACCATATAATTATTGTCAGTTGTGTTGTTTACACCTTAAAAATCCAAATTCAATTATTGAAATTGGTAAAAGTTTGCATGCATGTGCTGTAGAGATTTGATCTTGCACAAAAAACTGATTTTTGAAAATTTCAAATTCTGTTTTGAGAATTTTTGAAATTCTGGAATTTAATTCCTGTTCTCTACCTAAAGCTCCAATTAAATTTCGAATTCAAGATTTAATCTAAGATCTGGTCTCAGTTTATATATACTTATATATATACATATTAAGTAGGAAAAGTTCTAAACAGCAAGATCGGTTCTATTCTTTACTGAAACATTAGTAATAATAATAATAAATAAATTGTTTATGTAAGCTTCCGATTAATATATATGTGGTTAAATTGAAATTTCTGTAACATGATAACCGAATTGAAACTTTCTCTGTATACTACAAATATATATACTTGAATTGAAATTTTCTGAAAAACTGATTATTGAATTGATTTTTTTGCCACTAATACTCAGTTTTATAAAAGAAAAATTGGATTAATTGATACTGGAGAAAGATTAATGATGTTGGAAAGTACAGTTAACAGAAAATAAAAGAAGAGCAAATGAGAGCATCCTCACTGTCATATGGAATGGGAATAATGTTCCATTTCAATTCATTAAACATTTAGTTATGTTCACCTGTTGTCATCAAGATTATCGGTTTTGTTTATCTTGTAAAGAATTATAAAGCCGATTAATTAATAATATTAGGTGTTTAGACGTGACACATAATATTAAACATTTTTGATAAATTCTTTTAGGCTCAATTTCTATTTCCAATAAAAAGATGTATGTATATCGTTATATTGACATCGTAAGTCCTTATGCATATGATTTGATAAAAAAAATATAAATAAAAATAAAGGTATTTATTCTAAATTTGTTAATAGGTAAATTTGGGTTAATAACCATGACTAATTCATTTTATTTTTTTTACACCATCTCTTCTTATGTGTAGAGAGCAACAGATGAATTCTCTCCTTGTTATAATGAGATACTCAATTAGCTTCGGAATTCAAATTGTAAAAGAAAAATCATTCTATGTTAAGATAGATCTATTGATCAAATGCAGCGGAAGCATGGTAGGCTATAACCCATAGGTTCCAGGATACACACATCGTACACATCGTGAATCTATGACAACTGAGAGTCTGAAACAAGTAGATGAAAGTGTAGTCATATTGTTTATTGATGGTTCACGATCTTATAGACACGTGTATTTATGAGTATTATGAATAGAAATCCCAAATCAATTAATCCTTGAATAGAATCATCTCTTTAGTCATATCACTAAAGGAAAGATATGATTAATATCTAGATTTGTAAGTCATCTATCTGTAAGTCATCTATAAGAGACATTGAGAAAGCTTTGAGGAATCAAAGAAAAAAAAATGAAATGATGAAGTATTGATGACTAATAATAAATCGTGCCGGTCATGGTGACCTTTACACCTGACCGTGCGAGGGCGCGGTGACCCTCAACTGGGCGGAAGAAAGGAAGCCCAGTTAGGGCAGCGGCCGCCAAGTGCGCGGGTCTAGGATCCCAGTCTTTTACACGGTTTTACGCGAGCTCGCAGTGTTTTTACGCCTCGTTGGGATCCTGACTTTAGACCAGTTCCGTTGACCCTGTCTTTTAGGATACCCAGGCGGGGGATCCTTGGTTTTCAGTTTTACGCATGAGCTCGTCCGCCCGTACTAGTCGGGCAGTTTTTCTAGAGCGACTTTTCTAGGGAGTCTCTCTCACCCGTCTCAGTGGCGTAGTTGGGGAGTAGACCTATCCCTCTATTGGACCGCGCTTCCAATTAGAGGGCGAGACGGAAGAGCCATTTGTAGGCTTCTTCACCGCTTGAGTTACTTCGCCAAACAGACTTGGCGATTCTATATCTAGATCATCCATATCTATATCTACAACATCAGGACTTATATCTGAAACATTGAAGTTAAGAATTGGAGAAGTTATGATCAAAAGACTATTCTCGCTACCCAAGAATTTAAATAAATTAATAGATCTTTACAATCTTAACTTTTCCATTTTTTTACTCACCAACATAATCTCTGAAGCAATTGATATATATGCTCACACCAATACCCTCATGATTATTCAACTACAAATAAATAGGTAATATGGGGGAAATGCCGGGTTCTGGGGGAAGTCATTAGAAATGCATTACAAACAATTTGAAACTCCTTTTTACTTACGCAAGTAGATGTAGATTTTACTTATACCACCTTTCTACTTGCTTGCTTTTGCACATATTAAATGTCAAGTTATTTTTATAAATTTTAGGGAGGTACCAGCAATGGCTGACGCCTCTTCTTTCCTATTGTGTGTGGCAGGCAAACAGCCTGCAGTTCAGTAGCCGCTCAGTATATACATGCTTCCTGGAGACAGAGTTTATACTAGACGGTATGAATTACTTGTCTCAGTTTTTGTTCAGATGATGATGTAAATGCTATCTCTTTTGTATCACACTTTGGGATATATGTTGTAATGGAAGATCCTTGTACATATTGTAACTTGATATGAATATTAATGAAAAGAAAATTTTGGTGCCACTGTCTCTTTTACTTTGTGGTTATGTTGTGGATGTGAATGTCATGTGGATAATTAGCCGCGCGAAAAAAAAAATTTCTCTGCTTTTCTACAACTTCTGCGATCAATGTGAATGAATTATTGCGAATTTTGTCGTAAACGGGTACCCGGATCCTGAGGGGTTAACACTTCACAAGGTGATCTATGACCTTAAGCAAAGTCCAAGAGCATGGTTCCAGAAGTTCTCGAACTTGATAGAGCAACATGAGTTTGTGAGATCAACTGCAGACCATCATTATTTGTTCAGAAGACTCAGAGAGGTACAATTGTCGTACTTGTGTATATTGATGATATCATTGTTACTGTTGACGCATATAAGATAATTGTATCTTTTTGTTATTTTATTTTCTTGTTATTCTCTTTATGTAATTTACCCATAGGCTACTCTCCTATATAAGAGAGCATAGGGCTATGGAATAGAGTATCTCATTCACGTTTCCCAACATGGTATCAGAGCGACGGTCCTAGACCGGAGTTCTCGAAACCCTAACCCTAACCCACCCCACCCGCCGGCCTCTCTTCTCCCTCTCTCTCTAATCGGCGCCGCCCACCTCAGCCGATCGGTGGTCTTCTCCGATCTCCGCGCCGGCGCATCGCCTCGCGCATCTCGCGCGCCTCGCGCCTGCGCCTGCGGTACCCCTGCATCGCGCGTCGCCTTGCGCATCGCCTAGCCCATCTCGCGCATTGCGCATCACGATCTCGAGGCCTCGCGCGCTTTGCTCCTCTGTGCGACTGTGCGCACTTCTACGCGCACTGTTGCACACCCCAGCGTGCGCCAGTGCACGCAATAGCGCACAGTTGCGTGCGCCAGTGCGCGCGTGATCCTCCAGTTGAGTGTTTGCGTGTGCCAGTGCTCGCGTGATCCTCCAGTTGCGTGCGCGCGTGCTCCCTGCACGTGCCCACGTGCCCTAAGCCCCAAAACCCTAGGGCACACATCTTGATTTACATGGGGTTAGTTGCTTGACGTCTACACACGCAACTAATCCCGTCTATGTCATTGTAGACAAAGATTATCTTCTCTCAGTCGCTCCAGTCTTCTGTCTCCAGTATGTCAGACAGCAAGGCAGATATCCCGTCTATGGGCGCATTTTGTGGTCCAGCGCCCATTGTCAAGATGGATGGTACGAACTATGAACTGTGGGCAATGCAGTTCATGAGTATGATGAAGTTTACAGGTAAGAAGCACATTCTTACCGAGCCCGAGCCTGCAGAGCAGACTAGAGTCCATGCCTCATGGGAGGCTGATGATGCATATGCCAAGGTGTGGCTATACGGCACATTGGCTATTGAAATCGCCAATGACATTCTACATCAACCCACAGCGAAAGACATGTGGGATATCCTGGCAGCGACATATTCTCAGGCGAAGAACGAGACGAAGATCCTGCAACTACAACATGATATATTCACAATAAAGAAGAACGACCGTCCTTTACATTCTCTCTATACATCATTGAGAGGGATGTTTGAGAAGCTCTATACCTTCATGCCTCTTACCGCCACGCCAGAACAGCAGAAGACATACAGGAATGCGACGATGGTGGGTGTGTTTCTCGCTGCACTTGATCCGGAGTATGAGGCAGCACGTTCACAGATCCTGGCGGACTCGACTATTCCTCCCATGGAGGAAGCTTTTCACAGATTGAGTAGGATCACAGTGCCTTCAGCAGCTGCGAGTCAGAATCTCTCAGCCATGGCGGCCAACAGAGGCCGCGGTTTTCATCACCAGGGCCGTGGACGTACTCCTCGTGGAAGGGGTGGCCGCACTAGGCCAACATGCTCATATTGTCACCGAGTCGGACATACTGAAGACACATGCTACTCAAAGCATGGATTTCCTGCATCTGCACGAGCCGCTGAGCAGATAGAGCCCCCGTCTGCTGCTACATTGGATCAACGATTTGATGATCTAGTTGCCCGCCTCAGGGGCATTATCCCACCATCTGGTCCAGCACCGACTACAGAGAGTCATACTGATGCTGCTGCTTCTGCCTCGGCCTCTACTAGTACTTCAGGTAGTACACTTGCACTCCACAGTAGTAAATCTGATACATTGCCATGGATCATAGACTCGGGCGCTACACATCATCTATGTGGCGACCAGAGTCTACTTACAGGATACACTCAGATTCCTCCAGGACGGACAGTAGTTATTGCCAATGGCACGCATTCTCCTATCACGGGTTAGGGGGAGATTAGATTGACGTCTTCTATGCAGCTCAAGAATGTTCTACATGCACCGCATTTTTCTATGAATCTGTTGTCGATTAGTCAGATTACGAAGGATCTCCATTGTCGAGCTATTTTTGATCCATCTTCCTTGATTTTTCAGGACATCCGTACGGGCAACGTGATTGGTCATGGCTATGAGCAAGGAGGCCTTTATCGTCTGAACCAGACCCCGTTTGCCGGAATCACATCTTCTCTCGTTGGACAAGTATCTCCTCTCCTATGGCATCTGCGTTTTGGTCATTTACCGCTTCAAAAGTTGAGTCTAGTTCTACCCTATGGTCTCTCTCACACACCTATCCAGTGTGAGGCGTGTCAGTTGGGAAAGCATCACAGGTCGTCTTTTCCCAGTAGTCAAGGTCGGAGTAGTAACTCCAAGTTTGAGTTGTTACATGTCGATGTCTGGGGTCCGAGTCGTGTTCCCGATCATCAGGGGCACAGGTTTTATATTGTATTTGTGGATGATTTCTCTAGAGCATCATGGGTATTTCTAATGAAAAATAAGTCTGAAGCAGGAAATATTATTATCCACTTTCTAAATGAAATTCAAAATGTTTTTTCCACAACTGTCAAAATTGTTAGAAGTGATAATGCCTTAGAGTTGTGCACCAACATTCTAGCCAATTACTACTCCTCAAAAGGAATTATTCACCAAACATCTTGCGCTCATACGTCTCAACAGAATGGGGTTGCTGAAAGAAAACACCGTCACCTACTTGATGTCACAAGGTCACTTCTTATTCAGAGTCATGTTCCGTACTCCTACTGGGGTGATGCAGTCCTTACTGCATGTTACCTTATCAATCGTATGCCTTCGTCTGTCTTGAATGAACAAATTCCTTTTTCACTCATTTATCCTGACAAGGATCTGTTCATTCTTACCCCTCGTGTGTTGGGGTCAGTCGCATTTGTCCACCAGTTATCGCCTGGTACTGACAAGCTCTCTCCTAGGGTTGTCAAGTGTATCTTTGTGGGGTACCCCAGAACTCAAAAGGGGTACAAGTGTTTTGATCCTGTGCGTCGGCGGTATATGATCAGTGCAGATGTTACATTTTTTGAATCTGTTATGTATTTTTCAGAATCCGGAAAAATGCAGCCACCACCTATACATCCTGATGCCGTATTCATGGAACCACCATCACTAGTGCCACAATTAACACCACCGTCACCACCACCGCAACCGCCACCACCACCGCCACCACCACCACCATCACTAGTATCCCCGCTACCATTCCATTACACCCGCAGGCTTCCTCCAGCTCATGGTCCTGACTCGTCAACTAGCTCGCCTATGGTATGTAATGAAAATATTAATGTTGATGGATCTGACGACATTTCTCAGCAGGATGCATTACAAGAGCATGGTGATAACACAGATGATCTGGATGTTCCAATCGCTCTACGCAAGCCGAAACGAAGCTGTGCCAAATATCCATTGTCAGCAGCTGTGTCTTTTGAGAGGCTATCTAGAGACTTCAGGACGTTTGCTTTGGCACTTTCAGCTACAGACATTCCACGGAACCATCAGGATGCTATGCAGGATGCTAGATGGCGGCTAGCAATGGAAGAAGAGATGGCGGCACTTCAGTCTAGAGGAACCTGGAGTTTGGTTCCTATACCTCCAGATGTTAGCCCGGTGAGTTGCAAATGGGTGTTTACAGTTAAGCACAATGCAGATGGTTCCATTGACAGGTACAAGGCACGCCTAGTTGCACGGGGCTTCACACAGACATATGGAGTAGATTACCTTGACACATTCTCCCCTGTGGCGCGTCATTCCATTCTACGGCTCCTGTTATCAGTTGCAGTTGCTGAAGATTGGCCACTCTATCAACTGGACGTGAAGAATGCATTTCTGTATGGAGACTTGCAGGAGGAAGTCTATATGCAACAGCCACCTGGTTTTGCTGTTGAGGGGGAGTGTTCCAAGGTTTGCAGATTACATAAGGCCATCTATGGCCTTAAGCAGAGCCCCAGAGCATGGTTTCAGAAGCTTTCAGACCTCTTTGAGAAACAAGGATATAAACGATCCAATGCTGATCATTCCTTGTTTGTACAGAAGACGGCAAGAGGTATCATTGTAATCATGGTTTCTGTTGATGATATCTTGATTACAGATGATGATGACCAGGGCATTAAGCAGGCAAAAGAAAGGCTAGGGACCGAGTTCGTCACCAAGGACTTGGGAGTCCTTAGATATTTTCTGGGGCTGGAGTTTGCTAGAAATCCATATGGATTAGTCATGTCACAGAGGAAGTATGTCACAGATCTACTGAGTGAGACAGGTATGCTAGGGTGTCGACCTGCTACGACACCAATGGATCCTAGCATGAAGTTGTATGATGATGACACAGAAGAGGTGGATAAGAGAAGGTACAGAGAACTGGTAGGTAAACTACTGTATGTCACGATCACTAGACCTGATATATCATTTGCAGTGAGTCGTGTGAGCCAGTTCATGAAACAACCACGTCAGGCCCATATGGATGCGATACACATGATTCTGAGATATTTAAAATCATCTCCAGGTGCAGGCTTGCTATTTAAGAAAGGAAAGGAGATCTCTATCACAGCATGTGCGGATGCAGACTATGCAGGATGCCCCAAGGACAGGAAGTCAACATCAGGATTTGCAGTCTATGTTGGAGATGCTATAGTTTCATGGAAGAGCAAGAAGAAGACAGTAGTAGCTAGATACAGTGCTGAATCCGAATACAGAGCTATGGCCAAGGCTAGCACAGAAATGATGTGGGTGAAATCCCTACTTGCCGATCTATGTCTTGATATACCTCTTCCTATGATGTTAGAATGTGACAATCAGGCCGCCTTGTTCATTGCAAATAATCCAGCCTTTCATGAGAGGACCAAGCACATTGAGGTCGACTGTCACTACATACGTGACATGATTCAGAAGGGATTCATTGCTACTTCTCATGTCACATCAGAGAACCAGACCGCTGATATTTTCACCAAGGCATTACTTAGAGGCCCATTTCAGAAGTGTGCGTCCAAGCTGAGCATGATTGATATCTATGCTCCATCTTGAGGGGGAGTGTTGACGCATATAAGATAATTGTATCTTTTTGTTATTTTATTTTCTTGTTATTCTCTTTATGTAATTTACCCATAGGCTACTCTCCTATATAAGAGAGCCTAGGGCTATGGAATAGAGTATCTCATTCACGTTTCCCAACAGTTACAATGGATGACGAGCATGGCATCCAGGCTGCTAAAGATTTCTTAAGTCAGCAGTTTGTGACCAAGGACCTTGGTAGCCTACGCTACTTCCTTGGACCGATGTTCGCCAGGAACCAACAAGATCTTGTGATTACCTAGAGGAAGTACATTACAGATCTTCTCTCTGAGACATGCATGGCAGATTGTACGCCTGCCACTACTCCTATGGATTCGAGCATGAAGCTCTATGATGATGACACCGAGGTGGTCGGCAAGAGGAGGTACAAGGAGCTTGTTGGGAAGCTTCTTTATGCGACCATCACTAGGATAAATATATCCTTTGCATCACCCGACAGTGGTCTTTTATTTAACAGAGGTACATCCCTTACCGTTATAGCTTGTGTAGATGCAGATTATGCAGCATAGCCCAAAGACAAGAAGTCTATCTCTAGCTTTGCAGTGTTCATAGTGAGTTCCTTGGTGTCATGGAAGAGCAATAAGCGGAAAGCGGTTGCCAGATCAAGCGCAAAATCAGAATACATGGCCATGGCACATGCTAGCGTAGAAATGATGTTGCTCAGATATATTATTATTGACCTAACTATTAAGGTGCCTCTTCCATGCACCTTCAATGCGACAACTAGGCTGCTCTCTTCAATGCCAACAACCCAATCTTCCATGAGTGGACCAAGCATATCGAGGTAGACTATCACTACACTCGAGATATGACACAGAAGGACCTTATCTCCACTACTCATGTTAGTATAGGAGTAGACAATAGATGCACTTACCAAGGCCCTAACAAGAGGGCCTTACCGGAGATGTTCCAACCTGAGCATAATTGATATCAATGCTCTAGCTTGAGGGGGAGTGTTGAGATATTTTATATCTTTTATCTCTTTTATGTATTTTATATTCTTTCCGTCTTCATTATGTAATTTACCCAACGAGTCTCTCCTCTATATATGAGAACCCTAGGGTCTCATGAGAATACAATTCATTATTTTCCCTCAACAATGTTATTTCTGCTCCTCTGGTAGTCGGATTTGAGGAGATTGATCAGGATTGTGCTAGGATCTGACATGGGAGATCCCTGCTAGGATACGGATTTTTCGTGGCTGTTGAGAAGAAGATTCGAATTGGTGCTAATAGAGCTAGAATTTTTCATGGGGCAGAGGCGACCTGCGGTAGATGTGGCGAAGTAGTGGAAGACATCGACCACCTTTTATTTTAGTGCCCTATCTTTATGGGGTGTGGAGGGTTGCAGATTTCCCTAGCCTACAATGGGGTGACGTGGAATCTTTCTGGTCTTCATTTAGAAATAGTTGGACTGGTTCAATGGATGGTAGAAAAAAGGATTGTGCGCTACTTTGGGCCATCTGGTGGGCTAGAAATTGTGTCATCTTTCAGAGTGGGAAATTTTATTTTGAGAATGTTCTTGTGCATGCGAAAACTCTGGTGGATGTTAAGTGCTAATAAATATAATTACTCTATTTTTAAATATATATTCTTTGGATGGATCTCTAAAGGAGGTTCAACCCATCGCTTCTCAAAAAAAACAATAGGCTCACTTGACGACTAATTAACCAATGACAGAAAGAGAGTTCACAAGCAAACAAAAACTAAAAAAAACTGACTCCTTGAGAGTAATAAAGTAAACGGACATCGTCATATAACTCATTTACTATAGAGATTGCATCTATTATGATCATTATGTTCCTTAAGCCTTTGTAAGGATTCCACAACACAGGAACCTCTATATACAACATCAAAAAATTAGAAGACATGACAAAAAATATAGCATGGAAAAATATCCTTCAGGAACATAGACTAATTACTCTATATGAAGTCAACTATGACAAAAAAGTAGCAATATGGTTAGTTGATGATCCCTGAATCACCTTATGTTAGTTGGTTGAATTGTTATAGTCAGATGATCAGGATCAATCAAAAAGCAACCAGACGCGGAGGAGAAGCGGCATGCGCATGGGCGGCGTTGAACAGTAGCGCGAGGTAGCTGGGAGCGGGCTCCTACAATGGAGGGGATGTTTGCGGGTGCGATGACGCGTGGGTCGCGTAAGGAGAGGCGGTCTCTCGAGGCTGTGTTGGGGTTGCTGGAGCGGTGGGCGGCGGTGTGCGGGTTGCAGGTAGGCGGTGGTACGCACGCGACAATGGTTGATTTCAACTGGAGGAGAGGTGTTGTGATAAGGAAGAGATGATGATTTGATGTGATTCTTAGGAGTATGCATCCAAGGTCGAGATTGTTGTTCGTTTCACCCGTATCTCCATCATTTCCCGTCTGATGGGAAGTCAAAGGAATTTGTGGCGTTGTTGATTGATGGGATTTGCAGTTGCATGCTTCCTCAAAGGCCTGCAAGTGAAGAGGATATGGCTCGAGTATTTGGGTACTCGACCTGAACGTTACGACTCAAACCAAGAATGGTGGAGGTGGAGCGAACTCCTGCATGCGACGGAGGGAGCTTTTCAAGATGATGGGTTGCGAAAGGAAGAGGAAGCAACGAAGGGGATAGAGAGATGGATGTGCTATCAATGTCAGATTGGGTAATGGAAGTAAAGGTCTGCTTTGGGCGAGAAGATGAGTGATTTTAGCAGATAAATGGAAGGAAGAGAGAGGATAAGGGAGCAATAGAAGGAGAAGAGAAAGAAATGTTTACATGGTGGTTCGCCAGAAGGATAGAGCTGTGATACGTGGCTCCATTTGTCGCCTCGACTGGCCTTGGCATGCGGCCAAGAAGCTCTGCAACAAAGCTGGAAGCTCATTCCTACACAGGACCAGTGTTGTGGATCACGCCTATGAACGGGACAAGGTCGTCATCGCTCGACCTATGCTGCTCTCCGTTGTTATTGGAGGAACCAAGGGGACTGGACCTTCTATGCTCTCGCTCGGCTGATAAAGAAAAATGGAGGATAAGAGGATTAAGAAGGAAGGAGGGAGAATGGAAGTTAGAAAAAGAGTGGGGGTAGTGGAGAATAAGGGAAGTTGGTGTAGACAGTGGGTACAACAACAATAAGAATAATGTATATCTCAAATGCAAAGTAAAAAAATGGAACGCATTTTAAACAATTAAAACGCAGTTTTACAGCTTTTATATTTTTTAGCATTTTTAATTAAAAGATATTTACAAAACATAATAAAATACTAGAAATAAAGTAAAACATAAAAATATTTCTTTTGATTTTTGTAAATAAGAAAAGGTAAAAAAAGGAGGAAAGATCAATATTTACACTATATACATAGTCACTTTGCATTATTTTCAACAGTAAAATAATTTATTTTATTTTTTTGTAATTAAGTGCTTTATTATAATATAAAACAAAGAAACTAATAGAAGAAGAAAGAAATAAAAAACACGTTAAATTTGTACATAAAATATCAATGTCAAGTTAGTACATATATACAATATACAACTAGGTCCCAAAACCGACATTTTTGCAAACAAGCTCCGATTTTAATGAAACCACTTTCATTGGATAGATAATTTTCTAACTTGAACTTTAGTGAGTATGATAAATTTGAAGTTCATACGGAGTGAGAATTTAGCCGAGAAGTTGGACTTTACGATATTTTCGGTTCAAGATCTATAAGTATATATTCAATGTAGGAATTCATTTGTATTTTTGTATTTTTATATATATTTTTATGTACAAGTCAGAAAAAGAATTAAGTCAAAAGGAGTTAGTATGAATTTATTAAAAATTTGGGAAGAATGAGCTTTTTACAGGTAAATGTATACAAGGTTTTTAGGCTTCTTATTTAATGCAATTAGGTATGCTAAAATATGAATGTTATTTTCATACGCATGAACGATAAAAATGCATTACAGATTAATAAATGCAATGAATTCTTGAGAATTGAGCACTATTTTCATCTTTTAGAGTGATGAATCACAAATTCATCAACACCTTATACTTAAAACTTGCTCGTCCCTGAGCAACTAAAATGAAATGCATAAATGAAATGATGTTGGCTTCCACACCAAGGTCATGAACAAAATGTGAAAATGGATCTTGACTGGACCTTTGGATTAATAATGTGGCGGAACTCCTTATGAGAATTAAGGTTTTTAAAAACAACAGTATTTAAGTTATACAAGTCATCATCCTGCCTCGACTCAGAAATCATCTTAGATCAACCCTCTCCCAAAGTTTCTCACATGAACACTGAATAATTGTCTCTGGTAAGTGAAGGGTGGTAGCTCTTCCCATCCAAGATGCTGAACTACCATGCAATCTCTTCCTCCAGTAACTCGTCTTTAGAGAGTCAGGTATTTCCTTCTTTCTAGAAGAAAGAGAAAAGAAGTGGGGAGTGAACAGTGTAGTCAACTCTCCTGTGAAACTTGGCCGGTGTAGCCAAGTCTCCACCAGATCTGCAAGCTATTTGAAGTTTGGACCATTCAGTCAAATATTGTTCTTTTTGATATTGGCTTCTTTTTTCGGGTAGGAATTGTGGTTGTTCTGCATTGATCTTTTGTGCCCCGATGGATATAGAATCTTTTGGTCTGCCCATATTTTGGGTCTAAGAAAAAAATGTGCTAGCAGTTCATCATTCATCCGAAGCTTTATTTCAACTCGGTATTCCGGTCTTTAGATGTCCATGCTACCAAAGAAAAAGACATATGGTTTTCCAACACCTCGTATGAGTTGAGCTATGTGCACGGTGGCACGGTGTAGAGTATGGATTAGTTCCTTATCCAAGAGTCTACTCAGATGGTGGTGACCAGTTTAGACACTAAGAGTCAAGTCTAGATATTGTCTTGTGAACTTGGAGAATTAAGTCGATGACCTGAAGTTCCTAAAATCTTACTTCTCAATGGAGTTCCTCTGGAACTTAAGTAGATTAAGGTCAGGTCAAGTCCAATGTCGATTTTTACTCATACTTGATGCAGAACCTGCTGACTTTCCACTTTACATATGCATGATATGCTAATGAAATGTGTTGAGACATTTATATTTCTTGGTCTTTATTTATATTTTACGAGTTCTCCAGTCTTCTTTATGTAATTTCTCCCTGGAGCTTTTCTCCTATATAAGAGAGCTCTAGAGCTACAAGGAATACAATTTTCATTTCTCATTCCACATGGTATCAGAGTGACGGTCCTAGACCGAAGCCTGTGCCCTAAAAGTCCTGCCCCATTAAAACCCCCACGGCCCATGCGCCTCCGCGCCGCCAGCAGGGCACCCACGCAACCACCGCGGGCACAGACGCTGTCTCCAGCAGGCTCCCGCGCCTCCAGCGGGTCTTCCATACCCAACGCGTCAGCGGCCCTGCGGCCTTGTGTGCCCTCGCAGCTGCGCAAGTGGGACTCTTGTGCCTACGCGTCACTGCGTGCACGCCTACAGCGCTCCAACGCCGCACGTGATCGGGTGCACCTCTCACGGCCCCTTGCATGTGCGTCTATCCTCTCGTGGCCCCTTAGGGTTGATCTCAGTTGCCTCAGACTTCCTACTTTTGGGTCTCTAGGGTGTAGTGTGACTATCTAGAATACCCTAATCACCCAAAGGAGTCACCAGAAAATGGGAGTGATTGTGGTATGAATCTATACCCATAATCATCTCTATGTATGTCCGGGTAGACATTTTTTCTTCCAGTGTGCAACCCCGACCTTCGAGGTTGTTGTCATCATGTCAGACAACAAAGCAGAGATTTCATTCCCGGGTGCCTTCAAAGGTCCATCACCTATTATGAAAATGGATGGAACAAATTATGAACCATGGGCTATGCAGTTCATAAGTCTAACGCAATGTAAGGCAAGAAGCATATCCTTACAAAGGAGGAGCCGGTTGACAAGACTGGGGTTAACGCCTCATGGGAGGCAAATGATGCTTATGCACGTATATGGCTTTCGGGAACTGTTTCAATGGAGATAGCCAATGACATGTTGAGTCAGTCTACAACAAAGGCTATGTGGGACATTCTCGCCGCCACATACTCTCTAGCAAAGAATGAGTCTAAGATTCTGCAACTTCAACACGACATCTTTGCGTCGAAGCAGAATGGTCGTCCTCTCCACACCCTCTACACTTCTCTAAGGGGGTATGTTTGAGAGGTTACATGGTTACATTCCCTTGACTGCTACACCAGAGCAACTCAAGGCATACAGGGATTCAGTGATGACGGGAGTCTTCCTAGCAGCTCTCGATCCAGAGATGATGCAACTAGAACACAGATTCTTACAGATGCCACAATACCTCTAATAAAGGAGGCATATCGCAGGTTGAGTAGGCTCTCCATATCCTTTGGGAGTACCCAGTTGTATCAGACATCCTCAGCCATGGCAGCATCTCTAGAGGAGGCCCTACACAATTTCGTGGTAGAGGCAGCCGTGGTAGAGGAGGGAGTAGTCGGCCCCCTCATCAGCCTTGTTCTTATTGTCATAAACCGGGTCATTCTGAGGAAACATGCTATTCCAAGCATGGGTTCCCAGCTTCAGCACGGGTTGCAGAACAGATTCAGTAGACTAGTAGCTCCTCTCTTATATATGATCAGAGATTCGATGAATTAGTGGCGAGGCTCAGGCAGATCATGCCTACTTCTGGGCCAACCAGTACTCCCACAGGATCCTCAGAGGTTGCAGCCTCTGCATCAGCATCTACATCAGGTATAACGTATGCCTTTACTAGTTGTTACAGGGCAAACTTGTCAGAATGTATCACGGATTCATGTGCATCTCATCATCTCTGTGGTGACAGAAATTGGTTTAATGTTTTTAGTCCAATCCAGCCCAGACGATCTGTTGTGATAGCAAATGGGACTCACTCTCCCATTACTGGCCAGGGGAAGGTGCAGCTAACTCCTGCAATAGACTTCAGAATGTTCTTTATGCTCTTAAATTTTCAGTGGATTTACTCTCTATTAGTTAAATCACCAAGGTTTTATACTGTCGAGCCATTCTTGATCCATCTGCTTTTGTGTTTCAAGACATTCTCTCGGGCAGGGTGATTAGATCTGGCCGTGAGCAAAGAGGTCTCTAAAGATTGGTACATTATCCTTATGTTGGTGCATCTTCCCTTCACACTGGTTCTGCGTCTCCCTATATGTGGCATCTACGGTTTGGTCATCTTCCTTTGCAAAAGTTGTGTCATGTACTTCTACAGATTTCTCCTTGCTCTACCTTTCAGTGCGAGGCCTGCCAGCTTGGAAAGCATCATCGGTCTACTTTCCAGAGTCGTCAGGGTCGGAGTAGTCATAGTTTGTTTGAGTTAATTCATTTGATATTTGGGGTCCCAGTCATGTCCCAGATCATCAGGGGCATAGATTTTATCTTGTTGTTGATGAGTTTTCAAGATGTCGTGGGTCTTTCTTCTTAAAAATAAGCCTGATATTGGTCCCGTTATCCAGTCCTTCATTATTGAAATAAAGAATAATTTTTCAGCAAAAATCAAGTATATACGTTCTGACAATGCCTTGGAACTTCATAGTACTCAGCTTGCTCAATTTCTTGCATCCCATAGTATTGAGCATCAAACATCCTATGTGTATACTTCCCAACAAAATGGGGTGGTTGAACGAAAACATCGTCATCTTCAGGATGTTACCAGGACTCTTTTAATTAAGAGTCGTGCTCCTCATTCATACTGGGGGGATGCGATTCTAATTGCTTGTAACCTAGTGAATCATATGCCGGTTCTGGGGGAAAAGATTCCGTTCTTGAATGCGTTTCCCGAGACGAATCTTTTCTCTCTCACGCCTCGTGTCTTTGGTTTAGTGGCTTTTGTTCACCAGACGTCTCCTGGTCTTGACAAGCTCTCTCCTAGAGCTATCAAATGTGTGTTTGCTGGGTACTCCAAAACCCAAACAGGATATCGTTGCTTCAATCTTGTTCGACGAAGGTACTACGTTAGTGTTGATGTCACCTTTTTTGATTCTATTATGTATTTCTCTCCTACAGGTGACAAGCTCATTCCTTCCGTAGATGGGGAAGAGGTCAACATGCCTCTAACTCCGATCTCCACTACACATCATCGCAACTACCTCCACCTCCACCACCACCACCACCGATACCACCTCCTCCACCATCGCCTCCCATGCCTACTTTCTTTCCACAGGTGTACCAGCATCGACCTTGTGCTTATGTGCCTCCTCCATCATCCCGCACGCCCCAGGTAAGTTCTGAGCATTTGATTTCTTCTAATGATAGTGGTGATTTGCATGTATAGCTTGAGGTGCAAGATGTCCAAGATGCTACCTATTCTGCGAGTACTAAGGACTTGGATGTGTCTATTGCTCTACGGAAGCAAAGGCGTGCATGCACTATGCATCCTCTTGCTTCTCATGTTGGATCGTCTTTCTGAGGACTTTCAGAGATTTCTTATAGGATTGTCAGTCGTGGAGATACTGCATTCCTATCAGGAGGCGCTGTAGAGTAGTTAGTGGCGTCTGGCGATGGAGGGAGGAGGAGATGGCCAATTTATAGTCTCGAGGTACGTGGAGTGTTGTGCAGGCTCTTCCATGTGTGTCTATTGTAGGCATCAAGTGGGTGTTTTCTGTGAAACACCGAGCATATGGTACAGTGGACATATATAAGGAAAGATTGGTTTCTCGTGGGTTTACCCAAACTCATGGGGTGAACTATCAGGAGACTTTTTCTCCAATTGTGTGTCACTTCACATTGCGAATTCTTATTGTAGTTGTTATCTCTTTTTCAGTTAGAAGTCAAGAATGCATTCTTGTATGGGGATCTGCAGGAAGAAGTTTACATGCAGCAGCCACCAGCGTTTGCTACTGAGGGGGAGTCCAGAATGGTGTGCCGACTTCACAAGGCCATATATGGCCTTAAGCAGAGTCCGAGGGCTTGGTTTCAGAAGCTCTCAGAGTTGATTGAATAGAATGAATTTGTCAGATCTACTGCAAATCATTCTCTTTTTGTTAAGCGAACTCAGAGAGGTATTGTTATTGTTCTGGTTTATGTTGATGATATTGTTATTACTAGCAGCGATGAACAGGGTAATCATGTAGACTTCCTTGGACGACAATTTGTGACCAAGGACCTTGACAAGCTACGTTACTTCCTTGGCTTGGAGTTTGCACGTAATAAATATGGTATGGTTATGATGCAAAGGAAGTATGTTACTGACCTTCTGGCTAAGACATGCATGACAGGATGTAGACCTGCCACTATACCAATGGACCCCAATGCTAGACTCTATGATGATGATTCTGAGGAGGTAGATAAGAGACGGTATAAAGAGCTTGTAGGGAAGTTGTTATATGTTACTATTACCAGGCCTGACATATCATTTGCTGTGAGCAGAGTCAGCCAGTTTATGGACCCAGACATGTTCATATGGATGTTGTTTGCATGATCTTGAGATATCTGAAATCTTCTCCTGGTGTAGGTCTACTTTTCAAAAGAGATACATCTCTTTTAGTTACTGGTTGTGCAGATGCAGATTATGTTGAGTGTCCCAAGGACAAGAAGTCTACCTCAGGCTTCACTGTGTTCGTTGGTAGCTCGCTGGTTTCATGGAAGAGTAAGACACAAACAATTGTTGCTCTATCCAGCACTGAATTAGAATATAGGGCTATGGCCCAAGTAAGCACAAAAATGGTGTGGGTCAAGTCCGTCCTGACTGATCTAGCAGTTGAGTTGCCTCTTCCACTACACCTCAAATGTGATAATCAAGCAGCTCTATTCATAGCCAATAATCCAACTTTCCATGAGAGAGCACATCGAAGTAGTTTGTCATTATACCCGTGGTTTGATTCAGAAGGGGCTTATTTCTACCTCTCATGTGGCTTTAGGTGATCAGATTGCAGACATGTTTACCAAGGCTCTTACGAGGGGCCCTTTTCACCGGTGTTGTCCCAAGCTGAGCATGATAGATATATATGCTCCAGCTTGAGGGTGAGTATTGAGACATTTATATTTCTTTATCTTTATTTATATTTTATGAATTCTATAGTCTTCTTTATGCAATTTCTCCCTGGAGCTTTTCTCCTTTATAAGAGAGCTCTAGGGCTACAAGGAATACAATTTTCATTTCTCACATCTTTCCACAAAATGCAGATGAAATGAAGTGCATATGATTTTCAACAGAATTCATTTTAAAAATTCAAATCCCCCTTGTGGGGGTTGCGTTAAGTAGTCGACAATCAGCCTAAAAAACAGTCGAATCTTTCAACATGGATTTGAGCAAGAATCCATTTAGCCGACCATACTTATAGTGGGAAAAGGCTTTGCCATTTTTATAAGAACGAACGAGAAGCCATTTTATTTTACAAAATTTCTTTGTTATAACTCCTATTTTACAACATTTTTTACAAAAGAATATTATTTTCACAAACTTTACAGGGTTATACAAGTTTTACAAAGAGAGTATTAGACACATTATACAAATTTACATGTATTTTAGATATTTTACAAAAAAATTACCAAATTTACCTATCCTATATTTATTGAATAATATATGTTAGAATTATTATATTACAATTATATTTGTAACCTATCGGGTTCCGTAACCCTTGACCTTTCGGGTTCCGTAACCCTTGACCCTTCATGTTCCGTAACCTTTAACCCTTCGGGTTCCGTAACCCCTCAGGGGTATTCATGTATTTTTCCTCTTGTACTCTCTAGGGTTTTCTCTCTATATAAGAGACCCTAGCCCTATGGAATAGACATCACATTCTGTCTCTCTTCTCCACATGGTATCAGAGCAACGGTCCTAGACCGGGGTTCTGACCTAAAATCCCCACCGCCACCTTCAAGCCTCGGAAAAGAATGCGCGGGCCCTCTTCCCTGAATTAGGGCCCCGCGCAAGGCCCTCCAATCACCTCCAGTGCAGCAGCCCTCCCGCTAGCGCTATTCTGCGCTTTCAGGACCTCCTACGAAGGCCGTTAGCCCCACAGCAACCCTCCACAGGTACCGTAGGACTCTTTGGAGATCCAAAACTCATCACGGATCGCTTCCAAGAATCCAGATATGCTGTCCATTGGGGGTTTTCAGCCCTTCTTCAAGGGCAAACGTGAGTTTTAGGGCATTTTTAGCTCTTATATGCATCCTTAGTCGATCACAGGATCGTTTTCTATTTTAAGACCACCATGGCGCCTTCTTCTACCGAGACAAAGCCCTTGGCCACGAATGTTATGGCACAAGGCACTACTATCAAACTCAAGGGCACAGAAAATTACGTGCTCTGGTCTCGATCTTTTATGGTGTTCATTGGTAGTCAGAGGAAACTCTACATTTTGACTAAAGATCCTTTAGATGAAAAGGATAAAGAGTACGACAATTGGCAGACTGACAACTATTTGGTTATCAACTGGATGACCAACAGTGTTGAGGCTCATATTGCCTCAAATCTTCTTTACAAAAATACGGCCAAGGAAATGTGGGAGGATCTCGAGCAAACATACTCCCAGAAGAAGACGAAGTCACGCCTTGCAGATATTTACAGGCGAATCTGGTCGGCATCTCAGGGTGATTCCACCCTCATCGAGTACTACAGGCATCTATCCAGTCTGTATGAGGAGCTTGCAATATTCCAGCCCTCATGTTGCACCAAACAGATACAAGAGCGTTCTGACTGGCAGGTATACCGCTTCCTTGATGGCCTGCATTCTGGGTACCATGCAGCGAAGGAGCAATTTCTTATATCAGACACACTGCCAACAATGAAGGCCATCTTTGGCCGACTTGAGGAGCTCGGACATCCGTTGCCCGACATCCTATCTTACCTTCAACGGAGAACTTTGCACACATCGTCTCATCTGGGCGAGGAGGCAGATACGGCTTGCGAGGAGGACGCGGTCGCGATCCAAGTCGTGGTCGTGGACGGGAATCTGGACGAGGCCGTGACTTTGGTCGTGGTCGTGGGCGAGACTCTACTGCCCCATGCACTCACTGTGGTAGGTGGAACCACCCGACTGAACGATGCTGGCAGAAGTTTGGCGTACCTTCTTATCACGCCAATAATGCTTATGAGGATGCCTATGATGTGGAAGAAGCATCGCCTAGCTCCAGTGGCAAGACTGTTCATCTTAATGATGCAGATTATTCCCGCCTAATGCAGATCCTTCAGACTCCAGGGCCTACTACCACTAGTAATACTACAACTGCTGCTCTGGCCACTCCTTCAGGTACAATAGCCAACTCTGCTATCACTCCTACTCCAGCTTGGATTATTGATTCCGGCGCCTCTACTCATCTCACTGGAGAAGGTAGTTTGCTCACCTCTTCCATACCATCTACCTCTGTGAAGTCAGTTCGAGTCGCTAATGGGACTCAATCACAGATTACTATTGTCGGAACTATGGAATTCTCTTCCAAGCTCCGACTTTCGGGGGTTCACTGTGCTCCTGATTTTCCTCTTAGCTTGTTGTCAGTTCACAAGCTTTGTGTTGAGTTTCATTGTCGTGTGATATTTGATGAGTCTTGTTGTTATTTTCAGGACATTCGGACGAGGCAGATTTTTGGTGGGGGTCATGAGAAGAACGGCCTATATTACCTTGACATACCCTCAGACTCCAATTTTGTTGGTGTTGCATCTATCTCCGAAGATCCACTCCTATGGCATATGCACCTTGGACATCCCTCTGCCAAGGCCATCTCCATGATGTTTCCTAAACTCTCTGCTCTGAAGCCCTTTCAGTGCGAGGCATGTGAGTTCGGGAAACACCATCGAACTTCGTTTCCTATTCGTACGGAGTCTCGTAGTACTGCTGCTTTCCATCTTGTTCACTGTGATGTTTGGGGACCTTGTCCGATCCGCACATTAAGTGGTCATCGCTACTTTATAGTTTTTGTTGATGATTATAGTCGATCTTCTTGGGTCATCTAATAAAGGAGCGTTCGGAGATTAATCAAATTGTCCGAAATTTCTTTCAATATGTTAAAACTTACTTTTCTAGCATTGTTAAGATCATTCATACCGACAATGCTCTTGAGTTAACCCAACATGACTTGACCTCTTTCTTTGCATCCCAGGGAACTGTTCACCAAACATCATGTCCATATACCTCACAACAGAATGGTATAGCTGAGAGGAAACTCCGACACTTGCTAAATGTTGCCAGATCTCTTCTTACTCAAATGAGTGTTCCTAAACAATACTGGGGAGATGCTATCCTTACTGCAGTGTATCTCATCAACCGTGTTCCTTCATCAGTTCTCAAAGGGGCAACTCCATTTTCCTTACTTTATCCTACCGAGTCTCCATTTCCTATACCTCTGCGAATTTTTGGTTGTATTGCTTTTGTCCATAACTTTCATGCAGCTGACAAATTATCCTCTCGTGCCATCAAATGCGTCTTTCTTGGGTACTCACGTACCCAAAAAGGCTATCGCTGCTATGATCCTGTTGGACGTCGATACTATGTATCTGCTGATGTCACCTTCTTTGAGCAAACAAGTTATTTCACACAGACTGTATGTGACATTCCTCTGGACCTCCCTCCTCCACCAATCGTCTATACTCGCCAGCGTACCTCTATACCTTCTACACCAGTGTCTGTACCTTTGCCTGTCCCTTTTATGCAGGATGATATGACCACTTCAAGTGCTCCCACCACTGCTGTCCCGAATGTACCTGGGGAGCTTCCTATAGCTCTACGCAAGCAAAAAAGCAAATGTACGCATCACCCCATGTCACATTTTACTTCTACAGATGGTTTATCTAGTTGTGACAAGAGATTTGCAGATGCTCTTAATGCTATTACCATTCCAAAAGATCATTTCAGTGCAATGCAAGATCAAGGTTGGCGACAGGCCATGGATGAGGAGATGGATGCACTTACCTCCCAGGGTACGTGGGATCTTGTGCCGTGTCCCCCGGGAGTTCGCCCTGTGGCTTGTCGATGGGTCTTCACGACCAAACAATCGCCTGATGGTTCTATTGACAGGTTGAAAGCCAGACTTGTTGCCAAAGGTTTCACACAAACCTTTGGAGTTGATTATTTTGAGACCTTCTCGCCTGTTGCCAGAATGGGGTCGATACGTACCATTCTCTCTGTTGCTGCCAACAAGGCTTGGCCCATTTATCAACTTGATGTGAATAACGCCTTTCTTTATGGTGATCTTGAGGAGGAGGTCTACATGATGCAACCGCCGGGGTATGTAGTCGAGGGGGAGCATGTATGTCGACTACGCAAGGCCATTTATGGCCTGAAGCAGAGCCCAAGGGCATGGTTTGACAGGCTCACTATGGAGATCAACATACTTGGTTTTCAGAGGACAACATCTGACTACTCTGTCTTTGTTAGACGACGATCTACTGGCACGATCATCCTTGCTGTCTATGTTGATGATATGGTTATCACAGGAGATGATGTAGATGGTATTCAGGAGACCAAGGCCTTCCTCCAGAAGGTCTTTGTCACGAAAGATCTCGGCCAACTTCGTTATTTTCTTGGCATCGAAGTAATACGCACTACAGAGGGGCTCCATCTTTCACAGAGAAAGTATTGCCTCGATATTCTGACTGAGGCAGGACTTCTTGGATGCAAGCCATCTGGCATCCCTGCAGAAGTGAGAAAATATTCAGCATCTACTGATCCAGCATTTGAGGATGCAACACGATACAGAAGCGTGGTGGGAAAATTACTCTATCTCACTGTTACTAGGCCGGACATATCATATGCTGTGAGCAGAGCCAGTCAATATATGGAGAAGCCTCTTTACAGTCACTGGCAGGATGTTCTTTTGATCCTTCGATATTTGAAGGAATCTCCCGGACGTGGACTTTTCTATGGGGTGAATGGACACACTAATATCTCCGCCTATACAGATTCTGACTATGCTAGCTCTCCTGAGGACCGCCGATCCACTACAGGATACGCCATGTTTGTTGGGGATAATCTTGTCACTTGGCGAAGCAAGAAGCAGACAGTGGTATCCAGATCTAGTGCGGAAGCAGAATACAGGGCAATGGCTCAGGCCACATGTGAGATCACATGGCTTGTTTCTTTCCTAACAGAACTTGGCATGTCAGTCGCCACTCCTGTACCCTTATACTGCGACAACAAGTCTGCCACATACATCGCCACCAATCCAGTTTTCCATGAGCGGACAAAACACGTTGAAGTTGATTGCCATTTTATTCGTGATGCGGTATGAGAAGGACGAATCAGCACTCCACACATCTCCACTGAACTTCAATTTGCAGACATCCTCATAAAGGCTCTTCCAAGGAAGCGTCTAATGTACTTAGTATCCAAGTTGGGCATGATCGACATATATGCTCCAACTTGAGGGGGAGTGTTAGAATTATTATATTACAATTATATTTGTAACCTTTCGGGTTCCGTAACCCTTGACCTTTCGGGTTCCGTAACCCTTGACCCTTCATGTTCCGTAACCTTTAACCCTTCGGGTTCCGTAACCCCTCAGGGGTATTCATGTATTTTTCCTCTTGTACTCTCTAGGGTTTTCTCTCTATATAAGAGACCCTAGCCCTATGGAATAGACATCACATTCTGTCTCTCTTCTCCACAATAAATAATATGTGAAAGTACGAGTTATAGGTAAAGTATATATGCAATATATACACACCCTCTATAGTTAGCTTGTGTTATGTCCTCAAAGCACAAAAAGCGAGGAAGAGATAGCTAGTGCTAAGCATAGGAGAGTGAAAAGAATAGAAGTCGACACACCCCTCTATACTTACGCTCTGGTCAGCCAAAGTATAGAAAAAGAGCAAAAATGGGACGGTCAAGTTCAAGAGGAGAAGAAATGTGTGAATGAATATACAGGGTGGGCATCGGTCCCCTCTATACTTAGGCTCTAATCAGCCTAAGTATAGAAAAAGAGTGAGTCTGAGAACCAATGGAGTTTTGAGGATGTAAAGATAAAGAAACGAAAGAGGAAAGGAGCGACTCGAGTCACTCTCCCCCTTATACTTACGATCTGGTCATCTTAAGTATAGTCACAAAATGACAATAATATGGAACCGAGGCGAGTGGGACGAATCACAGGAGGGTGAAGGATCCAAAAGAAGAAAACTATACAAGATGGAGTAAGAATATACAAGCCTCAAGAAGGTTTATAACAAACCTTCTTGTGGAAACGAGGAGGTAAAGAATGTACAGGTGGAGTAGGTGGAAGGAAGGAAGAATAAGCGGAATCCCAACCATCGTCAAAGTCGTCCTCAGAAGAGTAGTAGTGTACGGTGAAGGCTCTCCAACTAATACTGTGATTTGGCTGCCCATTCGCATGGTTGTCCAACTCGACCTCGGACGAATAATAAACTCGTGAGGAAGTGTTCGACTGGCCATAACAAATTATCCCGGTACGTCTACTGGGACCAGGATAGTCAACCTCAAACATGTCAATCGTGACATACTTGGTTGATTTGCTAGATCCCAAAGCAAGGAGAGGAGAAGCAGAATGCTTCTTCCGTCCACTAGCAACCAGACTCGAGGATGTGGCTCTTCTATATTGTGTCTGTAAGGTGCAGGCCATGGGTTCTTCATCAGATTAGTCACCTCGCATGAGCATATATCTTGTAGGGTCAGCACACGTCTCGGGTATGTGGTAGTGCTCTCAATTGATGTGGATTTGTTGGGCTCATTCATTATTCATCGTCTGAGCAGCACTAGTGATAGTTGGGCAGGTTTATGCCACATAAGTCTGGGTCACACTTGAGAATTCTAAGAGGGGATGTGGATGATTTCTAATCATCATAACATCTTCCCCTTTTGGATGTGAAGACTCCCTGATGGTGTTGGGCTTGGTTGGCTCGACACTCATCTCATCAATTGGAGTGGAGAGCATGGACTCATCTGTCTCTCGAAGGTCATGATTGTCTGCGGCTAATTGGGTCGCTTTAGGTTGGGGTGTGTTCTCAAAGGTCATATGCATTCAGTGTGTACCCAATACATGAAAATAGATGTCCCCAATCTCGCAATCTATAGTCACCTTAGCCAAGTTTAAGAACGGCTTCTCAAAAATAATAGGAGACTGAGTGAACTCTCCTCGGTGCTCAATATCAATGACCGTAAAGTCCACTCTGAGCGGAGCACATTGGAAAGTGATGATGACTGGGATAACCCCTATCAACCGTTTTATGGGTCAATCATCCAGTTGAACGATCGCTCTTGACTTTCTTATTGGTCCAACTTTGAGCTTGTCAAACACGGAGGTCGAGAGGATATTTAGAGATGAGTCATCATCGATTCTTGCAGGTGTAAAGATCGTGTCTCTGATTTCACATTCAACCTTAGACAACCGCTTCACTCTGGGCTCTTGATCTTCCTCCACATCACCAAGGAGGTGGTCATAGACACTAGGTGTCTCTCAATCCTAATTCTCTTATTGTCCGACCTCTTGGGCATCAATCTACTCTTCACAAATCTTTTGAGGTCGGGAAAGAGTTCTATGGCTTTTATTAAGAGAAGTTTAAGAATCAATTCCAAAGCAATGGCTTCCCTAAGGGCAAGATCCAATATTTTTAAAAGTTTTTTATTTTCAATTTTTACGAGATCTTCTTGTTTTTTAATTTTTTGATCTTTTTGACAAGTGAATGATCAATCTCTAGATTGGAAAGCAAGTGGTTAATAAAGAAAGGAGATAGAATAGACTCCAGCTGTACATAGTGTGTAGATTCCCTAATGTCCTCTAGGTTTTCAACATCAAATCCGCTCATTTCATTCTCCATTTCCATACCCGAGCTAGCAGCAAATGAAATTAATAGGTCGGTGACATTTCTCAATTTATCCTCAGTTAATTCATATCTCTTAATAATTCTAGAAATGTCCTCTAGAAATTCCTCATGACAAATCATGGGAGTAGTCTATTCAATCGGAGGATATTGCTGAGAACTTATGTTCTCATACTCAACATACCTAGACTCTGCCATGTAATGTTGGGTCGAGTATAGACCATCCGAATGGCAGATATTAGTTGGAGCATCATATGGTGGAGTCAATAAAGTGGGAGCTTGTAGATCGAGCTTATGGATTCAATCCCATTTATGTGTAGGCTCTCCGAATGGGTGGTATGAGGGTTGCTCAGTGTATGTTTGATCACTAAGGTCAATCAAGTCTGGAAAATCATAAGGTGTAGGCCTCTCCATTTGTTTGTTTTTTCGACCAAATTGTATCCTAAGGTCAAGTCAGAACGTGGTCGTGTAAATTGTTGATCTATCCCAACAGTGGCATGGGGATTGTAGAGATATGTTTTATGTTTATGTACTTTCTTATCTTTTCCTTTTCTCTCTGTCTGCTTTATGTAATTTACCCATAGGTCTCTCCTTATATAAGAGAGCCTAGGGTTCAAGGCATAAATAAGTTTCTCATTTTTCCCAACATGGTATTAGAGCGGTTGTCCTAGACTGGCGCTCTCATACCCCCACAAATCCTAACCCAACCCCACCGCTGCCGCCCCTCCTCTCCCCGTTCTCGTCTCCCCGCCGTCGCTGCTCGCTCTCTCCGTCGTCACCATCGACGATCCGTTTCTCTAGAGATGCCGCCGCCGGCCTCTCTCTCTAGGCGGGTCGTCGCACCTCCTTTCTTTAGGGATGTCGACGCAACTCCTCTCTCTACAGTGCCGCCGCCGACCCCTTTCTCTAGGGGCTGCCTTTCCCCGTCGTCTCTCTTTCTCTAAGGGCCGCACCTCCACAGTCTTCGACTGCTACTTGATGGAATTGGTTGCTTGAGTCTACGCATGCAACCAAATCTCATTATGTCAACATAGACAAAAGCTTGTCTAGTATACAACCCTAGTCTTCTCTAATCGTCATGTTAGAAAGTAAGGTAGATATCCCCACCATAGGCGCCTTCAGAGGCCCTGCACCTATAGTAAAGTTGGACGGGTCAAACTACGAATTGTGGGTCATGCAGTTCATGAGCATAATGAAGTTTTTTTTAATGGGTAAGAAGCATATTCTTATTGAGGAAGAGCCGACAGAGATAACATGGTTGTATACCTCATGAGAGACTGATGACGCATATGCTCGGGTTTGATTGTCTGGTACTTTGATACGGAATATTGCAAAAAATGTCTTGCATCAGCCCCCTACCAAAGCCATGTGGGACATTCTTACGGCAACGTATTCACAGGCCAAGAATGAGACAAATTCTATAGCTTCAGCATGACATCTTCACTACAAAGCAGAATGATCGACCCCAACATGCTCACTACAATGTCTTGCGAGGAATGTTTGAGAAGCTTCACAGCTTCATGCCCCTCATAGCTACTCAAGTGCAGTTGAAGTCATATCGGAATGCAACGATGGTTGGTGTTTTTGTGGCCTCCCTTGATTTACAGTATGAGGTCGCTTCTTCTCAGATTCTGGCAGATGCTACCATTCCTCCCATGGAGGCCTTCCGTAGATTGGGCCGGATCAATATCTTAAGCCAACTCCAGTGTCAAACTCCTCTGCTATGGCAGCCTCTCGTGGAAGAGGTGGTCCATCTCAGTTCCGTGGATGGGCCACGTGGTAGGGGTGGACGTGGTCGTAGACCACCTTGTATATGTTGTCATCGATCTGGTCATACTGAAGATACACGCTACTCCAAGCATGGTTACATGTCGTCCGCCTGCGTAGCAGAGCAGACTCAAATTATGGCGCTCCACCTGCATAAGATCAGCGATATGATGAGCTTGTGTCTCGACTGAGAGATATTATGCCCCCAGCTAGCATTCCTTTACCTGCTTCCGAGAGCACTTCATATATTACAGCTACTGCAGGAACCAGTACCTCAGGTAGTGCTCATACCTCTACTTCTCATCATGGTTCAGATATCTCAGAACGGATTATAAATTCCAGTGCAACATATCATTTGTGTGGAGACAGAAATCAGCTCATGTCCTACAGGCAAGTTCCTTCAGGAAAGACCGTGGTCATAACAGATGGGACTCATTTCCCATGATCTTCTCATCATGGTTCAGATATCTCAGAATGGATTATAGATTCCAGTGCGACACATCATTTGTGTGGAGACAAAAATCTGCTCATATCCTACAGGCAAGATCCTCCAGGAAAGACCGTGGTCATAACATATGGGACTCATTTCCCAATCACGGGACATGGGGAGATCAACTTGACGCCATCTATGTGATTGCAGAATGTGTTGCATGTTCCTAAATTCTCCATGAATTTACTGCCTATTTGTCAGATTACTAAGGATTTACATTGTCGAGTGATATTTGACCCATCATCTCTTGTGTTTCAGGATATTCTCTCGAGCAGAGTGATTGGTTGTGTAGGGCAGTCTCTATCGACTGGTCCAAACACCATACGCTAGGCTATCCTCCCATTCTACTAGACCTATCTCTCCTTTCTTATGGCATCTGTGCTTCGATCATCTTCCACTTCAAAAACAATGTCAAGTCCTTCCCCAGATTTCATCTCGCTTGTCGTTCAACTGTGAAGCATGTCAGTTAGGGAAGCACTGTCAGTTTGTCTTCCCAAGTCGTCAGAGTCGGAGCAGTAGCTCCCCTTTCGAGTTTTTCCATATAGATATTTGGGGTCCAATTCATGTTCCCGATCATCAGGGACACATGTTTTATTTGGTTATTGTAGATTATTTTAGTCGTCTGTCTTGGGTTTTCTTGTTGAATAATAAATCGGAAGCAGGCAATGCTATTATGATATTCATTAAAGAAGTACAGAATATTTTTTCCACCAAGATCAAAATTGCAAGGACTAATAATGCTCTTGAATTATATACTCATGTGCTCTCTCATTTCTTCTCATCTCATGGCATCCTTCATTAAAAATCTTGCGCTTACACATCTCAACAGAACGGTGTCGCAGAAAGAAAGCACCGTCACCTTCTTGATGTCACTCGTACCCTTCCCGTCTAGAGTTGTGCACCACATTCATTATGGAGTGATGCGGTTCTCACAGCTTGTTATCTCATTAACCGCATGCCCTCGTTGATGCTGGGAGAGAAAATACCTTTTTCCGTTGTTTTTCCTGATAAGGAGTTGTTCTCTCTTACCCCTCGTGTTTCTGGATCTGTTGCATTTGCCCATCGGTTGTCTCCATGGATTGACAAGCTCTCTCCTAAGGCTTTCAAATGTGTTTTGTTGGGTATTCCATGACTCAAAAGGGTTATCGTTGCTATGATCAGTTACGTAGGAGGTATTATGTTAGTGCAGATGTCACATTGTTGGAGTCTGTCATGTACTTTTCTCCTACAAGTAACAGGTTGACACCTTCGGATTCAAATGGTGAGTTCTGCCTCCACCCATGCACCCACCACCTTCACCACTAAATCCACCACCAAATCTTCCATCACCTCCACCAGCCCTACTTCCTCCCATTATTATGGTTCCACCTCTACCACATCGCTACAGTCGACAGCCAGCTCCTGCTCATGATCATGGTCCATCATCCAACATGTCCCGTGTTTATTCTGAAAACATTACTTCTATTGATGGGTCTAATGATGTTTCTCAGCAGGGGTTACTTCGGGAGGAGGAAAATCAGGCAAGTGGAAGAAATGATGCAGAACTTGATTTACCTATTGCTTTTAGAGAGTAGAAGCGTTCCTGTGCCTCATATCAGATTGCTTCTCATGTCACTTTTGAGCATCTAACGGGTGACTTCAGGAGGTTTGCAGTTGCTTTATCCACCGTAGGCATACCACGGATGAACCAGGAGGCATTGACAGATAATAGATGGCATCTAGCTACGGAGGAAGAGATGACAACCCTTCAGTAGAGAGGTACTTGGAGCCTTGTCCCAACCCCCACTGGGGCGTCTGTAGTGAGATGCAAATGGATATTTACAGTGAAGCAGAATACAGATGGTAGCACCGATCGGTACAAGGCTCGACTAGTTGCACGTGGGTTTACTCAGATGTAGGGGTGGATTATCTTGACACGTTTTCTCCAGTTGCACGCCATTCTACCTTACAGATCCTTTTACCTGTTGTTGTGGTTCAAGATTGGCCCATGTTTCAGCTGGATGTCAAGAATGCTTTTTTGTATGGTGATCTTAAGGAGGAAGTCTACATGCAGCAACCGCCAGGATTTGCTGCTGAGAGGGAGTGTTTATAGGTGTGTAGACTTTCTAAGGCAATCTATAGCCTTAAACAGAGCACAAGAGCTTGGTTCAATAAACTCTTAGATTTGTTTGAGAAGTAGGAGTTCAAACGATCGAATGCAGATCATTCTCTTTTCATACAGAGAGCCTCCAGTGGTATGAATGATATTATGGTGTATGTTGATGATATACTTATTACAAGAGATGATATGTAGTGAATAAAGAGGGCGAAAGAATTTCTGGGTCGTGAAATTGTTACCAAGGATCTTAGAGATCTTAGATACTTTTTGGGATTGGAATTTGCTAGAAATCAACAAGGGCTTGTGATGACTCAGAGGAAATATGTCATTGATTTGCTAAGGGACACGAGTATGCTTGGATGTCGACCTGCGACTATACCTATGGATCTGAGCATGAAGTTGTATGATGATGATACTGATGAGGTTGACAGGAGAGGATACAGGGAACTAGTGGGAAAGCTTCTTTATGTTACCATTACCAGACCCGATATTTCATTTGCAGTCATCGGGTGAGCCAGTTCATTGAACAACCTTGTCATGTACATATGGATGATATACATATGATACTAAGGTATCTTAAATCATCTCCAAGTGTCGGGTTGTTATTCAAAAGAGGTGGCACCATTACTATCTGCAGAAATATACTTCATATTTATATATCTTTTTATCTATTTTCTTTTCCCTCTGTCTACTTTATGTAATTTGCCATATGTCTCTCCCTATATAAGAGAGCCTAGGGCTCAAGGAATAAAACAAGTTTCTCATTTTTCCCAACATGGCATCAGAATGGCGGTCCTATACCGAAGCTCCCATACGCTCACAAACCCTAACCCTAGCCCCACCACTGTCGCCTCTCCTCTCATTCGTGGCTACCCGACGCCGCTACTAAGGGCCATCGTCGCAGCCCTCTCTCTTTTTCCAGGGGTGCCACCGCACCTCTCCTCTTCAAGGGGTGCCACCGCCGAACCCCTCTCTCTAGGGATGCCACCGTCGACCCCTCTCTCTAGGGACACCACCGTCGATCTCTCTCTATTTAGGGGCGCCGCCACCGACTCCTCTCTCGTGATGGGTTTGGTTGCTTGAGTCTACACATGCAACCAAATCTCTTTATGTCAGTGTAGACAAAAAAAGCTTGTCTATCTACAACCCTAGTCTTCTCTAGTTGTCATGTCAGAAAGTAAGGTAGATATCCCCACCACATGCGCATTCAAGGGTCCTGCGTCTATAGTAAAGATGGATGGGTCGAACTACGAATTGTGGGTCATACAGTTCATGAGTATGATGACGTCTACAGGTAAGAAACGCATTCTTATCGAGAAAGAACCGGTTGAGAAGACTGGGGTTAACACCTCATGGGAGGCAGATGATGCACATGTCAAGGTTTGGCTTTCAAGTACATTGGCGATAGAAATTGCCAATGATGTGTTACATCAAACCACAACCAAGGCGATGCGGGATATTCTCGTTGCTACTTACTCACAACAAGGAATGAGACAAAGATTCTGCAACTTCAGCATGATATTTTTACTATCGAGAAGAATGGACGGTCCCTTAATTCGTTTTATACATCCTTACGTGGGATGTTCGAGAAGCTCCACAGTTTCATACCTCTCCTATCTATTCCTGAGCAATAGAAGACTTACAGGAATGCCACCATGGTTAGTTTATTCATGACAGCCCTTGATCATGAGTATGAGGCTGCTTGTTCCGAGATTTTGGCAGATGTCACTATTCCTCCGATGGAGGACGCTTTCCGCAGGCTCAGTCGGATCATTGTCCCATCCGCTACTGCCAATCAAACTTCGTTAACGATGGCTACCTCTCGAAGTTGAGGAGGCTCTTCTCAATTTCATGGATGCGGACCTCGTGGCAGAGGAGGTCATATTCATCAGACACGTACTTACTGCCATCGTCCTGGACATATAGAGGATGCATGCTACTCCAAGCATGGATTTCCAGCTTCTGCTCGAGTAGCTGAGCAGATTAAGCCCCGGCTGTCTCTTCTTTAGATCAGCGATTTGATGACCTTGTAGCCCGATTAAGGGGCATTATACCTCCTGCCAATCCCATTACATCTTCATCGGTCTTCGGGAGTCATTCTGATGTGGTTACTTCAGCTTCCTCCAATACCTCAAGTAGTACTTATGCACTTACTAGCTATAGTGGATCTGATCTTATAGGGTGGATTATGGACTCCGGTGCTATACATCACTTGTGTGGAGACAGAGGTCAACTTACAGCAAACAAACAGGTTCCTCCAAGACGAATTGTGGTTATAGCAGATGGGACTCATTCCTCGATCATTGGACATGGGGAGATTAGCGTGAAACCCTTCGGATCCGAGTACCCGTTTACGACATTCTCACGGCATTTCATTCGCTAGAGATCGCACAAATTACAGAAAAACAGGGAATTTTTTTCGCGCTGCTATATTTGCATATGACATTCACATTCTTTACACATACCACAGAGACAAGAAAGTAAGTGCCAGTACCATTTCATTTCATAAATTTTCATATAATTACATCATATACAAGAATCTGCCATTATACACAGTATATCCCAAAACGTGGTACAGAAGATAAGGGGAAGCATTTACATCATAAACAACAACAACAACAACAAAGCCTTTTCCCACAATTAAGTAGGGTTGGCTACATGGATTCTTCGCCTCCATTCAGATCTATCTTGAGTCAATCCCGGGTTTATATCCACAAAACTAAGATCCCTTCATATGGTCTCTTTCCAACACTTCTTGGGTCGTCCTCGCCCTCTCTTAGCTGGCTCAACATCCCAACCCTCACATCTCCTAACTGGTGCATTAGTGGATCTTCTTTGCAAATGTCCAAACCATCTTAAGCGATTTTCTCGCATCTTATCCTCGATCGGAGCTACACCAACTTTCTTTCTGATTACATCATTCCGAATCCGATCGTTACGTGTGTGTCCACACATCCACCTTAACATTTTCATTTCCGCTACATTCATTCTTTGCACATGTTTATGGTTCACAGGCCAACATTCGGATCCATAAAGCATAGCAGGTCTCACGGCTTCTTTGTAAAACTTTCTTTTAATTTTAAATGGAATTTTATTATCACAGAGAATAGCAGAGGCTCCTCTCCACTTTAGCGAGCTGGCATTTATTCTATTAGTAACATCTCCATCAATTTCCCCATCATGTTACAGAATAGATCCCAGATATCTAAAGGAATCTCTCTTCTGAATGTTATCGTCACCAATCTTCACCTCGATTCCTTCACCATTGCTTCCATCAAAGGTGCACTCCATATATTTCCGTCTTGGCCCTATTTATACGAAAGCCTTTAGTCTCCAACTCATGTCTCCAGACCTTAAGCTTCTCATTTACTCCATCTATAATCTCGTCAATTAACACAATATCATCAGCAAATAACATACACCAAGGTAAATCATCCTGAATGTGACTTGTCAACTTGTCCATAATCAAAGTAAAAAGAAATGGACTCAAAGCAGAACCTTGATGTAAACCAATGTTGATGTCAAAATATCCAGTCTTCCCAGACGGGATCCTTACACAAGATAAAGCCCCATCATACATGTCCTTTATGAGGTTAATGTATAGGACAGGTACTTGTCTCTTCTCCAACACTCTCCACAATATCTCTCGTGGGACAGAATCATAAGCCTTCTCCAAATCAATAAAGATCATGTGGAGGTTCTTCCTTTTAGCTCTATAAATCTCCATTGTTCTCCTCAACAAATGGATGGCTTCAATTGTTGAGCGACCTGGCATGAATCCGAATTGGTTTTCTTTTACGTTGGAAACTTGCCTCAACCTTCTTTCGATCACACGTTCCCAAATTTTCATAGTGTGACTCATCATCTTGATATCTCTATAATTTGAACAATTTTGAATGTCTCCTTTATTCTTATAAAGAGGCACCACGATAGTCCTGCTCCAATCTTCAGGCATTTTCTTGCTTCGCCAAATAACATTGAATAGATTCGTAAGCCAAGTCAAACCACGCTCACCTAAAACTCTCCATACTTCTACAGGGATGTCATCCGGTCCTACACCTTTCCCGAGTCTCAAAGCCTCTTCTACTTCCTTTCTTTGTATCCGTCTATAGCTTACACGATTCAAGTAACTTTCACTACACGCTAGATCACCCAAAGTGATCTCTCTATTTCCTTCCCCAATGAACATTTACATCATCAAGTGAACCAAAAACTGAATGAAAACAATATATCGCCTGGTATAAACCCTATCGCCTGGGATCATCAAGAGCTACTGAACAACAGGCTTTTTGCCTGCCAAAATATATTTAGGAAAGAAGAAGCGTCAGCGGTTGCTGGTACCTCCCAAAAACTTATAAAAATAAATATGCATTTAATATGTTCAAATGTAAACAAATAGAAAGGCAGGAACAAGTAAAGTTTACATCTACTTGCGTAAGTAAAAAGGTTTTCCAGTCTTTTGTAAGCATCTCCCATAAGCACCCATTATTCTAGTATTTTTCATATATAACATAATTATTTTTTTTGTAATCAAATGTTTATAAATTGTACGAGTGTATGTATATATACATATCTATATTATCATATTGATCAGATATCATATCTGTGGATTTGACGATGTGAAAGATGGGATTGGAAATGTTATCGATTTACTTGATTCCCAAGTCCAACGGGTAGTCATTTCCTATCAACACAATTTTTGATGGTAACTTCTCCAAATCTTAACTTTAACTGTCTCAGATATAACTGTAGATGATGTAGATATAGATATGGATGATCTGGACGTAGAATCGCCAAGTCTGTTGGCGAAAGTAAAACTCAAGCGGTGAGGTAACCTACAAATGGCTCTTCCGTCTCGCCCTCTAATTGAAAGTGCATTCCAATAGAGGGATAGGTCTACTCCAAAACTACGCCACTGAGACGGGTGAGAGAGACTCTCCGGAAAAGTCACTCTAGAAAAACGGCCCGACCGGTAACGGGCAAACAAGCTCGTACGAAAAACTAAACCGAGGATCCCCCGCCTGGATCTCCTAAAACAAAAGGGTCAGCGGAACTGGTCAAAGTCGGGATCCCAACGAGGCGTAAAAACACTGCGAGCTCGCGTAAAAACCGAAAGAGGACTGGGATCCTAGACCCACGCAGTAGGCGGCTCCTGCCCAAACTGGGCTTCCTATCTTCCGCCGAGTTGAGAATCACCGCTCTCTCGCACGGTCAGGTGTAAGGGTCTCCATAACCGGCACTTATTAATTGTCAATCATTACTGACTCCCAATATTTTCACTTGCTTGGAAACTCATTTCCTTTTCAATTTCTCCTGTGATTGACTATTCAGATCCAAGTGATCCTTATATGACTATTAAATTTTTATTAATTCTAGAATGATCCTTGCATTGATCAAGATTGTGTGAGAATCCTTCCAGCATATGCACTTATAAGGGTTAATAATTTAATGAATTATACCAAAGTTAGAATTTTGACAATCCTAAAAGGATTATATAATTCATATACGAATTTAATAATAACATTTTTTTTGCCCATCAGAACTCTATTATGATATTACTTCAGTTGGTCCAAGTTAAGACCAAAGAGATAATCAGTGAAATGGTAATCCCAGAATCTTTAAGATTTTGGAGGCAATTTTCATCAAGTTAATTGGTATGGGAAACAAAAGGTACGAAGCCAACACATATGGGATAATGCAACAATAGATGTCTTCTGTAATTATCAACTCTGTAAAGAGAAGTATGAGGCTTTGAGTTCTACCATTTGTGTGAGGGGGTCCAATTCCACCAGTAATTGTCTTGATAGAGATTAATAGAAGAATAAAGATAAAATATGGATGAAAGCTGTATCCAATTCAAGAAGTCTAGTCCACATATTTGTTCTGACTCTAGGGGCATATAACATCCTAATTCTTGAATTGGGATGTATTTCCTTTGAGAAAAATGTATACAACCGACAAGGTACATGATTAAACATCTTTTTGTTAACATGTTTACAACTAAAGAATTGTACAACAAGAAGTCTCCTACAAAAAAAGTAATAAGGATTTGTTGGCACTTCTGTACAGTTGTTTATATGCATATAACCCAAAACTATGTATTTATATTTGTTGTTTAATGATCCATGTAGTAGGTCCCTCTCTAATGCAAGTATGTTTAACCATGAAGATATATTTGTCAAGCTTCTATCAACATGCTATCTAGTGACGTAGACTCTTAGAAGATTGTTTATCAACAAAACTTTGAAATTGAATGAGAATGAATATGCTCATGTTGCCAGTATTTTATTAGAATGGAAGTTTTAACTAAGTTATAATCAACGTTATTATTTCAAGATTTAGCAGATTTTCTTCTAAACTCATAGAAGTCCAAAGATTTTAAATTTCAGATCTATATTTATATTTTTTTTGAAGTCCATTTCCTGACATATAAATCTAAGATTTCCAGAAAAAGGAAAATCAACAGTGAGGATTCATGTTATGGCAACAAAAGGAAGGTAAGGGTTGTACCTTTAATCTTCAATATCTTGAAGATCCAATTGCATGCAAGATCAGCTCCAGTTTTGGCTTCAATTATTGCTTGAGTCTGGAGCATCAAAGGTGTTAGAAGCAGCAACAATTGCTTCTAACAAGAGCATAATTTACAACTAGAGCAGCTGCTTCTTGAGTGTGCAAATGGCTTCAATTGCAGGCTCCAAGGGAGGGAAGAACTCCAGAAGTTGCTGCAAGCAACTACACAAGAGGTCCAACAATGAGGATCTCTTTGAAAGGAATGACAAGAAATTTAAGGGGAAATTGGTGGGAGCAAAGAGAAAGGAAAGACCTGTTCTTTCGTTGGGATTTATGGAGATAGAGGAGATGGGCGAAAGGAGAATCACGACTGGAATGGGTATGAGATTTGGGTAATATATATAAGAGATTATAGGTGGCCTTTTGTTTCCCAAATGGACTAAAATATTTGCCATGTGGACAGAAGAGAAAGCTGTTGTACATACATCTGTCTACTGTAAAACAAAATTTTTTTTGAAGTCCATTTCCTAACATATAAATCTAAGATTTCCAGAAAAAGGAAAATCAACTGTGAGGATTCATGTTATGGCAGCAAAAGGAAGGTAAGGGTTGTACCTTTAATCTTCAATATCTTGAAGATCCAATTGCATGCAAGATCAGCTCCAGTTTTGGCTTCAATTATTGCTTGAGTCTGGAGCATCAAAGGTGTTAGAAGCAGCAACAATTGCTTCTAACAGGAGCATAATTTTACAGTTAGAGCAGCTGCTTCTTGAGTGTACAAATGGCTTCAATTGCAGGCTCCAAGGGAGGGAAGAAGAGTTCCAGAAGTTTCTGCAAGCAACTACACAAGAGGTCCAGCAATGGGGATCTCTTTGAAAGGAATGGCAAGAAATTTAAGGGGAAATTGGTGGGAGCAAAGAGAAAGGAAACACCAGTTCTTTCGTTGGGATTTATGGAGATGGAGGAGATGGGGGAAAGGAGAATCACGGCTGGAATGGGTATGAGATTTGGGTAATATATATAAGAGATTATAAGTGGCCTTTTGTTTGCCAAATGGACTAAAATATTTGCAATGTGGAGAGAAGAGAAAGCTGATGTACAGACATATGTCTGCTGAAATTTGTTCAAGGTATTATATATGCATTTATTTCTCTTCTGATATAATTAGGATTTCATTTCTGTTGTTACATGTTAATTGCTATGGAAATTTATGCAATATAATTGGTGACGTATTGTAATTCTGTGGCTTAATTGTTAATTGTGAATGTCATTTATAAATATGAAAAAAATTTCCTAAATTTTCAGTGCTCTAATGCGATCTCTAACGAACATAATACTACGAGTGTTATGTAAACGGGTATCCCAGATCCGCGGGAGCGGGCATCACAATTAGCTTGACACCCACTATGCGTCTACAGAATGTGTTGCATGCACCTGACTTTTCTATGAATTTTCTATCTATTAGTCAGATTACGAAGGATCTACATTATCGAGCTATTTTTGACCAATCTTCTCTTGTGTTTCAGGACATCCTTACGGGCAAGGTGATTGGGTGTGGCCGTGAGCAGGGCGGTCTTTATCACTTAGTTCGAACTCCTTTTGTTGATAGTTCCTCTCTTTCTGATGGACATGTCTCACCCTTTACATGGCACCTGCTCTTTGGTCATCTACCGCTCCAGAAAATATGTCGTGTCCTGCCTCAAATCTCTCCTCACTCATCCTTTCAATGTGAGGCATGTCAGTTGGGAAAGCATCATAGGTCTGCCTTCCCCAGTCATCGGAGTCGGAGTAGTAGCTCTATTTTTTGAGATATCTCATATAGATATTTGGAGTCCCAATTGTGTTCCTGATCATCAGGGATACATGTTTTATCTTGTTGTTCTTGATGATTTCTCTCGTCTATCCCGGGTATTTTTATTAAAGAATAAATATGAAGCTGGAGATACTATTAAGAACTTTCTTAATGAAGTGCATAATGTGTTTTCTTCTTATGTGAAACTTGTGAGCACTGATAATGCTTTGGAATTCCGTACGCATACTCTTTCCAATTATTTTTCAACCCATGGTATTATTCATCAAACATTATGTGCTTATACTTCCCAGCAAAATGGTGTTGCAGAGAGGAAGCATCGTCATTTGCTTGATGTTACAAGAACTGTTCTCATTTAAAGTCATACTCCGCATTCTTTTTGGGGTGATATTGTTCTTACGACATGCTATGTTATTAATCGCATGCCCTAGTTGGTCTTGGGTGTGAAAATTCCCTTTTCTCTTGCTTTTCCTGAAAAGGAATTGTTCTCACTTACTCCTTGTGTGTTTGGCTCAGTCGCATTTATGCACCAGTTGTCTCCAGGTATTGACAACCTCTCTCCTAGAGCAGTCAAGTGTGTATTTGTCGTGTAATCCAGGACACAAAAAGGGTATAGATGTTATGATCCAATGTGCATGAAGTATTATGTTAGTGATGATGTCACTTTTTTTGATTCCGTGATGTACTTTTCTCCTACAGATGATCGATTGACTTCCTCAGAATCTGATGATGAAACATACATGCCACCACCACCACCACCATCACCTCCTACACCTCCACCATCATCATCTCGTTCACCACCATCACCCCCTCCTATGGTCCTAGTCCCACTATTGCCGCAACACTATAATCGCCGACCTGCTTCTGCTCATGGTCATCGCTCATCATCTAGCACGCATGAGGTATGCTCTGAAAAACATAGTTTCTAACGATGGGTCTGATGGTCTACCTGATCAAGGTTCTTTACAAGGGACAAATGTGGAGGTTGTTGATCTGGACTTACCTATTACGCTTCAGAAGCAAAAGCGTAGATGTGCATCTTATCATTTTGCATCCAAGGTCTCCTTTGATCGCTTGACTAGGGAATTCGGGAAATTTGCAGTTGCAATATATGCCGTGGGCATTCCACGGAATTATCAGGAGGTTTTGAAGGGCAGTCAGTGGCGATTAGCTATGGAAGAAGAGATGGTTGCCCTTCAGTCGAGAGGTACTCGGGGCCTTGTCCCATCCCCCACTGGGGCGTCTAGAGTAAGTTGCAAATGGGTATTTATAGTGAAGCAAAATGCAGATGGCAGCATTGATAGGTACAAGGCTCGACAGCTTGCTATGGATTTACTCAAACATACGGGGAGGATTATCTTGACACATTCTCTCCAGTTGCTCGTCATTCTACCTTACGGATTCTTTTATTTGTTGTCGTGGTACGAGATTGGCCCCTGTTTCAGTTGGATGTCAAGAATGTATTTTTGTATGGTGATCTTCAGGAGGAAGTCTACATGCAACAGCCTCCAGGGTTTGCTGCTGAGGGGGAGTGTTCACAGGTATGTAGACTTCACAAGGCAATTTATGGCCTTAAGCAGAGCCTGAGAGCTTAGTTCTAGAAGCTCTCAGATTTGTTTGAGAAGCAAAGGTTCAAACGGTCGAATGCATATCACTCTCTTTTTGTACAGAGAATCTCCAAAGGCATGACTGCTATTATGGTGCATGTTGATGATATACTTATTACAAAGATGATATGCAGGAAATAAAGAGGGTGAAAGAATTTCAGGGTCGCGAATTTGTTCCAAAGATCTAGGAGATCTTAGATACTTTCTGGGATTGGAGTTTGCTAGAAATCAACAAGGGCTTGTGATGACTAAGAGAAAATATGTCATTGACTTGCTAAGTTACGCAGGTATGCCTGGATGTCGACCTGCTACTACACTTATGGATTCACGCATGAAGCTCAATGATGATGATACTGATAAGGTTGACAGGAGAAGATACAAGGAACTGGTGGGAAAGCTTCTTTATGCTACCATTACTATACCCGATAATTCATTTGCAGTCAGTCAGGTGAGCCAGTTCATGAAACAACCTTGTCAGGTATATATGGATGCTATACATATGATACTAAGGTATCTTAAATCATCTCCAGGTGCAGGGCTGCTATTTAAAAAGGGTGGCACTATTACTATCTCAGCATGCGCAGACGTAGACGCAGACCATGCAGGGTGCCCCAAGGACAGGAAGTCCACATCAGGATTTGTTATATTTATTGGAGATTCACTTGTCTCATGCAAAAGTAAGAAGCAAACTGATGTTGCTAGATCTAGTATTGAATCTGAGTATAAAGCTATGGCGACAAGCATGTACAGAAGTGATATGGGTTCGAGCAGTCCTAACAGATCTACATATAGATGTTCCTCTTCCCATGTCGCCGGAATGCAACAATCAGGTTGCTTTATTCATTGCTAATAATCATGCATTCCAAAAGAGGACAAAGCACATTGAGGTTTGTTGCCATTATATACGTGACATGATCCATAAGGGCTTCATTTCTACATCCTATATCAGCTCAGGGGACTAGACGGCAAACATTTTCACCAAAAACCTTATTTAGAGGGTCCTTCGAGAAGTGTTCATCCAAGTTGAGCATGATAAATATCTATACTCCATCTTGAGGGAGAGTGTAGAAATATATTTCATATTTATGTATCTTTTTATCTATTTTCTTTTCCCTCTGTCAACTTTATGTAATTTGCCCATAGGTCTCTCCCTATATAAGAGAGCCTAGGGCTCAAGGAATAAACAAGTTTCTCATTTTACCCAACACTATCTCAGCATGCGCAGACGCAGACTATGCAAAGTGCCCCAAGTATAGGAAGTCCACATCAGGACTTGCTATATTTGTTGGAGATTCACTTGTCTTCTGGAAAAGTAAGAAGCAAATTGTTGTTGCTAGATCTAGTGTTGAATCTGAGTAGAGGGCTACGGCACAAGCATGTACATAAGTGATGTAGGTTCGAGCAATCCTAACAGATCTACATATAGTTGTTCCTCTTTTCATGTTGATGAAATGCAACAATCAGGCAGCCTTATTCATTGTTAATAATCATGCATTCTACGAGAGGACAAAGCACATTGAGGTTAGTTGCCATTATATACGTGACATGATCCAGAAGGGCTTCATTTTTACATATCATGTCAGCTCAGGGGACCAGATGGCAGACATTTTCACCAAGGCCTTACTTAAAGGGTCCTTTCAAAAGTGTTCATCCAAGCTAAGCATGATAGATATATATGCTCCATCTTGAGGGGGAGTGTAGAGATATATTTTATGTTTATGTACTTTCTTATGTTTTCCTTTTCTCTCTGTCTGCTTTAGGTAATTTGCACATAGGTCTCTCCTATATAAGAGAGCATAGGGCTCAAGGAATAAACAAGTTTCTCATTTTTCCCAACAGGTATCAAATGAGGTATGTTGGGGTAAATAACTATGCCAATCATCTGCCTCAGCAGTGGCTTGCTCTTCGAGTGGTTTCTTGATTCCAACAAGCGCTCACGAATATGGTGAGTCAACCCAAGATGGAAGTAGATCAGAGGTATGAGAATATGGAGTAGGTGAGAAGTGCGGAAAAGTGGAGAAGTCAGTCGAAGTTCTGACTTCATATTCGAGGTGGGGTGGAGAGAGGTGAAGATGGATGAGGAGGAACCATCTCAAAGAAAGGTTTTTACTGGGGTAAATAAGGAGAGGCTAGGAAGTCGGACGGAGTTCCTACTTCGTAGCTGGAATGGGATGGATGGCACATGGAAGAGTTAGATGGTGAAGATAGTCGGTAATCAATTGAGGAGAAATGACATGCAGAGTTCGAATATGGATACCGATACGCCGACATCATTAGAAAGAATTGAAAGTAGATTTGAGGTGAAACCGTGCAAATGCATAGAAGAATAACATGCACAAACAGACATACAAACAAACGCAAGAGCAAACCCTAGTTTCACAAACTTACCACTGTGATGGTCGCAAATGTCTGATCATTATGTTTTCAGTTTTAGTTAAATGATAACAATCTTTATTATACAACTATACACGGTGAGTCGTGTGACGCCCAGCATACGCTCCCACTATATTCCAATCAAAGAGACGATATGCTTGGGCTACCGGGTTATATTACGCCCTAAGGAGTACAGTGAGAAGATGTACACCAAAACGTCTATCTAAGGACGAAAGCAAGCGCTTGCAGCTCCCAAGCCCGCAAGAGTCAGACTTGGAGACTTGGAGCGCAAGTCCAGATATTTGGGCTCTAACCTTAAAGTGTGCATCATCGCCCACTCTGTCTGGATCCATTTACTACATCTAGTTTTTTAGTCCCATATCGACCGTCTGTGGGATGTGGAGATTCAAAGAGAGCTATATAAGAAGCCCTATACCTCTTCTAACAGTTGAGAAAGTATAATGCATAAGTCAGTCCTTTGAGGCGTTCTCCCATGGTTTCATCTCGCTTCTTAGGGAGTAAGGTTCTACGTTAAATCCCGTGTTCTTCCAAGTTTAATTCTTTTCTTTGATATTCGCTTCCACATTATATTTTCTAGTATGGTACCAGAGCAGGTTCGATTCCCAAGGATTATGTCATAATTTTTTTCTTCTTTTCTTTCGAGTTTCGAGATTCAATTCTAGGGTTTCTATTGAAACCCGAGTTATGTCCTTGAAGATTATTGTGTTTGGATTAGTTCAAGGATTTTTCTGAAACCCTACTTTGTAAGGTTTCATGTTCTTCATTCTACGATGCCGCGACACCGCAAGTCCCAGGCCACTTTGCACAGATCAGGTTGCGGAGGCACAAGCAGCAAGTGCGTCCAGTCCCATCTCATGTCAGTGGCGGAGCCCTAAACCAAGAAGAAACCCATGCGATGGAACTTGTCTCCACATCTCGTAGGCGGTGCCTTGTCTCCACATCTTGTAGGCGGCGCCAATCTCCTTCCAGCGCACCCCAAGTGCCGCCCCAGTTCGAAGAAGAAAATTGTCGGGGATCCCTCTTGCACGATCCAGCAGTGCCAATCTCTTGCAATACGGAAGAAACCCTCCTCATCCACGATGGCGACGGAGGCACCGCAACATCGGAGGTCTCCATCGCCCTAACTAGCAGCTCCCTTGAGGCATCGGGGAGCAGGTGAGGGGTGATGGGTGATGCTCTTCCTTCTCGGCAACAAGCCCCCCTCCCCTCCGATCACGAACTCCAGGTGCGAGGCAATAGCGACGCGAGGTCCTCACAATCGGCGCTCCTCCTTCCTTTTCGAATCTCATGCAGGCATCACGAGATGCCCTCGATGCTCCTTCCACAACGCAGGCGGCGCACTTCAGCAGCGATGCCACTCCTCCTTCTTGTTCAAGGTGCAGCGGCACCCTCTGAGCAAGAAACCCCGGGGGCGGCGATCCTCCGAGAGTGGGTTCCCAAGTGGGAACCCTAAATAGAGTTAGCCCAAGTGGGTTAAAAATGTTAAAAAAATATAATATGTTGTTCCTGCATATTCCAAACCAAAGTGGGCTGTGTTGAAAAAAAAAACAAAAAGAGAGCTCAACGTTGGGCCGGTAAAAAAGGGGGAAAGAGGCCGAGAGAGAAAAAACAACTTGTTTTGAAAAAAAGGGAGGTGGATTGTTTTGTAAAAGAAAGGGAGGTAGACTATTTTAAGAGAGAGAGAAGTAGGTAAAAAATTGAAACGACTTATTTAAAAAGAGATAGAGAGATGTGATGGCTACTTTTAAAAAAAGGAAATAGCCGGAAAAAATGGTTTGAGAAAAAATAAAAAGAAATGAAAAGAAAAGACGAGAAAAAAGAGACTGGTTTCTGGTGTTTATGTTGCCCCATTTTCATGTCTTCTCCCAACTTAGTAGATGTCATTGTTTTCCAACAAGTATGGGAGAAGGGGGGGGGGTATTGTGTGGAGTCACAGGTCTATTCCATATTCAGATTTTAGATTCCAGACCAGACAGATGTTCAGACTTTACAGTTCAGTTCCAGACTCTGCGGATTAGTTCAGAGTCCAAGTTCGTGGCACTCCATAGTTAAGTGACCCATTTTCTTCGAGTTCTCCAGAGAGAGACTTCAGTCAGATGTCCACATGTTTGCCATTATTTGTGTGGTCCCCATCTTTTCTGGTCAGCTCAGAGTTTTCATGTGTTTCATAGGAAATCTAGAGTAGAGATCCCATTCCCTATGCCATGTGGGCTAGGGTTTTCATGTGGTTTCATAGGGACTCCAGAGTAGAGATCACATTCTCTGAGCCAGTATGGGAGCGACTTAATTCTCCGATGAGGAGAATTTTCAGACTCCATTCTCCAGCGACCGTGGATTCCAACAAGAATGTTTTTCACGACTTTTCCAATTCAGCCCTTCAGAGATGGAGCAGTAGTCCACATGATCCAGTCTTCTACATGTGGCAAGCCAGAGTTCTCCACGTGGAGACTCATTTCAGTTGCAGTAACGCTGACAGGCGCAGTACAGAGCACGCGCTCTCCGATAAGGAGATTCAGTTTGACTCATACTCCAGCCCGCTTGTCCTCCTCACCTGCACGACATTAGAAGCAACGTCTTCGAAAGCATCCGAGAGTTGTGCGCGTCGAGTTGATATTGTTCGTAACGTCCTGTAGCGTGAGTTTGAGATTTCTTTCTGTTTGTCCAATTTGAGCATTGCATGCTCCAGCTTGAGGGACAGTGTTGGAGTATATTATGTTATGCGTCACTAATAGTTAGATGAGTAAATGGATATCTCCAGGATACATTTACCACATCCAGTTGTGTAGTCCCACATCGATCGTCTGTGGGATGTGGAGACTCAGTGAGGGCTATATAAGAAGCCCTACACCTCTTACAATAGTTGAGAAAGTGCAATGCATAAATCAGTCCTTTAAGGTGTTCTTCCGTGGTTTCATCCCGCTCCTTAGGGGGTAGGGTTCCACGTTAAATCTCATGTTCTTCCAAGTTTTATTCTTTTCTCTGATATTCGCTTCTGCATTATATTTTCTAACATATGTACCTGCTTATAAGGACGGGGTTGCTCACCCGAAAATAGTGAACAATTTTTATTCTGATTTTTTTAATCAATTCAATTAGCAATACCGATTTTAGAGATTAGTTGTCACTGGCAATTAATCCAACACAAGCAATTACATCTACCGTACAGAACCAATTCCTTTATCCTAAGTTTGAAAAAACTAAGAGAGGGAATCGGAAAAAGTCGATACAATCAATGGAAATGATGATGAATGCTTGAGTAAGGAGACTTGCAGTGCCTCCAGCTCTCTACAATGCAAGATGCACAACTGAATTGAAAATTTTTAAACACTAAATAAATGTGAGTCAGAAAATCGTACTTAGAAGAATGTTCTAATTAGTGGGAAGAATTGATTTGAATTTGACTAAGTTAGAACGATCAAAGGTGTGTACTATTAAAGTGTAGTGTGTTCCTACGGGTAAGCAAATATTAAACCTATGAAGCTCTAATAGTCGTGGGTGCGGGATCTATGCTATGTCAAGCAAACCACGCAACCACAAGGTCTAATGTCTAATCATGATACATACACGAGATTCTAAATGGAATCCTCTAGAAATCAAGTAATTATTACAGGCCTTTACAACAATAAATAATGTGCGAAAATAAAACACCCTCTCTCTAAAAAGTGACAATCTATTCAGCTCTTCTCGGCAGGATCAGTCCACGGAATCACCTACCTCTATTTTCTTCGAGTTGCTTCGACTTTTGAGAAAGCCACTCCAAGTCACCGATTCCCTCACACGAAAAGATAACAATATGTTTGAGAGATGTTTATACAATAGAAACAAAAGTAAGAAGAAAATACAATGAAAAACACAAAAAAGAAAAATGAAATAATTACAAAATGGTTTGGGCGTCAGACTACCCGAGTGAATGGAAAACCTGACTCTAAGTTTTTAAAAATGAACCTAAGTTGTTTGCCTCCCCAGCAACAGCGCATTTGGTGATCCATGAATCACCTTATGTTAATTGGGTTGAATTTTTTGTAATCGGGCGATCGGGATAAAAAATCAAAAATCAACCACACAAACAAATAATCAATCAATTAAGCAATGTGTGATTTTATGTTTATTTTAACCTGGGCAAGTCAGAGGGTCGACTCAAGGAGGCAAAGGAACAACTTATGGATCAATTTATCAAACTTAAAGTATAGTTTTTAGGAGAAATACTTTTTTTCGTATTTCTTATGCAATATGAATGTGAATGCAAAATGCGAATGAACTTGATTCTTAAGGAAAATATGCAACTTAGCCCAAAATAAGTGTTAGCTCAAAATTAGATAAAATTAGGCAAATGGTATTTTTCTGTGAACTTAATTCAATGATGCATACAAAAGTATTTTTATGGATTTTTTTTGGTTAAAATGCAACAATGAAAAACAAACTCTTAATAAGGGTTTTATGCAATTCTAGGAACAAACAATATGCAAAAGATATGGAACTTGGACAGAAGCTTAAATATGATGAAATGGACTTACAATATTTTTTTAAAATATTAAGACAATATAAGATTTTTTATGAATTTTCTGTCGAAACAGAGTGAATCTGAGTAATTAATCCTTAAATAGATTTATCAATATGTCAAATCAAAATTATCTCGAATAGATCTATCAATATGTAATCCAAGAAAATTGATTTGTGGGAAAATATGATGTGTAGATCAAATTAAAAATTAAATAAAAATTTTACTCTATGAATTATTAAAACAAGTTGAACATCCATTTGCAATGAAACTTTGAAACAATTATCCATCAACTTTAATTCTAAAACATGTCATTTTTTTTGGAAATTTTCTGATCAATAGTTGAGTCTACAAAATTGTAGAAGCAAATGGGCAAAATATCACTAAATAGAGAATTAAATTTTGAAAAAAAATACTATCTTTGAGTTGCAATTTGATAAAAATAAGTCATTAAAAAAGAAGCTCAAATAAAGGATTCAATTTGTAATAAAAAAAGTTCTACAAAAAATTTAAATTACGGTTCGTTTGGTTGCAGGGTTGGGCAGGGTTGGGTTGGGTTGGGTTGGGGTACCCCTATGAATAGTAAAATGTGAGGAGGATTGGGAGGGTTGGAAGGAGGGGTACCCCGGGTTGGCCAACCCAACCCTGCCCAACCCTACAACCAAATAGTGTAGGGGTGCTGGGCTAATTTTTCCAAAAGATAAAAAATTGACTTCTTCATCTCTCTTGAAAATGTGGGTGCCCAAAATGGAACCAATGACTAGGGTGAGGCTCACTGCGGCGGGTAGGTGTGGCGACCAGGCACGGCGAAGGAAAGGCAGCCTGCGCGTGGGCGGCAGCCATGAGTGCAGGTATGCAGCTGCATGTCGGCGGCACTGAAGCAACCGCGCGAGGCAGTTGGGAGCGGGCTCCAACAGTAGAGGCGAGGTCCATGGGTAAGGCGGCGAGTGGTCGTGCCCCACGAGGAGAGGCAGACACTCTAGGCCTTGTTGGGGATGCTGGAGCAGCCGAAGGCGATGGGCAAGCTGCAGGTGGGCGGGGTGCGCACACGACGATCGTTGATCTCAACCAGAGGAGAGGTGATGTGATGAGAAGAGGGATGATGATTTGATGTGATTCCTACGAATAGGCATCCAAGGCCGAGATTGTTGTTCGTTTACATGTATCTCCTTCGTTCACGTCTGATGGGAAGTCAAGGAATTTGTGGCGCTGCTATCGATGGGGATTTGTAGTTGCTTGCTTCCTCGAAGACTTGCAAGTGAAGAGGATATGCCTCGAGTATTTGGATACTCAACCGGAACGTTACGACTCAAACCAAGAATGGTGGAGGAGGAACGAGCTCCTGCATGCGAAGGAGGGAGCTTTTGACGGTGGTGGGTTGCAAAAGGAAAAGGAAGCAACGAAGGGGATCCAGAGATGGATGTGCTATCGGTGTCAGAATGTGTAACGGAAGTAAAGGTCTGATTTGGGGCAGAAGATGAGTGATATTAGCAGAGAAATGGAAGGAAGAGAGAGGATAAGAGAGCAATAGAAGGAGAAGAGAAAGAGATGTTTAACTGGTGGTTCGCAGGAAGGATGGAGCTGCAATGCGTGGCTCCGATGGTCACCTCGATTGGCCTTGGCGTGAGGCCAAGAAGCTCTGCAGCAAAGCCGGAAGGTCGCTGCTACACAGGACCAGTGCCGTGGATTACGCCTATGAACGGGACAAGGTCGTCGTCGCTCAACCTACACTGCTCTCTGTTGTCACCAGAGGAACCAAGGGGACTAGACCTTCTATGTTCTCGCTCGGCAGATAAAGAAAAATGGAGGAGGATGAGAGGATTAAGGAGGGAGAATGGAAGTTAGAAAAAGAGTGGGGGTAGTGGTGAATAAGGGAAGTTGGTGTAGACAATCGGTAAAAGAAATAAAAAAAATAAAAATAAAGTAGGCTACTTAAAATAATAAAAGAAAAAGTAAAAGAATAGAACAACAAGAATCAAAAGAATAATGCATATCTCAAATGCAAAGTAAAAAATATGTTTGGAATGTGTTTTAAAATAATTAAAACGTAAATTTTATAGCTTTTCTATTTTTAGCATTTTAAATTAAAAGATACTTACCAAATAAAAATAAAATAAAATACTAGAAATAAAGTAAAATATAAAAATATTTTTTCGGATTTTTGATAAATAAAAAAAGCAAAAGAAAAGGAGGAAAGAACAATATTTACACTATATACAGAGTCACTTTGCATTATTTTCAACGATAAAATAATCTATTTATTTTTTTGTAATTAAGTGCCTTATTATAATATAAAATAAAGAAACTAATACAAGAAGAAAGGAATAAAAAACGGGTTAAATTTGTACATTAAGTGTCGGTGTCAAGTTAGTAGACATATACAATATACAACTACGTCCCAAAACCGATATTTTGCAAACAAGCTCCAATTTTAATGAAATCATTTTCATTAGATAGACAACTTTTTAACTTGAACTTTAAAAGTGAGTCTGGTAAATTTGCAGTTCATACGGAGCAAGCATTTAGCCCAGAAGTTGGATTTTACGGCTTTTTCAGTTTCAAGACCTATAAGTATTTATCAAGGTGGGAATTCTTTTGTATTTTGTATTTTCATATACATTTTTATGTACAAGTTAGAAGAAAAATTAAGATAAAAGGATTCAGTATGAATTTATTAAAATCGAGTATGAATGAGCTTTTTACAGGTGAATATATATACAAGGTTTTTGGGCTTCTTATTTAATGCAACTATGCATGCTAAAATATGAATGCTATTTACATATGCATGAATGATAAAAATGCAAGATAGATGAACAAATGCAATGAGATACTTGAGAACGAAGCTCTATTTTCATCTTTTAGAGTGATGAATCGTAGATTCATCATTAGTGTCCCTATAAGACTTCAATATAATGACTGTCAAGGTAATTTACTTCCATGAAAGAGCAAGATAATTACCATAAAAACATTGCACATCAACGTAGCATCTCTTGATCACCATTCACCACCTAGAATGGACGTATATTTAGGATCAAAATATATGATATCATCCATCAATATCAGGAAGAGGCAATCTCCAGTAATTCCAAGCATTGAACTCCTCCTGAAATTAAATAACAGGGGAAAAAGAAGAAATAAATAGAAGAAGACAATTGCAGATCAAATGCTCGAGTAAAATACCTGCTCAGCTGATGATGTCGGTGGAAACATGCCATTAACTAAAGCATTTAATGAAGTGTATGATCGTGTGTCACAAGATGGTTTACAGCAACTTGTCCCTGTGTCAAGGGAAAAAAAGGGATGCCATCTAACTAATATGAACTTGGGAATATTGTATGACATAGGAGTTAGAATTAAAGTATTACCCTGGGATTGATGATGAAGATCTTTCCTTTAGGTATTCCAACCTTAAGGTAGCTTATTTCATCAGTATGCCTATTCCCGAAACCAGCATAGAAAGGATTGCTTTCAGGAGGAAACAATGCCCTTATTTCCTGAAATGTATGACAGGAAACTGAAGGCAAAAGCTTTAACCAGAAGCAATCAATCAAATCATGATGTAACAAGAATGAACGTATTTTACCTTTCTCCTTAAAAAATCATAGTCATAACAACCAAACACATTTACAATTTAAACCAAAGAAAAAACATTTAGATTTAAGCTGTCTAAGGCCTTCCAACACACGCACACCCACACACGTGCACACACACACCCACACATGCATGCACGCAGGTTCGCACACCCACCCACACATGTCTGGCTGCCCGCCCATTGGATCTTCTGAAGATCGTCTTATGTGATGTGGGGTATAGTGTTTAGTCTCACATCGCCTATCGTGAGAGTGTTGGCTGGGAGTGGGACCTATATATAGGATCTGGTACAACAAAGTTGTCAAAAAGAATCAATACAAAAATACAGCTATCAAGCCAATTCTTCGATAATGTATGTTGGTCATCTTAACCGCCTCAAACCATATGACCTAATATTTCCATGCATGTGGTTGCATTTTATTCCATATTATCATTTTCTACATCGCATTGGAGAAAGTCAATTTCCAGAGTTCATCTTAAGGTTCATGCTTTATTTACAATGGCCTTTTCTTGAAGTTCATCTGCCATAAATGTGCCGCAAGAGGTGGGAGATCAACGTACCACCATTTGTGCCCAATCTTATAGCAGATGGATTGTTGTCAAGACATGTTTAGTGAGGTATCATGCAAGGGATGCAGCGACATGACAAAAAAGGAGAAAATCTCACTGAAGTGCAGCATGAACACACATGAAAGTGCCACGCAGAAGCATGATGACGTATAGATCAGTCCTGGAGCCCTGTTATAGTGATGAGAAAGGCAATGCCAGTGCAAAGGAGGGTGCATCAATTATGCGCAGTGGTGGGTATTGTGGTGATAGCACAAACTAAAGAACCAACAGCAAGAATCATGCAGGTGACAGTTGTGTGCAGCAGCAGCACTAGGTGGCGCTAAGCATGGATGCGATGGGGGATCACGTGAAGACAACAACATCACGATGAGTCCAATGGGGACATGTTTCAAGCATAGGAAAAAGAGAGAGAAGGAAAGGGAGGAAGCAAAGGAAAATGGCAAAGCCTTCTCCTGCTTTAAGTAGGTTCGACTACATGGATTCTTATCAAATCCATGTAGAAAGATCCGACTATTTTTTACTCCGGTTGCGGTTACCTAATGCAACACTCCTCGAGCGGGGGATTTGAAACCTGATCTTTTGGGAGGTAGGAACACTACTCTACCACCAGACCATTGAAGTTGGTACAAATGATTAAAACCCCATTATTTATTTATTCTCCAAACACGGTTGGATATTTCTATGACTTGGACAAGTACATAGAAAGGTGAATGAGAGTTGAGTTTTTGGAATCTACCTTTGAGCTCTCCTGAGAGACCAATTGTTCATCCCTATGGAAATGTAATTCATAAGGGTCTCTAGTACTCAAATATGTGTGTGATGCATTTTCGAGTTTCTATACAGGACTGGCCCATTTTCAAGGTCTATGAGTACGAATGGATGGAGTACTATCTCGGTCCTTCAGAGAAATGAAGTTGTCTTTCCACCAAGAATACAAGTTGTGTGCTAAAGATTTTGTTTATATGTGATGACTTGTAACATTGCTTGATAGATAACGATTCCAAACTTCAGTTTTCCATCTCCTCCTACTCATAAGCATGACCTAAAGTATATCGCTGTTATCATTAGCAACCTAAGTATGTATTAAGTCGATGTGATTTATGTCATCATGTATTTTTTATGGAGCAATAAGTGGGGTGGGATATTTAGTTTATACAAGCATAGCATCGCACACTTATGCTGGAGAGGGATTGTCGAGAACAGTGGAAGGTTGATCAGCAATTAGATCTAAACAAACGTGCAATAGCGTGCATACTTGGACAACTATATAAGACATTCAAACATAAAAACGCACACATATATGCATACACACTATCTAAGAACCTAGATGGTACCATGCATGATAAGCCTACAATTTTACGGTGTACACCTTCTAAGGCATTAATGAAAGATGCTAGAATAAGAAACACTTTCACAAAGTATTTATCAAATTGAAGAAACTTGTGGAAGATTTTAGGGAAAGAGGGGTGGTTCTTATTGTGTACGTTGACCTGATAAGAAATATGTACGACCGAGCAACACTTCATGCGAGATCTCCAACTAGGCTGACAAGCTATTTTGACATCCGTATTTGCCTACACCAAGGATCAATCCTGAATCTTTAACTTTTTAATTTGGTTATGGACAAATGATATGAGAGAGTGCATGTTGTTTGTATTGAGAAAAATAAGAGTCTTGTTTATTCCATACGCCCTAGGCTCTCTTATATAAGAGAGTAGCCTATGGGTAAATTACATCAAGAGTCCAGAAGAAAAAAAATTATGAAACAGTACAAAATAACATAACATATATCTCTACACTCCCTCTCAAGATGGAGCATAGATGTCGATCATGCTCAACTTTGACGAGCACTTCTGGAATGGCCCTCTAAGTAACGCCTTGGTAAAGAAATCTGCAGTTTGGTCCCCTGAGCTAACATGAGATGTAGATATAAAACCTTTTTTAATCATATCTCGTATAAAGTGAAAATCAACCTCAATGTGCTTGGTTCGTTCATGAAATGTTGGATTATTGGAAAAGAATATAGCAGCTTGATTGTCACATTCCAAGGCCATAGGAAGTGGGACTTCTATATATAGATCTGCAAGAACAGCTTTCACCCACATCATTTCTGTACTAACGTGGGCCATAGCCCTATATTCAGACTCAGCACTGGATCTGGCTACAACGGTTTGTTTCTTGCTCCTCCATGAGACGAGAGAGGTTCCCACATATACAGCAAACCCAGTGGTGGATTTCCTATCCTTTGGAAATCCTATGTAATCTGCATCTGCACACGCTGAAATAGCAATCTCCTTTTCTTGAACAACAGACCTGCACCTGGAGATGGTTTAAGGTACCTGAGTATCATATGTATAGCATCCATATGTACCTGACGTGGTTGCTCCATGAACTGGCTCAATCGACTAACAGTAAAAGAAATATCGCGTTTGGTAATAGTACCATAAAGAAGCTTTCCCACTTGTTCTCTGTATCTTCTCCTATCCATCTCATAAGTGTCATCATGATATAATTTCATGCCCAGGTCCATAGGTGTAGTGGCCGGTCGGCATCCAAGCATTCCTGTTTCACTCAGCAGATCAGTGACATATTTCCTCTGGGTCATTACAAGTCCATGTGAATTTCTGGTGAACTACATTCCTAGAAAATATCTAAGGACTCCAAGATCCTTGGTGACAAATTCACGACCCAGCATTTCGTTTGCCCTCTGAATTCCTTGTCCATCATCACCATTAATCATAATATCATCTACATACACCATAATTGTAATAATACCTCTGGATGTTTTCTGTATAAACTGGGAATGATCTGCATTGGAACATCGATACCCCTGTTTCTCAAATAAATCTGAGAGCTTCTGGAACCAAGCTCTAGGGCTCTGTTTAAGGCCATAGATGACCTTATGAAGTCTACACACCTAGGAACACTCCCACTCAACAGCAAATCCAGGTGGTTGTTGCATGTAGACTTCTTCCTGCAAGTTACCATATAAAAAGGCATTCTTAACATCTAATTGGAATAATGGCCAATCACGAGTAACCACAACAAAAAGAAGGATCCGTAAGGTGGAGTGTCGAGCAACTGGCAAGAACGTATCAAGATAATCCACTCCATATGTATCTGTAAACCCACGAGCGACCAAGCGTGCTTTGTATCTGTCAATGTTGCCATCTGCATTCTGCTTAACTGTGAAGACCCACTTACAGCTCACTGTAGACACACCGGTAGGTGCAGGGACAAGACTCCAGGTACCTCTTGATTGAAGAGCAGCCATTTCTTCTTCCATAGCTAAACGCCATCTGTTGTCCTTCAACGCATCTTGATAATTCCGTGAAATATCCACAACAGATAGTGCAATGGCAAAGCTCCTGAATTCACCAGATAAACGATCAAAGGAAATCATGGATGCTATGGGATATGATAGGCAGCTATGCTTCTGTTTTCGAAGTGCAATAGGTAGATCCAATCGCTTGCATCCTCATTCGTCCTCTGTAACACAGTCTGCTCAGGTAAATCATTAGATCCATCATTATTGATTATATTCTCAGAACATACCTCAGGCGAGGTAGATGATGAGCGGTGACCATGAGCAGAAGCAGGCTGACGGATATAGTAGAGTGGCAACGGGGGAACATGAACTGTAAGAGGAGGTGCAGGTGATGGAGTTAGTGGTGGAGGTGGTGGTGGTGGTGGCATGTATATGGCTTCATCAGTGTCTGAGGATACCAACTGATCACCTATAGGAGAGAAGTACATAACAGACTCGAAAAAGGTAACATCAGCACTAACAAAATATTTCCTACGCAATGGATTATAACACATGTACCCCTTTTGTGTTCTGGAGTATGGGACGAAAACACACTTGACAGCCCTAGGAGAGAGCTTGTCAATACCTGGAGACAACTGGTGGACAAAGGCCACGAAAACAAACACACGTGGAGTGAGGGAGAACAATTCTTTTTCAGGAAAAACAAGGGAGAAAGGAATCTTCTCACCTAAGACAGACGACGGCATGCAATTAATGAGATAACATGTCGTTAGTACAGCATCGCCCCCGAAAGAATGGGGAGCATGACTCTGTATGAGAAGCGACCTGGTGACATCAAGTAAATGACGATGTTTCCTTTCTGCAACTCTATTTTGTTGGGAAGTATAGGCACAGGATGTTTGGTGGATAATCCCTTGTGTTGAAAAATAATTGGAGAGAATATGAGTACAAAATTCCAAGGCATTATCACTTCTCACAATCTTTACAGATGCAGAAAAAACATTACGAACTTTATTAATGAAATTTATGATTATATTCCCTGCTTCAGATTTATTCTTTAACAAAAAAACCCAAGACACACGAGAAAAAGCATCCACAATAATCATATAAAACATGTGTCCTTGATGATCAGGAACATGACTAGGACCCCAGATATCGACATGAAACATCTCAAACTTAGAGCTACTACTCCGACTCTGACAACTGGGAAAGGTAGACCGATGATGCTTTCCCAACTGACAAGCCTCACATTGGATGGACATGTGAGGTGAAACCTGGGGTAAAACACGACACAACTTCTGAAGCGGTAGATGGCCAAAGCGCAGGTGCCACAGGAATGGAGAGACAGATCCAGCAGGAAGAGAGGAGATTCCGGCATATGGGGTCCGACTGAGACGATATAGGCCACCCTGCTCATAGCCACGCCCAATCACGTTGCCCGGAAGGATGTCCTGAAAAATGAGAGAAGATGGATCAAAAATTGCTCGACAATGCAAATCCTTTATAAGTTAACTAATGAATAACAAATTCATAGAAAAATCAGGTGCGTGCAGCACATTCTTGAGGTGCGTAGAGGATGTCAGGCCAATCTCCCCGTAAGCAGTAATCGAGGAGTGCGTCCCATTAGCAATAACCATAGTACGGTTTGGAGGAACCTGTCGGTAGGCAGTAAGTAGACCTCGATCACCACACAGATGATGCGTGGCACCAGAGTCCATAATCCACTCTAAAGTATCAGATCCACTACTGCTAGTGAATGCATAAGTGCTACCTGAGGTACTGGTGGATGCGGAAGCAGCAATGTCAGAATGACTCTCAGAGGCAGGCGCTGAGGCAACGGAACCGGATGGAGGAATAATGCCCTTTAGACGAGCTACAAGATCGTCAACGTGCCGATCCAAAGATGAAGCAGATGGAGGTTCAATCTGTTCAGCTACTCGTGCAGAAGCAGGAAATCCATGTTTAGAATAGCATGTGTCTTCGGTATGTCCAGAACGGTGGCAAAAAGTGCATGAAGGCCGAACACGACCTCCTCTTCCCCGAGGTCCACGACCACGAAACTGATGATGACCCCCACGACCTCGATTCGCTGCCATAGTTGAGGAGGTCTGATTTGCAGTAGATGACTAATACGACTCAGCCTGTGAAAGGCTTCCTCCATCGGAGGAATGGTAGAATCTGCCAAGATCTGGGACCGTGCTGCCTCGTATTCTGGATCAAGTGCTGCCAGAAATACACCAACCGTAGTGGCATTCCGATAGGTCTTATGTTGCTCAGGAGTGGTTGTGAGAGGCATAAAGCTGTAAAGCTTCTCAAACATTCTACGTAAAGACGTGTATAATGAGTGTAGAATCTATCCATTCTGCTTGATTGTGAAAATGCCATGCTAGAGTTGCAGAATCTTCGTCTCATTCTTTGTCTGTGAATAGGTAGCAGCCAGAATATCCCACATTGTTTTTGCAGTGGGTTGATGGAGAATATCATTGGCAATATCAATTGCTAATGTTCCTGATAGACAAACCTTGGCATATGCATCATCTGCCTCCCATGAGGCGTTGACCGCAGTCTTCTCAGCAGGCTCTTCCTCAGTAAGAATGTGTTTCTTACCGGTCGACTTCATCATACTCATGAACTGCATTGCCCACAGTTCGTAGTTTGACCCGTCCATCTTCACAATAGGTGCAGGACCTCTGAAGGCGCCTATAGATGGGATATATGCCTTGCTTTCTGGCATGATGATAATGGAAGACTAGGGTTGTAGACTAAAGATATGATTGTCTACACTGACATTCACGAGTTCAGTTGCATGTGTAGACTCAAGTAACCAAACCCATCAACGTGGGGACGCGAACGAAGGTCTCCTTGCTGACGAAGATATCCTAGGGTTGGTCGAACCCTAGAGAGAGGTAGCGTGTACTAGGCGATCTGCGGTCAAGTCACAGCGCACAGGGAACAGATGTACGCGCAGAGAGATGGAGGAGCACCGAGGATCACAGGGAGATGTGTTCGATTCCAGATTCAGATGCGGTGCACGGGGAGATGTGGCGCACGAGAATCACACAAGAGATGGAGGAGCACGGGGAGATGTGGCGCGCGAAGCAAGGAGCACGCGAGAGTCGCGCGCAGGAGCCTGGCGATCGAGGGCACGCGATGCGAGAGCCAGGAGCTCGGGAGATCGAGGTTCTGACGACGCGCGGAGGTGTGCATGAGATGCTGACGGTGCGCGGAATAGCGCGGAGGAGCGCACAGGGCCTGGCGGCGTGCGGATGAGCGCACGAGGCCTGGTGGCGCGCGGAGGAGCGCAAGGCTCGGTGGTGCGCGTAGGGCTCGAAGGTGGGGCTAGGGTTAGGGTTTGGTTCGAGAACTCCGATCTAGGACCGTCGCTCTGATACCATGTTGGGAGAAATAAGAGACTTGTTAATTCCATACGCTCTAGGCTCTCTTATACAGGAGAGTGGCCTATGGGTAAATTACATCAAGAGTCCAGAAGAAAAGAAAAATTATGAAACAGTATAAAATAACATAACATATCTCTACAGTTTGCATATTATATTGTTTTGGCAGATGAGAGAAGAGATGATGTCAATACAAAGATTGAGCTTTGGTGGGTACTAACACATTAGAACCTAAGCATACAAATTTTGTATGTCAACATGATAAAAGATGTATGTTGCTGATGATAGGGAGAGGGTAACATGACTAAGAGAGGGAGGCATCGAGTGAGAGAGGGGAAGTCGGGTGGGTCTTCTCGGAAAAGAAGAACGAGCAGAACGGGATGGGGTACGAAGAGTGCTACAAATCAAAGGGAGGGTGAGGAAGGAGGTTGGAGTTTAGCAAGTCAACGAGGGTGCAATGCCATCAGTGCAAGGTGTACGGTTGGTCATTTGGTGAAATTCTGCTTGAACCAAATCTAGTGCCTTGTAGGATTACTATCATATATCCTATCAACGAAGACCCATCAAGTCGGAGCCGCTAAGGGCTCATGAGATTGTTCCCTCAAAGTGGTGGAGGCTTGAGGATGTCATGGCGGTGAAAATGATGAAGTCTCCCAAGGTGCGTTCATTCACTAATGTGGTTAATGGTGTTCCCTTTAGACCTTGTTACCCAAAGAAGGCAGATAAACACTTATTGACATAGCTCAAGCAAGTGATCTCAATCCGCATGCTCTTCATTTTAAAGTTAGAGGCATCTTAGGTGATTCGCTCTCGGATGCCATCATCTCCTTGGATGGCTGTTTGGATTGTGTGCACTGGTTGACTAACTGTAACGTCTGGATCCACGCAAACCCGAACCCAACCCGTTTAGGATTCGATTAATCCAATAAAGATATCGGACAATATTAAATAACTTAAATCGATCAACTGATCATAAATCAAAAGTTGTCTGGGCAAAATCAACCAAAAATCAATCGCATTGTGATGCGTGCCCGAAAAATCAGTGACGTAAATTCGGAAACCGCAAAACGAACCGAGACCGTCATTAAGTTTGATTTTTTAGGTCAAAAAAAGGGGGATACACTCAATGGTGTTCGCCCAAGATTTATTTAAAAGACGAAAAAACGGGGAAAGACAAAGGGAAGCCGAAGCAACGAGATACATTTACAAATCCCACTCATCAACCAGTCTCGTTGAATGTATCCCCACATTTTCCTTGTAGAATCTTTGCCAAGAAAAGAGGACCGCATTCCTGCCCAGCCACATGGTCCATAGAATGGCAACGGGACTGAGGACCTCCCGTCGAGCTCCGCTCCGGCTGGCAAACAACGATCCGCAAAAGGAGGCCAAGTCCACCGTGCATAACCAAGCCAGCCTTGCCTCTTCCCAAATCTGCATCGTTTTAGGGCATTTGAAGAACAGGTGCTCAAGGGACTCTACCGCCTCCTCACATAAGAGGCACCTATCGGATACGGAGCCCAGAAGCCTCGTACACCGGTTTCTCGTCATCAACCTTTGCCTACGGAACAACCACAGAAAGAAGCCAATCCGCTCAGGGAGGCCCAAACTTCAAGAAAAGGCACAATCCCGAACCACAACCTCCGAACGTGACGGGGGAGGCCTGCAAATCACCCCAAAGGCCTTCTTAGCTGAGAATGGGCCCATACGCCATTCCCAATGATCCCTTCCCACCGAAGGACGACCCAGGTCCTTAATAAAGTCCAGCATCGCAAGGAAATCCTCGAGCCTCTGGTCCGAAAAAATTGAGGAGAAGGTGGGAAACCAGTTACCATCCGTCCAGCAAGACGCAACCAACGCATTCTTATCAGCCGCAAGAGCATATAGGCGCGGGAACCGTGTGCACAATCCCCCCCCCTCCAATTATCAGTCCAAAAGGCGAAGGTTTCGCCACGCAGGAAATTGGAACATAAATCCTCCCCAAGGCCCCAAATTATGCTTGCCCATTTAAGAAACAAAGCCTTGTTCATTTGATCCAGCCTTCGGACCCTGAGCCCACCTCCTTCTTGGGCAGCGCACTTAAATCCCATTCAACAAGGTGAATCCCCCCTAACTCTTCCCCATGTTAGCCCCATAGGAACCTACGCATTAGCATCTCAAGACGGTTACGGATCCGCTTCGGCAAACGACGATTGGACAAGAAGTAAACAAGGATGGAGGAAAGAACCGCGTTTAAGAGCACCAATCGCCCCCCACTAGATAGAATGGCCGATTTCCAGCCGGCAAGCCTCGTCCCTAACTTCTCAACAACCTTAAGCCAATCCCGCAGTTTCGTTCTTCCCACTGTCAAAGGCATCCCAAGATAATCAATCGGAAGGGAACTGCATTCCGAACCCTAAGTTAGGCCACATGCGACAGCCTCCTCCACAGAGAGGCCGAAAGGGATGACCTTTGATTTATCGGCATTCTTGAAGAGACCTGACAGTTCACTGAAAAGATCCAGGGCCACGGACATGCCGGAGGCCTCCGTAGCGCCCCCCTCAACGAAGAAGATAGTATCGTCTGCGTATTGCAAAAGTGGGATGATCGCGCCATCCCTGGAGTAGCCGGCCGAGAATCCACAATCAACCACACGGTGAACAATGTGTGCCAAGACATCCGCAGTAATGACAAACAACAGGGGAGCAAGGGGGCAACCTTGGGGCACACCCCTACACGGCTGGAAGAAGCCACCATCCGGGTGGCCATTCACCACGACCGAGAAAGAAGACGTCATAACACAACGTTTCATCCATGATATCCACAGCTCCGGGAAACCTCTCCTCCTCAATACCGACCAAAGGAACTTCCAATCTAAACTATCATACGCTTTTGCAAATCTACCTTCCAAAGAACTCCTTGTTTGTCCCATCTCCTCCAATCCGCAATGATTTTCGATGCAAGGGTAAGACAGTCTGATATTTGTCTATGTATGAAAGCAGTCTGGAGCGGGGAAATAATAGAATCAAGAACCCAGCTGAGCCACACAGCGAACACCTTCGCAACAATCAGGTAGAGGGCGTTAGAGATAGCAATAGGGCGGAAGTCCTCAATACGTTCCGCAGGCGTGGATTTGGGAAGGAGAACGAGCAGGGATTTATTAATCCTCTCAAAGCCAGTGTTGCCCAAACAAAACTCGGAAACGACATCCAGAACCTCGTTGCCCACGAGATCCCAAAAATCTCTGTAGAAAGCTACCGGAAAACCATCAGGGCCTGGAGCCCCATCCGCGTTCAAGCTCCATACCGCACCCTTAACTTCCTCCAATGAGACACCCTGCGTCATTTGAGCGCATAAAGATGGCGGCAGAGATGTAGCCCCGAGCCTCGTCCACCTCCAAAACCTAGGTAAGGTCCTTGCCGAGAATTCCCTATAATGATCTACAATCGCTTTTCCCATTTCTCTGTTACCATCCAGGTGCACACTATTGACCGTAATCGATCGCAACGAATTCCATCGACGCCTCCCGCTTGCAATGCGATGAAAAAAAGTTGTGTTAGCGTCCCCCTCCCTTAGCCATGTATTTCTTGATCTTTGTCTCCATTCAGTGACACGCTTTAGATCCTCACACGCAATTAATTTTTGGGCAAGCGAGCGAGTGGCCAGCTCATCCCTTGAAAGCTCCCTAAGATCCTCCTGAGCATCAAGTCGACTAACCACCTCCTCAGCCTTAAGTCTAGTAGCACATCTTGCAGCCCTGGAGTTCTTCCTGAAAGAGCTCAGCCTCGTACGCAAGGACCCGAGCTTCTGAACAAACCGAGATGCAGAGGAGCCAAAAACCTCCATGTTGGACCAGTGTGAAACGACCAAATCTCTAAAATTTTCCTCCAGCAACCAATATTTCTCATACCGAAAGAGACCCCTCTGCGGAGGGGGATCACCGGAATCCCATAGAATTGGCGTGTGGTCGAACAAGGCACGCGGGCGAGCCACGACAGAGGAAAGCGGGAAACAATCGAGAAGCTCGGCCGAGGCCAAAAATCTATCAATTCTAGAGCGAGAGTTGGAATTTCTCCAAGTGTAGGCCAAATCCCCTGCATCCATAACCTCCGGGGCCAGAGAGTCAACAGTATCTGCAAAGCCACCAGAACCCGGGTCCTGACCCCCGTGAACCGAGGTCTGTCCGACGTGCGAAGAGTAACATTGAAATCACCCCCTATGAGCCAAGGGATACCCGCGAAGGCTCGACTCGCCTCGTACAGGTCCTCCCACAACTCCCTTCGTAGAATATGACAACAAGGGCCGTAGACACACGATATCGCAATTGGCGAAGAGGAATCAACACATACCAAGATAACCGAGAGCACATGTCTCCCTCGCAGCATCGAGGTAAACGCCAAGGCCGAAGATCTCCATGCCACCAGAATCCCCCCAGAAGCGCCTAAGGCGTCCAGAGCTCTGACCTCATCAATACCGCCAGCACCAAAAGACTTCCATACCACATCAGAGACGGATTGAAGCTTCGTCTCCTGCAGAAAAACCACATCACAGCCCCACTCGATGAAGCGCGAACCCAGGATCCTCTTGTCCGGCTCCCCGAGACCCCGAACATTCCAGGAAAGGATCTTCATTTAGAACTAGAGTGCTGTCCCTGAATGCGTATCACCCCAGAGGCCTCCGCAATAAGTTCGATTCGACGAAACAAGACCAACGGAATTGACTGTTTGTCAATCGGATGTCCTTTGATATTTTTAAATCACAAAATTTAAATCCAAATCGAAACTGTATCTCAAAATTTCGGACATCCAAACCTGATCAAAAATATATGAATATTATACTTAAATTGATCGTCGTTCAAAGACGATCAAATCGAGATATTTCACGTTGAAATCTGACACTCAATGCGCGTATACGGTCAACTTTAAAGTGTGTCAAATAAAGAGAGTTAAATATGTATATATATTATTTTCTGCTACAGTAAACTGCAGCACTCGCTCTGTTGAATTTTAAAAAAAAAAAGTTCTGTTGTACATAGCAGCCCTCTTCCCAATTTCCTCCATTTGGTCTCATTTCTCCCAAACACTTGGCTCCAAACTTTGCCGCCACATGTCAACAAACAATACCCTTTTACCTTGTTTATATACACCACAGACTTACCATAAATTCCCAATTCCAACGATCTCCCCCTCCCTTATTCTATTCCCAATTTCCCAGCCGTGAGAGAAGCCCCCGGCCATTCAAGGAGTTTGAGTTGCTCCTTCAATCTAGTAACTAGAGCTGCTACTATTGCTCCAGGCATATGATAGTAGCTCAAAATGCTACCTCACCGCTTGAGTTTTAAATTACTTTTTCGCCAATCGGTTTGGTGATGTTACATCTGAAATCATCTGGGGTTACATTTGGGGGAGTTTTAGTTGAACTCAGAAAGAAGTATTATAGATCTTGTCTAAGAGAGGAAGTTGAGTGTATGTTGTTTTGACAATAATTGAGTATAATTAAGTTAAGTGGACGTGTTGGGAACTTAGTTAGGATGCATTGTACAACACCGCATGCCTACGGAGGCACCCCAACCTTAAGGCACTTTTTCATGCCTTAGAGTCATAGTGTGAGGTCACACACCGACGAAGACCACAGACTATCTACTTAACTTAAAACTTTAAATAAAATCAAGAGTCATTCAAAACCTAAAACTTCCTCATTATAACAATCCATATTGAAGAATTCTAAATAATAAGACATTAATAGTTATATGTATAAATATAAATATTAGTCATCAACTATTACATGAATATATATAATGTTGTAAGGCAATTGGGGAAATTATTACATATGTCATTAACTACTATATAACAATGTGACATATGGGAGGTAATGGGAAAACTTGAAGCATCTATCACTATATCATGAAAACTTCTTATTCAAAACAAGTAGTTGTAACTTTTGGTTGTTATGCCTTTCTACTTGTTTCTTTTATATCATATTAAATGCCTGCTTCTTTTTTTAATATGACATATGGGTGTACCAGCGCTCGTTGACGCCTCTTCTTCCTACCATGTTTTGGCAGGCAAGGAGCCTGCAGCACTATAGTAATTGTTGATGACTTGTGGAGATCGTGTTTATACCAGACGGTACGATCTCTTTTGGCTCAACTTCTTTTGTTTTAGCTTTTGTTCTATTATAATGTAAAATGCCTTTTTCTTTCTCTTCCGAAAATGTTGGGATATATGAATGTACTGTCAGCTCTCATGTACAAGTTGTAAATACTTACGAGATTAATGAAAAGATTTATTCATGACACTTGTTGTTTTGTTCTGTGGTTGATAAAATATTTATTGAATGTGAATGTCATATGCAAGAACAATAGCAGCGCAATAAATTTCTCTATTTTTCATAACTTAGTGAGATCGTCTGAGAATGTAATAGCGTGAAACGTGTGTAAACGGGTACCCGAGTCCAAACGGACATCTCACTAACGCTGAGGACCTAAAGTTATTGTGTAATGGTCGGGCGGGGGCAAGACCCCTTGGAGACACCCCCAATTTACTAACGGTAAGATGGTGGAATAGGTACGGGTGGTTCACAAAAGAGGAGTCCATCTACTCTCATTGAACTTAAGCTGCCTAAAAATTAGCGTTGTGAGACATTAGCGAAGTAGTGAACATTTTATCAGATGGAAGGTTGCCGGAATCTGATGTGGGAAGGGAAATACTATAATCAAAGGGAAAGGGGTGATCTCTTCTAGCGTGACTTGCTCCTTAAAGCTCGAGCATGCGAGTTCAACATTTGGTAAAGGATCTTTACCTACCTCCTCCCTTGATTCTTAATGAAGATGTGTGGAGGTTGACACGAGATCCATAATTGGAAAAGGCGTCGGTGGTGGTGACCGAGGTTGGGGACCTATCAAAGACAGTAAAGGCAGAAGTCTCGAAGCTTGTGATTTCAAACATGTCACAATGGGTGGAGTCGTTTGTGGTTGTTTCGAAGTATTTGTGTTGCATTCATAACAAAGTCATGCGAGATTCGAAAAGAGGCTCTACCGCGATGTTGCAGAAGGAATTTAGGATTTTCCTCGAACTATCATTGTTAGAAAATAGGAATGCGGAAGCGTATCAGACATAATGACAAAGAAATATGAACAAGACAGGATTTACGTGGAACCCTACTCCCTAAGGAGCAGGATGAAACCACGGGAGAACGCCTCAAAGGGCTGATAGTCTATTGCTTTTCTCAATGGATACAGGAAGTCTGGGCTCCTTATATAGCCTGCACAGAGCCTCCAAGTCCCACCACCGGTAGATGTGGGACCAAACACATGGATGGTGTAAATGGATCCTGGAGGTATCCATTTACCCATCTACAACTCAAGCTGCGTACAACCAAATACTCCAACACTCCCCCTCAAGCTGGAGCATGCAATGCTCAGCTTGGACAAACAGAAAGAAACTCAACTCACACTAAATTACACTACAGACAATATCAACTCAAGGCGCACAACTGTCGGTTGTTGTCGAGGACGTTACTTCTCATGGCATAAATGTGAGGAGGGCGAACGGGCTTGAGTGTGAGTCTGGAGAGGTCTCCTCGTCGGAGAACTGGTCTCTCCCATCTGGTTCAGAGAATGGTACTCTACTCTGGAGTCCCTATGATACCACATGAAAAACTATTGATCACATGGCATAGGGAATGGTCCTCTACTTTGGAGTCCTTATGGTTCACATGAAAACTCTGGCCGACACAACAAGAATAATGGGGACCAAGACAAATGATGGCATATATGTGTATATCTGAAAAGACCGCATACATGTGCGTGCCTGAAACAGAACACTCGGAAAACATCTGACGTTGAGTCTGAACAGCTGAGAAACTGTAGAGTCTGAACAACTGGTTGGTCTGAAATATGTATCTGGAGAATCTAAACAGACCTGTGACTCGACATATACTCCCCCTTTCTCCCATACTAGTCGGAATATATGTCATCGACTATGTTGGGAGAAGACAAGAAAATGGAGAAAAACAAAACATTGATCACAGTAGCCGTTTCAATTTTCATTCTTTTTTTATTGCCTACGACTTTTCTTTTGTAAGTGCCTTTTTCTCTCTCTCTCTCCCTTTTTTTCCTTTTAAACAAAGAAACTTGTGGCCTAAAGTGGGCCTAAAGCAACTCTGCCCAATTGGGCTTACAAAACAACTTGGACCTCTCTTCGTTTCTCTCTCTCTCTTTTATTTTCCACTGCAATTTTTTTTAAACGGCCCAACTATAGCAGCTCCTTTTTTTTATAACAGGACGGCGCAACACTTGGGCTCTCCCCTTTTCTTTTTTAGAGGGCCATCGAGCCTTATTCGCGGGAAGGATAGTAGGGTTCCCACGATCGAAACCCTTTCCTTGATCTTTGCCGATGCGCTGCCGGGAGGTTTCGAAGGAGGAATCGTTGCCGCCTCTGCTAGAGATGGAGCTGCTTGTGGAGGGCGACCGTCGTTGCTTACAAGATCCATGGAAGGGGGATACACGTTTGCCTAGGTTCGTCGACAGGGAGGTCTCGAGAAGGAGGGCGAGATGTGTGTTCGCCTGGAGGTGCGATCAGTCATTGGAGGGTCTTCATGTGAGAGAAAGAGGATGCCGATGTGAGGTTTCATACTCTATTACGGGACTCCGCCGCCTGGTGGGTGCGGTCGGATGCGAGCCTGGAAGACGGAGGTGCGGCGATGCCGCTTGGGAGCTTTATGCATGGGAGCCCTCCGCCTGCGATGAAGGGCAAGATGGGCTCTTGCGGCCTGCGATGATGCTTCTGGCGCGATGGGCTTGCGCCGCCACAGGAGGGCCGCCTGGAGTTGAGGGCTCTGCCTCTTGGACTTCGGTTGGAAGAGGCTGGAGCATGAAGGGGAAACACCGCTGGAGAAGAGGGATGTGGTAGGGGCTGGATGTTGTTGAAGAAATTAGGGTTTCGCTTGTTTTCTCTTGCCGCCGCCTGGATGGCGGTGAGATCTGCAGCCAGGAGGTCGAGGAGCTTAAAATTCCGCAACTGGAAGTTCGGGACAAGAGGAAGAACGCGTGTGACGGGGAAGCGTCTCCCTCTCCTTTGTTAATCCGGACTTGCGCCGCCTGGAGGAAAGCATTGGTGCCTGGAGATGTGAAATCAGATCAAGGGTTGCACCTTCATGAAATCAGATCTAGGGTTTCATCTAAACCCTAGAACAAGAACTTGAATTTTTTGAACAATAATCAACAAAGAACAATACGAGATCTAGAACTTGACGACTCAGAATAAAAATCCTCCAACATTAATAGATTGGGATTAATCGAAAATTGAACCGAATCTCAACAAGAACAAAAGAACATAAAATCCTCGAGAGTCTACCCGCTCTGATACCATGTTAGAAAATACGAATGTGGAAGCATATCAGAAATAATGATAAAGAAATATGAACAAGACGGGATTTACGTGGAACCCTACTCCCTAAGGAGCGAGATGAAACCACGGGAGAACGCCTCAAAGGGCTGATAGTGATAGTCTATTGCTTTTCTCAATGGATGCAGGAGGTCTAGGGCTCCTTATATAGCCTTCACAGAGCCTCCAAGTCCCACCACTGGTAGATGTGGGACTAAACACATGGATGGTGTTTATGGATCCTAGAGGTATCCATTTACCCATTTACAATTCAAGTTACGCACAACCAAATACACCAACAATCGCCATGCCGATTATTCTTGGTTTTGTTGTTTATCAAATCTGACTACAGAACCGACCTGATGAAGCATGCAACCTTGGATCCAGATTCACCTTCCCTGTTTCTCCTCTCAATTGATCCAGGCCCCATCGCAATTCGAATTCACTTGGCAATCAAGTCCAAGTCAACTAAGGTTGGAGTTTGAATCATGGAAGGACATATCGAGGCCCTGGTTTGAATTACCCGTCGAGGGCTATCCTTGTTCTTGGGCATGGATCATTTTTTAAAAGCAGCTCCATGGGGGGGGGTCTTTCAGACAACTGCTAGTTGCCACTAGGAGGCTAGAATCCAGTGGTGACACCGCTATGATATCGCATCATTGGTAGAATCCTCAAGAAGTGTTGACTAGGGACGAGGCCTCCGAATAGGCTAAATAGATCTAAGCCGCGAAAAAAGAAGCACGGTTTGCTTCCCTCAAAAGGTGGGAGGGTTTACACTAATAAATCTTTGAAGTTTGTGACTACACCAGGTAGCTTGAATTTGCCCTTAAAAGACATGTCGGTGGTTAGGGAGCCCTACTCCATTACTACACCATTCGAGCGTACCAATGGCCTCTCCAGAAATTGCATCTCAGCCCCCAATCGTACCTAGTATACATTTGACCCCGACAAATTGAGCATCGCCAAAGATACGAATGTGGTCAGGAATTTTATCGAGGGGCCAAGTATGCATATATAATGTATGCACAAAAATGAAAATATATATTTATTTTCAAATGATATTTTTAATTAGAGTTAAATTATCAAACTAATATTTTTCAATTTTGATAAACTTACAATTTACATATATTAATAAGGTTGGATTTTCAAATAGATTATATTACCTTCGATGTTGATTTTTAAATTTTAATAAATGAAAAAATTTAAACTTATCTAAGTTTGTCATCGAGGTTACTTAATCAAGTGAAATTTTAAAATAAAAAATCATGATTAAAAGGAAGCAACAAAAAAATATTCATTTTTAAGGAGAGATAAAAATAAAGGGAGAGATAAAGATACTCAGGATCAAGTGTTGCTAGCAGAGGGGTTGTGGGATGGAGCGGTGGTGGAGACCTCGAAGGCTGGAAGCGCGGGGTGTCTCGCTGCATGGGGCGTCGTCGGGGAGAGGCTTGTCGCAGGGGAAGGGGGGAGGCTTCTTCGTGAGGGGTCGACACTGGGGTGGTGCTGGAGAGGGGCGCGAGGAGGGAGCTCGCAGCGGGCCGTTCGATGGGGGAGCAAGCGCGGTCTCGGAGAAGGGGAAGTCGGTGGTCTATTGGGAGGAGGGCGAGAGGCAGGTCGTCGGTGGTGGTGCGGAGCCTGCCGGAGGGGGAAGTGGGGAGTGGGTGCTTGTGTCACACAGGAAGCCGGAGAGGAGGTGCTTCCGGTGTGGAACTAGGGGGCACGTTGCTTCGCTTTGTTCTTCCCCGTCGAGATGCTTCTCCTGCGGAAGGCCTGGACACCGCCAAGCTACGTGCATGTCTGCTCTTGGGGCTATTGCGGTTGAGGTTCATGCGGGGGGCTCGGTTCGTCAACACGGACACCGCAACTCCTGGGCATCATCTGTTCGCCGGGAGGGGACCTACCTTCGTCGAGGTGGTTGCGGGGTTGCCTCGACGTGCAAGTACTGCTCAACCTGCGAGTAAACCTAAACCTGCGGTGGGGGGTGTTGGATCGTTGAACTCTGAGGAAGTAAGGGAGGACGTTCGGGGAGCCAACATGCATGCGTTGATCGGGTTCGCGGTGAAAGGTGTTATCGCGATGGAGGCTTTGAGGACCCACCTGCATGGGTTCCTTGGGTCGCGGTTCTTTGGCGATGTTGTGAAGCTTGATGATCGAAGGTGATGCGTCCGTGGTCTCTCAGCAATCCAGAGGGATTGCCTTCTTCAGAATGGTGATGTTGGCAATGTCTGCTGAAGAAATCTTCATTTTGCCGACGGGTCCTGTGCGGAGGTGGAGGTCTATGTTGCAAGGGTGACGGGTGTTCCTTTCCTATCCCGGACGGTAGATTGCTTACAGAAGGCCCTGAGGCGGTGGGGCACGATTCGTACGGTGCTTAAAGATGGGCTCAAGCCAGGCTCGCCGGTGGACGACACGGTGGTGCTGTTGGAGTGTAACTGGGCGTTCTTGGACGAGGTATAAGGTCGGAGTTCTTTCGCAGAGATGGAGGTTGGTTGCTACACGTTCAGAATCGAGCTGCAGATCGATGAGCCTCCGCCACCGCCGGAGCTTCCAAGGGAGAACGTCGGAGGGTTGAACGGCGACGTTTCGCGTTCCGTGGTGACGGTTGGCTTTCCGAGGGGAGCCTTGGGTGGAACGGTGCGCGAGGATGATTGCACGCGACCGTTCGCGGGTTCGTCTCGGATCCTGTGCATGGCTTCCCAAAAATTCTCTTTGTCTGCTTATGTGGAAAGAGGGATAACTGTATGGTCACCACCACCTTGCTCTTTGGCACGAGATGTGGGTCCGAGAGCCCGAGTTGCACGCGCGGACCCTTTCGTAGGTCCGGGTACACCGTTTAGCTTTTATTCGGTTACGAAGGGCCTATGAGATTCGATTTTTTCTCGGGTCTTCTCTACATCTTCGGACTCTGATGGTCCCTTGCCTTTCGTGGCTTTTTCGGCCTCGCCGGCTTGGTCCGTCCCATGTGGAGGGTCCGGGGGTTCATCCCATGGTTTTCCTTAGGGGTCGTCAACTTCCTAGTGCGGCCCTGTCGTGGCGAAGGGGAGGGCCTGGACCTAGCCATCGCCAACCTTCGATCCAGCACTTTCATCCTCGACTGATGTCGCCGATGACCTTTGTCATGATGATGTTGCCGCTGCTTCTACCATGCTGCCGAAAACCAACACAGGCACTGATCAGTCTTCTGAGGGGACAAGTGACAGGAGGGCGGGTAAGAGATACAGAAGGAGGAATAGGTCCAGATCTTCGCGATTGGAGGCGCAACAGTGCTCGACTTTAAAGAATTTCATTGCGGAGGCTGCGGGGGTGGCCCACATTCATGGGAGACATGACGGTTCCAAATGAGAATTCTATCCTGGAATGTTCGAGGGCTCGGAGACCCGAGCAATCGGAGGACTTTGGGGTCGAGATTCGTGGAGTGGGGTTGTGACGTCATTATGCTATAAGAAACGAAGCTTCAAGCTGTCACAGATGACAATTGGAGATCTTTTGGTGCGGGGGACATCGATCAGTTCAGAGCGGTGGATGCGGTGGGCACTTCGGGGGGGGATGCTGGTGGCATGGAGATCCTCGATTCTGGCTTACAAATCGGTTATTCGCGGGAGGCACGTGATGACGGTCTTACTGGTATGTACGGATTCCTCTTTGCCGTTGGTTGTATCATGTGTTTATGGTCCATGTTGCAATATGATGCGGAGAGAGGTTTGGGAGGATCTTCTTGAGGCAGGCAGGACGATCACGGGTGTCCCCTGGCTCATTGGGGGACGACTTCAACGTTACCTTGCGGACGTCTGACAGGCCCGGGTGCAGGGGGGCAGGATCCGGGGTTGGTTGACTTTGTGGACACTATTGATTCCTTAGGTCTGGAGGTTATGGATGCGGAGGACATCGCCTATACGTGGAGAAGCTCCAACTCGCGCTCGTGTATCGATCGTTTTTTTGGCTTCACCCGAGCTTCTGGAGTCCTTCGCTCTTTCCTTTGTGGGGGCCAAGCCACGGACTTTATCCGATCACGCCTCAATTGTTTGGGAATCAGGTGATGCCCTGCGTAAAGGGAACTCTTTAGATATGAAAAGTGTTGGCTATTGGAGGAAAACTTTAGGGAGGTGGTGACCTCTCATTGGTCTAGTGTGGCTGTTTCTGGATCCGCCGTGTCTCGCTTTGTCCAGAAGCTAACCTCCTTGTGTGTAAGGTTGTCTGCCTTCAAGAGGGAGTCTAGGGCGGCCAGGTGCGCGACGAGGAAGGAGGCCGAGGAGGTGATTCGGAGCTTTGATGTGTTGGAGGACCTTAGAGAGCTCTCGGTGGACGAGTTGGCTTGTCGCGTAGCTGCTCAGAAACAAGATGTCATCGAGGATTGCAAGCAGGTCACGGAGTGGAGATAGAGGTCGAGAAGTGTTTGGCTGTGGGAGGGGGACGCGAACATGTCTTACTTTCATCGCGTTGCCAGTGGGAGGCGCCGGTCCAATGCGATGCGCTCAATCTCGGTTGATGGGGTCCGCGTGGAAGGGAACAAAGAAATGGGGAAAGCCATTATCAACCACTATAAAGAAGTCTCATCGAGGACTATGCCGAAGATTTGGAAGTGGCTGGGCCTAGGTACAACGCCTGTGGCGACCTTTTGTGACATGCTCACTCGCAATGTGACCTTGGAGGAGATTAAGGATGTGGTTTGGGACATGAATGCTGATGCCGCTCCTGGTCTTGATGGATTTCCCGATATCCTTCTACAAGGACTTCTAGATTTGGTTGGCTCTGGGGTGTTGGAGGTCGTCTCTGATATCTGTTTGGGCAATGCGCGCTTCGAAAGGATTAACCGTGCGATGATCATTTTGCTCCCCAAGTCTTCGGCGCCGGATACTATTGATGACTACCGCCCTATTGCGGTTTCTAATGCTTTATGTCTGATTATCGCGAAGGTCTTCGCCGGTAGATTGAGTTGTGTTCTTGACAGCACTATCTCCCTGCTACAATCAGCTTTTATTCCGGGGAGACAGATCTCGGATTGCCTCACTCTCGCGTCAGAGATCGTTGTAGACTGGCGGAGGAGGGGTAAGCGCGGTGTTTTGTGGAAGGTGGACTTTGCGAAGGCTTACGATAGCCTTGATTGGAGGTTCCTTTGGTCGGTGCTGAGGAGGAGGGGGTTCCCAGAGAGGTGGATCACTTGGATGAGGTGTTGTGTAACATCTTTTACGGTCATGGTGAATGGTCATCCGGAGGGGGGCTTCTTCCAGCCTCGGAGGGGGGTGCGCTAGGGGTGCCCTCTTGCTCCTATGTTGTTTGTCCTCGCTGCGGCGTCCTGACTAACATTGCGCTTCGTGTAGTCAACTGCGGGCTCTCAAATGGTTACTCGAGGGAGGGATCGATGGTTCCGCTCCTGCAATACGCCGATGATACTCTCTTCTTCATTGGGGGGTTGCGGAGGCTAGTGGCATGGCCGTGGCTCTGGAAATCTACAGCGAACTTTCCGGGTTGTTCAAAAATGCTAAGAAGTCGAAGATCGTCCCTATCGGTCTCTCTGTGGAGGAGGTCGATGCTTGTGCGCAGGCATTGGGGTCGGGGTGCAGCTCTTTGTCGATGGACTATCTGGGGATGCCCTTGGCTACGGGCAGAACAAGGACGAGAGATTGACTCAGAGTCGTGGAGAAGGTTGAGGCAAGGTTGGCGGGGTGGAAGTCGGCTGTTTTGTCGGGGGGGACGATTGGTCCTCCTTAAGGGGGTCGTATCCTCCATCCCGATTTATTTCCTTTCGAACCGACGTATTCCGAAGGAAATTAGAGACCGGCTGGAGAAGCGGATGCGTGGTTTCTTATGGGGCAATCATAGGGGGGAGTCGAGGGGCATTCACCTTGTTGGGTGGGAGGATATTACGCTCAAGAAGAATCAGGGAGGACTGGGAGTGAAGTGTCTCGAGCAAATGAACGGGGCATTGCTTCTTAAGTGGGTAAGCAGAATTTGGGGACCTGGGGAGGAACTTTGTTGTACCCTGCTGCACAAGATCTATGGTGTTGGGGGGGCACCACCAAGGCCGGATGCTCATTTGGACTCTCCCACTCCCTTCTGGAGGGGGTCATGGAGGTTTTCTCCAAGAATATATCTTTGTTTAGGTCGATCCTTGGTGGGGGTGAATCTTTCGCATTTTCGTCGGACGATTGGAGGGGGGCCTTTGCTCACGGTTCCCGCGGTTGTTTGCTCTCGCTGAGGACAAATATGTGATGGTTGCAGCTTGCTGGTCGGATGGAAATTGGTGCCCGACCTTCTCCTCTAATTTCTCCGACCAGAGACTGGAGGATTTCTTGGCCTTGCTGGATGCTATCAGGGAGGTAGGGCGCCCATCAGAGGGGAGAGACCACTAGGGTTAGTGTGTGGGTCTGTTCTCGGTTAAGAAGGCGTTTAGGGCTATCTGCAGGCCGCTGCCTTCCCGCTCGGAGACTTTGATTCGCGATTGTGGGTTCCTTTGGGCTCTCAAGCTACCTGAGCGAATTGGAGTTTCTCAAGCTACCTGAGCGTTTGGGGTTTCTTCTTATAGTTGTTTCGGAGACAAAGGCTGATGACGAGGGACCGGTGTGCCAGGCTTCTGGGATCCACCTCTGACAGGTGCCTTATTTGCGAGGAGGCGATTGAATCTGCCGAACATCTGTTCTTCAAATGCACCAAGGTGATTCAGGTATGGCAGGGGACCGGTCTGGCATGGTGTTGCATTGATGATCTCGAGACATTTTGCGGCTCGTTGGTGGCGAATAGGAGTAGATCTAGGAGGGAGATGATTTATCCTCTGGTCGTCCTGTGGGTTGTTTGGCTGGGAAGGAATGCCTTGCTTTTCTCGGGCCAGCGCTTTTATAAGGAGAACGTGGGGATCCAAATGCCAAGAGATTGGTGGAAGAGTGGGTTTTGTAATTGGTCTCTCCTTCTATCGTAGCTTTTGTTTTTCCATTTTGTTTCTGTTTTCGCTTTTTTGAATAAAAGATGGGGCGAACACCAACGAGTGTCTCCCCCTATTTCAGGCTTTCAAAATAAAGAGAGAGAGAAATGAGCTTAAATCCCATTTTATATCAAACTGTACATACAATCCTAATGTTTTAAAAGTGATTGGAATAAATTTAACAAAAAGGGAAAATGTGAGTAAGGACTCCAATCCTGCTCCACAATACAATAAGCACATTGTTTCACCACTGCACAATTAAAATGGGTTTGTAGCATTTCTTTTAAAGAGCTAGGTTTTGCATTTAAGGATGGGTCATATTAAAAATTTAAGACTATATGCAAGCGAAATATAAGAATCATTAAAGAGCCATGGCCCCCCCATTATACATATTATATCTGCCCTTGGTTGTGGTGCATACTGCCAAAGCCTTTTCAATGGAGTCCTTATGAAGGCAATTGTTACCAAGAGAAGAGGTTATGTTGGGAGGTTGCTATCTAAATGGCATGACAAAGGGTTCTCTTGCAGGAGACCAAGATTCAAACTGGGACCAACCGTATATGAGGTTTGGTTGGAGGGAACCAGCTATCAGATTTCATAGTCGTGGACATGGTGGGTAGATGTGTGGATTTTCTAGTTGTGTGTAATATTGATTGATTAATGTATGTGTCTTAGAGTATTGGCGCACACATGATTTCAGTCTTATTGAGGGACAAGTGTAGCGATAAATACATGGCATTCTCGAGTGAGTGTGTGTGTGCCCATTGATGCCGCTCTTAGGTTGAGGTTATGAGAGGATCTATCGGGGGTCAGCTCGCGTCTTCCTTTTGTTCTCTGGTTAATTGGTCGACTGCTCAAGAATATATAGGGTCAAGATCAAGGTTCTTTCGACTTTGTTGACATGATCATGGATCTGCAATTGGAGATTAAATGCAGGTGCTCGTCGTTATACATGTCAGAAACTCAGAACACAAAGTCCAAAACAAGGTTGGACCATTTATTCTGCTTAGGTCAATTAGTTGTCATTTCTCCCTTGGCTCGTGTCTCAGCCCTGCCTCACTACAGATCTGGCTACACCCCTTTGCTATGGAGCTTTGGAGAGAGCAAGATATGATTTTTCTTCCATTTAGAGAAGGCATGGCTGCTCGAATCTAGCTTCAAAAAGACTATTAAAGATTTATGGCCCTCTTTACAGTGTGGGGACACAACCACCTGAGACTCTTTTGCAAGTTAGAGGCCCTGAGGTTGAAGTTGTGCGCTTACAAGAAAGATATTTATGCAACGTAGGAGCTCATCACAAGGAGGCTCAGTCGGAGTTCAAAAGGCTGGATCGGATGGACATCTGAGACCTCCTTCAATGTGAGCATGTGGAGCGGGTCATCTTTCAGAGGACCATCCAAGAAGAGGATAGATGTAGGAAGTTGAATGGTGACAGCAGTCCAGGCAGTGTTAGGTGACAAGAGATGATGCCAACACTAAGTTCTTCCACTCGGTTGCCAATGTCAGGAGGTGTCTCGACTACATTCACTAGGTGTTAGTGGAGAATGAGCGACTTGAAGGAGACAAGGAGGTGAGGTAGGTGATAATAAAAAAGTTCTGTAAATTGAGTCGTAAAGGTCCTTGGAGTGGTTGGAGATGGCGAGGGCAAGGAGCCTCCTCGTTATCTAATGAGCAGGAGAATGAACTCATAAAGGAGCTTTCCCTCACTAAGGGCTTTGTTTGGCAACTCGGTTGGGGTATCCTCATGTGAATAGTAGCTGTTTGGATGGTTGGGAGGGTTGGAGAGGGTTGGAATGAGGAATGTGATGTGATGCCACATTAGTTTGTGATGGAATTCCAACCCAAGAATGCAGAGGAGTAGATCAGGTTACCCCGAGGTAACCTGGTAACCAAACATGCCCTAAGGTTCAGACTGTGGTATGGGAACTAAATGTAAATGGGGCACCTGGTTCGGATTGATTTCTGGTTTTCTTTATCCAAAAATTATGGTCCTTGATTGACACTAATGTAAACAATGGTTTTGAAAGGATGAACCATGCACTTATTTTCCATATCCCAAGAAAGAGATTTCGGAAAGAGTGGAAGACTTCCGACAATTTCTCTATCCAATGCATTCTACCTAGTAGTTGCCACAGTGTTGACTAATCGGCTATGAAATATTCTAGACGTATTTATTTATGTGATCAAGACAACTTTTATTCATGATTGCCCAATGATAATTAGTGTACTTATGGGCTCGTAAATGGTGGGTTACTGGAAAGGCAAACGAGTTCGTAGGCTCCTGTGAAAGATCGACTTCACGAAGTCAATACGATTATGTTGATTGGTGTTTCCTCTAAGCGGCCCTGGAGAAGCTTAGCTTCCCAGTTTTATGTATGTTCCGGATGAAGAGATATGTTATCACGACTTTCCTATCAGTCTTGATTAATAGGAAGCCATAAGGTGGCTTTTTAAGCCACAATAGGGAGTTAGGCAGGGTTGTCTATACCCCATTGTTCTTCGTGCTTGCAGCTGATGTTCTCGCAATTATGGTGGGACAGATAATGTAGCGAGGTGGCCTCTCAAGGTACAGTCGAAATGAGATCTCAATCTTGATGCTACAATATGCAGATGACACCATCTTTTTTATTGAGGGGGAACTTCTAAGTCAGAGGCATGAGCACTATAGTTGATATTTTTTGATATCTCTCAAGGCTTGCAGTCAACAAATACATATCCATTTTTAGGTTGTGATTGAAGAGTAAGCGACGATTATCTTGACCCCATGAGGATATCTTCCTCTCAACTACCCAAGTTGTCTCTCAGTAGCACCAAGAGATAAGTGGAACTTTGTTGGATAGCATACTCAGAATCAAAATACATAATGATGTTTATTTCTACTTACCATCTTCACTATGTCAACACAGATGTCTTTCTTCGAATTCATCCTTTTTATATTAGAGGAAGCAAAGTATTGATTAGTCTCTTTGGATATTACCTAAGAATTTGAACCTTTTATACCTTTTATACCTCTGCTCTATGATATTGCATATTTCCCTGTGCAAGATAACAACATATTAGGAGTTCACAATGGACGTCATAATTACCCTTCATCACTTATGCCATATTTTAACCTAAGGTTATTTTTGAACCCGTTAGAAAATAAGAATGCGGAAGCATATCCGAGACAATAGAATAAAATCAATAAAGAATATCGAGATTTTTACGTGGAACCCTACTCCCTAAGGAGCGGGATGAAACCACGGAAGAAGGCCTCAAAGGACCATATGTTGCATTGCACTTTCTCCCTCAATTGACACAGAGGACGAGGGGCTTCTTATATAGCCCTCACTAAGTCTCCACATCCCGCAAACGGTCGATGTGAGACTAAACAACTGGATGAGGTAAATGGATCCTACCCATCTTACACAAGTGGCGCATAACACATTATAGTCCAACACTCCCCCTCAAGCTGGAGCATACAATGCTCAGCTTGGACAAACAGAAAGAAATCTAAAACTCATAATAAAGATACTACATACAATATCAACTCAACGCAAACACAACTGTTAGTTGTTGTCAAAGATGTTCCTTCTCGTGACGTGCAAGTGAGGAGGAAAAAATGGACTGGAGTGTGAGTAAAACTGAATCTCATCGTCAGAGAGCATGTGCTCTGTACTACGCCTGTCAGAGTCACTACAACTGGAAATGAGTCTCCACCTGGAGAACTGTGGCCCGCCACATCATGTGGACAACTGCTCCATCTCTGAAAGGGGTCGAAATGAAAAAAACCGTGGAGACATCCTCGTTGAAGTCCACGGTTGCTGGAGAATGGAGTCTGAAAAAGTCTCCTCATCGGAGAATTGGGTCTCTCCCATACTGGCTCATAGAATAAGATCTCTACTCTGGAGTTCCTATGAAACCACATGAAAACACCAGCCCACATGGCATAGGGAATGGGATCTCTACTCTGGAGTCTCTATGGATCACATGAAAACTTTGACAAAATAAAAGATGGGGACCATATAAATGATGGCAAATATATGCACATCAAACTGAAGATTCGGAATCTGATCGTCGAGTCTAAATATATGAACTGTAGAGTCTGGAAAAATCGGGTTGGCCAGGAGAATCTGGAGTCAGGCCTGTAACTCTACACAATACTCCCTCTTTCTCCCATACTTGTCAGAAAACATTGACAACGATAAAGTTGGGAGAAGACGAGAGAATAGGGAAACATGAATCGCATAAGCCGATAATCAATTTCTTCCGGATTTCTCAATTTCTTTAATCATCATTTTCTCAGCTATTCTCCTTTTTTTAGTAGCCGACTCTCTTTTTAAGCGTACGTTTTTTTGCACACACCTCTTTTTTAAATGCATGGCCTAATAGGACAAAAACATCTCACGACTATTTTTTTTAAGTGGCCGCCCACAATTGGCCCACTTCCCTCTCCTATTTTTCTTCTTCCATTTTTTTAATTACATTCGGTCAATTTGGTCCAAACCACGGCCCATTTGGGATGTTATTTAGGATTCCCACTTGGGAAGCCTCCTTCGAATTACAGCAGCCCCGATGGGGCTTCTACTTGTAGCGTTGCCCCATTGGGGCTCCTACTTGTCGTGCACCGTCTGGGCCCTGAAGATCAAGGGATCTTCGCCTATTGCCGCGAAGCTCGAGAGGAGGTGCCGCTTGCGGAAGGAGATTGCTTGTGTGCCACATGCTCTCACGTGCCGGGGAGGAGGTAGGGCTCCACCACTAGAAACTTCTGAATCTGAAAGAGGGGGTCGCCGCCTGGAAGAACTGGATGCGTCAAGTCGCTGGAGGTTGTTGCGCGAGAGGAAGGCGAGATGGAGACCCTTGGAGGCTTCGTCGTGGACTGAGGGATCTTGGCGGCAATGCCATACAAGCATCACAAGCATGATGACGAACTTGGAGCACCGATTCGGCGTGGTACCACCCGAGAGATGCCACCGCCTCCTAGAGATGATGGTAAGAAGCCTGGCCAGCGAGAAGGAGTTTTCGTGGCTAGAGCCCTGACAAAAGGTGCTTGAAGCACCTGATGGTGCACAGAATGTACCGTAGCCAGGAGGACTAGGGTTCCATCAGGAACCCTAGAACTGATCTGAATATTGTAGAATAGATATGTTGGTTGCTCTGATCTTCATATTTTTAAAAAAAATAAATCTCGAACAGACGAACAAGAATCGAACCAAAATCGAATCTCGTATAAATAAAAAACATAAAATCCTCAAGAATCGAACCTGCCATGATACATGTTAGAAAAAAAGAATGTGGAAGCGTATCAGAAATAAATAAATAATGAACGATGAAGTACGTGGGATTTTACGTGGAAACCTACTCCCTAAGGAGTCGGATGAAACTATGGGAGAATGCCTCAAAGGGTTGATGTGTCTATTGCACTTTCTCTCTCAACTGATGCGGGCTTCTTATATAGCACTCACTGAGTCTTCACATCCCACAAACGGTCGATGTGCGACTAAACACCTGGATGAGGTAAATGGCTCCATTTACCCATCTTACACAGGTGGCACATAACACATTATAATCCAACAGAACCTAAGAATTTTTTATAAAAAGCTATGTATAGGAATGAGCATTGGGTTGAATCGACTTGGCCTAGCCCGAAACCTGACCCTCCTAACTTGGTCTAGCCTAACCCCAATATTGAATGATGAAGCTAAGCCAAAATATAGATCCAAATGATTTTTCGACTTAGGCATTGCAAGCCGGATATAATAAGTATACTTAAAAATGATTAATAATATATGTTGACCAATATAGGTTTTATTCTCTTATAATAAGTATTTCGTATCCATACATCATGTAAAGTGACTAGTCAATGTGAGCATCACAACAACAACAAAGCAGTTTCCCACAATTAAGTAGGGTCGGCTACATGAATTCTTTGCATCCATTCAGATCTATCTTAGGTCAATCTTGGGCATATATCCTAAAAACTAAGATCCCTTCGTATAGTCTCTTTCCAACACTTCTTGGCCCATCCTCGCCCTCTCTAAGCCGGCTCAACATCCCAAAACGCACATCTCCTAAACGGTGCATCAACTGGCCATCTTTGCAAATGACCAAACCATCTTAAGTGGTTTTTTTGCATCTTATCCTCGATCGGAACTACACCAACATTCTTTCTGATTGAAACATTCCAAATTCGAGATTTACGTGTGTCCACACATCCACCTTAGCATTTTCATTTCAGCTACAACCATTCTCTGCACATGTTTATGGTTCACAGGCCAACATTCAGATTCATAGAGCATAGCAGGTCTCACGGCTGCTTTGTAAACTTTTCTTTGATTTTTCAAAGTATTTTTTTATAACAGAAAACAGCAAAGGCTCCTCTCTACTTTAGGAAGCCTGCATTTATTCTATTAATAACATCTCCATCAATTTCCCCATCACGTTACAAAATAGATCCTAGGTACCTATAAGAATCTCTCTTCTGAATGTTATCGTCGCCAATCTTTACCTCGATTCATTCACCATTCGTTCCATCAAAGGTACACACCATATATTCAGTCTTAGCCCTACTTATACGAAATCATTTAGTCTCCAATGCATGTCTCTAGACCTCAAGCTTCTCACTTACTCCATCTCTAGTCTCATCAATCAACACAATATCATCAGCAAATAACATACATTAAGGTAGTTCATCCTGAATGTGACTTGTCAACTCATCCATAATCAAAGTAAAAAGAAATGGACTCAAAGATGAACCTTGATGTAAACTAATGTTGATGTCAAAATAGTCAATCCTCCCAGACCGGATCCTTACCCAATATAAAGCCCTATCATACATATCCTTTATAAGATTAATGTATAGGACAGGTACTTGTCTCTTATCCAAAACTGTGTACATTATCTCTCGTGAAAAAGAATCATAAGCCTTCTCCAAAACAATAAAAATGATATGGAGGTTATTCCTTCTAGCTCTATAATTTCCATTGTTCTCCTCAGCAAATAGATGGCTTCAATAGTTGAGGAACCCGACGTAAATCCGAATTAGTTTTCTTTTATTTTGGAATCTTGCCTCAACCTTCTTTCGATTACATTCCCAAATTTTCATAGTGTGACTCAGCAGCTTGATACCTCTGTAATTTGAACAATTTTGAATGTCCCTTTTGTTATTATAAACAGGTACCATGATACTCCTCCAATTTTCAGGCATTTTCTTACTTCGCCAAATAACATTGGATAGATTCGTAAACCAAATCAAATCACGCTTACCTAAAACTCGCCATACTTCTTCAGGGTTGTCATCCGGCCCTACACCTTTCCCAAGTTTCATAACCTTCAAAGCCTCCTCTACTTCCTTTCTTTGTATTCGTTTATAGCTTGCACGATTCAAGTAACTTTCACTACTAGCTAGATCACCCAAAGTGATCTCTCTATTTCCTTCCCCAATGACAAGTTTACGGAAATACCGTTCCCATCTAGTCTCTATATCCTTTTGAGTAAGAAGCACGTGATCTTCCTCGTCCTTAATGCATATCACCTGAGAAAGGTCTTTGATCTGTCTTTCTCTTTCTTTTGCTAACCTAAATATATCCTTCTGGCCCTACTTGGACTCGAGATTTTTGTACAAAACTTCATAAGCTTTTGACTTAGATTCGCTTACAGCCTTCATTGCTTCCTTCTTCGTTATTTTGTAGTTTGTGATAGTTTCCTCTGTCCTATCCTTAGACATAGCTTTAAAGCATGCTCTTTTAATTTTTAGCTTCTCTTACACCCCTTCACTCCACCACCAAGCCTCCTTTCGACCTGGAGCTCCTCCTTTTGACTCGCCTAGCATCTCTTTCATTATCTTTCGAATACAGGATACTACCGCCTCCCACATCTCATTTGCACTTCCGCTACAATCCCAAGATAAGTCTTCTAAAATCTACTCCATGAAGCTTGATTACTTCAATTTAAGATTCCACCATCTAGTTTAATAATCTTGGGAACCCTCATTTTCTTTACCAGACCTTTTATTTGCACGTCCATGACTAACAAGCGATATTGGGTTGCCAAACTCTCTCTTGGGATTACTTTGCAGTCTTTACAACACAACCGATCTCTTCTCCTCAACGCAAAGTAATCTATATGTAGTCTAGTTGGGTCACTCTTACAAGTAAGTAAATGCTCCTCTCTCTTTTTAAAGAGAGTGTTTGCTATGAAAATATCATATGCCATTACAAAATCCAGAATGACTTTTCCCTCTTCATTTCTAAAGGTATAATGTATTACATCTCCCTATGTTCCTTAGCAAAGGTTATAGAAGAAAACCAATCCTTGATCCTTTTATATAACTATATAAAGAAGAAGGTGGAAAAAAACCTCATGTAGAGATAGAGGGGATGGGGGATGACGGAGAAGGGTGGGTGCGGGTTTCAAACCAGAAGTGTGGACGGAGCGAGGGTCGTGGTCAGGCGAGGCGGTCATTCGGCAACCCCTTCGGGAGGGGATGTTATCGTTGCGGCTCCATTCGCCACTGGGCTCGCCAGTGCAGGGAACCGGTACGGTGTTTCCGATGCATGGGATTCGCTCATCGACGGAGTTCATGCCCGCTAGAGTTTAAATGGAAAAAAGACGGGGTTCTCAGCGGGTGCTTAGTGGGTGAGGGAACCAGCAATGATGCACTCTTCAGGGGTACCTCAGACGTGGGTCTAGTTTCGGCGGCATTGTTCAAGGGAGACATCGTCCTTTTGATCCATTGTTGTGTGTTGGCGAGAGGGATCTCTAAAGACGAGGCCAGCGAGTTACTGCGGTGGACGAAGGAGGGCTGGACGAACTTGCGCTGGAGAAGGCCGAGCAAAACCGATGGCATCGCTTTTCCCGAGAACCGCATTCGAGTGAGGGGAGTCCCGCTGGTGGCTCGAGGGTGGGGCGACCTCTCCCTCTTACTGGGTCTGCTGGCGGAGATTGTCGATGTGGAAGCGTTGGGTTGCAGCCCAGGGGAGCATCCAGACCAAGTGCTCAAAGTGCGGAATCTCAGTGTGGGATGGCAGAAGGTGAAGTTTGAAGGTAAAGAGATCGCGATAGAGCTGCTTTCGACGGTGCATGACCGTGTTGATGGACAACGCGGGCACTGGACACGGCACTCGGCAAAGGGCGTTGGTTCCGGCGGTTTCGGTGCTGGGAAAGCAAATGCTGTCGTCCGAGAAGCCGTCGTGCGGGGGAGCGTTACGGGTGCATGCTTCGAGGGGTGTGCGGCTTGGGTCAGACGAACGATCGAAGGTTTCGACGGTGACACGTTGCAAGGGAGACGAGCAGACGCTTCCCTCTGGGGAGACGCCTCGACTCCCGCGGGAAATCTGCTTTGGTACGTTGCATGTGGAACTTCCGAGGGGGCGCCTTGGATCCAAATCTCTCTGTATTCCGAGCCGGATCGTCATGAAGGAGGCCGAGTCGGGTTCGTCTCTTGTGGAGGGCTTAGGGTCCATTGAGCAGACGCGGGCGGAGAATCCAAATGCTCTTGCGGACCTAAGTCCGAACGCTGTTGCGGATCCAAGTCCGAGTGCTGATGCGGAGCCAAGCCCGGGTGCTGTTGCGAACCCAAGTCCGTGTGTTGTTGCGGATCCAAGTGATGTTGCGAATCCGAATGTTGTTGCGGACCCAAGTCCGAGTGCTCTTGCTGTTGGGGAGGGCCGGATCCTGAGCTCTGACAACAGGGGTTCCAGATTCGGCGCGTGCTACTCAAGAAAGAGATTCAACAAGGCGTCGAGGAAAGAAAGGAGGGCATAGGTGCTTTCCTGGGCGGAGGAACGAGTGTTTATCGCCGCTACCACTACATCATCTTTATCGGAGACGAATAGCTTGATTCTCTGAAACAGCTTAGACGTACTGGACAGGGAAGTAGCTGAATTCCCGGGGCGGATCCCACCTTCGAAGTCCTCTCTTGTTTCCGTATGAAGATCTTATCTTGGAACGTCAGGGGCCTGGCGCGCCCGGAGAAGCGCTTGGGAGTGAGGAATACCATTGACGAAGCGAAGGCAGATGTGTTCCTCTTGCAAGAAACTAAGTTGTCCGAGCAGGCGGCGACGGCAAGAGGTGGCTTGAATGGGGGGCCTTTTTGAGCTTGCGGAGCTGGAGGCTCAGGGGGCATCGGGTGGCGTCATGACTGGATGGAAGAAAGAACTTCGTGATTCTCTTGAAGTCTCCAGGGCACGTTTCTGCCTCACTGTTGCTCTGAGGAGGAAGTCGGACAGTATTACTCTGGTAATTACAAACGTGTATGGACCTACAGGCAACGTTGAAGGCTCCCGGTCGCAGGCTTTGGCGCAAGTCGACTTGGCGTGCCCGGAGGGCCTATGGCTCATCGGGGGGGCGAACCCCGGCTCTGAGGATCTCCGAAGGGCGATTCAGAACTTTGATTTTTCGATCGTTGATGCCAGCGGCTGCACGTTCACGTGGCGCATGTGCGGGCGCGGTCCAGGTTGGACAGATTTTTGTTATCTCCAGAGGCGTCGGAGAGATTCCCTCTCTTGCGAGCGTGGGCCCTCCCGCGCGCCCGCTCGGACCACACTCCGATCCTCTGGTCTTCGGGGGAGGCCGAGAAGAGCAGATTCTTTTTCCACTTCGAGCGCAACTGGCTGTTGGAGGAAGATTTCAGGGAGACGGTGGCGAAGAAATGGAGAGGTTGGTCTCCTGGGGGGTCGGTCGTTTCTCGGGTGGCGGCCAAACTTCAAAATCTGAGAACATTCCAGATGTCGTATGGGAGGGAGGCGAGGAGAAGGTGGAAGGCCAGATGAACGGAGGCATTGGCTAGGGTTTCCATACTTGACTCAGTGGACGACAAGAGATGTCTAGACGAGGTGGAGTATGCTGAAAGGGAAGCCCTACTGGAGGAGCTATGTCTGGAAGACCACAAAGAAGAGGTGGAATGGAGGCAAAGATCAAAACAGAAATGGTTTAAAAAGGAGATGCCAACACTCGGTTCTTCCATGTTGTAGCCTCGGGGCGGCGGCAGAAGAACTGGCTGCACGAGATCACTGTAGGGGGGTTCGTATCTCGGGAGAGGCGGCAATTGGGAGCGCCTTACGGAGCCACTTCGTCGAGGCATCTAGAAGGAAGGACAGGTGCGGCTGGGGTTGGGTGGGGAGAGGAGTTAATACCCTCTCCGTTGAGCAGGCAGAAGGACTCTTGGCTCCGTTCTCTGAGGAGGAAACGAGGCGGGCTATCTGAGGCCTCACTGCAGATGGGCCCCGGGACCGGACGGATTCCAGGTTCTGTTCTATCGGGAGTTCTGGGATCTCGTGAAGGGTGAGATTATGGAGCTTCTGCACGAGTTCAGGGAAAGGAATGGTGGTTTCGAGAAGGTGAATCGGGTGTTGTTGGTCTTGTTGCCAATGAAGGACACCCTTGTTCGAGTAGAAGATTACATGCCTTAGCTCTTTCGAATGCGATATATCTTATTCTTGCCAAGGTGTTGGCGAATCGACTTAAAGGGGTCATGAACGACGTGGTGCTCGAGGGTCAGACAACATTCGTACCTGGGAGGCAGATGGCGGATGGTCTGGTCATGGCTTTGGAAATCTCTCACGAGTGAAGGAGGACGAACTCGAGAGGGGCTCTGTGAAAGATTGATTACTCCAAGGCCTACAACAACGTTGACTGGCGCTTCTTGTGGACGTCCCTACGCAGGCGCCGTTTCCCAGCCCTATGGATAGACTGGATGAAGAGGTGTATCACTACATCTTCCTTTTCAATATTGGTAAACGGTAGACCGGAGAGGGGATTTTATCAGCCGCAGCGCAGGGTACGGCAGGGGTGCCCATTGGCCCCTATGCTCTTCGTCATTGTGGCGGATGCTTTGAGCGTGCTAATCAGGAGGACCGTGGAGGGCGGGTGGTGCAAGGGGTTCCGCAAGGATGACATTTCGGTCGCCTCCTACAGTACGCCAACACGATTATCTTTCTCGGTGGAACAGAAAAGCAAAATGATACTGCAGCGCGGGTGGTACGTATTTTCTGCGGTATTTCAGGCCTCGACATCAATAAGCAGAAGTCGACACTAATCACTTTCGGGATGAACAATGAGGAGAGTGCCAGACTTGTGGGGTCGACGGAGTGCCCAGTTGGTGTTCTCCCTATTCGCTATTTGGGACTCCCATTGGTCGCGAGGAAGCTGAAGAAGGCGGATTGGGATGACGTGGTTCGAAGACTTGAGCAGCGCATGGCCGGGTGGAAAGCGGTTACGTTGTCGAGAGGGGGGAAGCTGATCTTGCGTAAGCATGTCCTGTCGGCGGTTCCGATCTTTTTCCATTCCACAAGATTAATGCCGATCGGGATTCGGGGTTAGGAAGAGGATAGAGGCTCTGATGAGAATATTCTTCTGGTCGGACGGGAAGCATCAAAGACGAAGAGTGCACTTGGTAGGATTGGATGAAGTGACAGAGACCCGTAAGGACGGTGGTCTTGGGTTGCGTGACGTCGATTGCATGAATAAGGCATTAACTGCAAAATAGATTGTACGCAATAGGGGGGCATCCAGCTCCCTTGTCGTCAAACTGATTAGGAGGATTTATGGGGTAGAAGCTAGGCCGTTTACGGCTAGAATCTGCTTCGAATCCTCATTATGGGCGGGCAAACGAGTCGTCTTACCGAGCATTGCGCCTAACCTCTGTCCACATGGCAAGTTGTTCAAGTTCTGGCGGGATGACTGGACCAGCGATGGTACTCTCCAGGACAGATACCCAAGGCTTTTTACTCTTTCAGCTTCGAAGGACTGCTCTTTGGCTGAGGTGGGATCCGCGGGGTCTTGGCCACCGACCTTCCTCGCAGATTTTTCCGCTCAACGCCTGGAGGAGTACCTAGGGTTGCAGGTGAAAATCCCCCCTCCGGGAGACCTCTCAAGGGGGAGAGATCACTTCCTCTGGGGGGATTAAAATTCTCAGTCAACAGGGCGTATCAAGTTCTGAGGCAGAATACGGCTGGCACGGATGTGGAGCTCTGACGTGACATGTGCGTGGTCTGGGCGCCGAAGGTCCCCTGCAAGGTCAAAGTTTTCTTGTGGTGCGTGAGGAGAGGTCGTGTTTGCGACAAGGTTAGGAGGAGACAGATGTTGGGGGTGGCTGAGGCTTGTTGTGACAGGTGTGTGGGCGCGGAGGAGGATGTTGACCACCTCTCCTTCAGGTATCCGACATCTGAGCAGGTTTGGAGAGCGGTGGGCATTCCCTGGCTGCCATTGGGTGACGCTGCGACGTTCTGGGAGGCGATCCGGACGGTGGGCCACAATTCAACGGATGATTGTGCCAAAGCCTTCGCGGCCTTGTGGGCAATCTGGCTGGGAAGAAATGAGCTTGTCTTCAACAACAAGAGCTTCTCTGCCACAAGTGTAGCAAATCATTGTAACGCGCTATATGATTTTTGGCTCTCGTGCTAATGTAATTAATTTTCATTAATATATATTTTTGCGGTGATCCCCAACGCGGGGACTCACCCTCCTTCATATCAAAAAAATATATAGAAAGAGAGAGATTGGGCGATTAGGGATTAAAGGGTGAGGTGGGGGTCTGTTTGTGGTCGATTTAAGCGGTGGAGGTTGGAAAGTCCCAATTTGTGGATGAGGGGGGGTTTCAGCCTTTTACTAGGGGTAGCTACTCCGTGCAGACTCTCAGTTGGGGTTGTATGGTCGCAACATGGTTGTTTGGACCTTGTAGAGATATATTTTATGTTATTTTATGTTATTTTTATTGTTTCATATTTTCTATATTCTTATGGATTCATGATGTAATTTATCCACAGGCTACTCCCCTATATAAGAGAGCCTAGGGTGTAGGGAATTAACAAGTCTCTTATTTTTCCCAACATGGTATCAGAGCGACGGTCCTAGACTGGAGTTCTCAAACCAAACCCTAACTCTAGCCCCCACCTTCAAGCCCTCCGCACGCCGTCCCTCGGGCCTCGGCCCTGCATGCCTCTCCGTGCGGCCCTCCGCACCCCTCCGCGCCGCGCACCCATGGCCCTGCGTCGTGCGTCGTGCGCCCCTCCGCGCGCATCTAGGCCCTACGTGTGCCCCGCGTACTGTGCACGACTCGTCGTGACTCGGCCTCGGTGCACGCCGCCTCTCTTTGTGCGTGACTAGCCTCGGTGCACGTCATGTACTATGCGTGACTCTCCCTTTGAGCCTCTTCGACCTCGTGTGCAGCCCCACGTCCTAGGGTTCGGTCATCCCAAGGGTATCTTCGTCATCAAGGAGACTTTCGCCCGCGTCTCTACGTTAATGGTGGTTGCTTGAGTCTACACATGCAACCAAACCCGTGAATGTCAGTATAGACAATCATATCTTCAGTCTACAACCCTAGTCTTCTATTATCATCATGTCAGAAAGCAAGGCAGATATTCCATCTACGTCTGCCTTCAGAGGTCCTGCGCCTATTGTGAAGATGGACGGATCAAATTACGAACTGTGGGTAATGCAGTTCATGAGTATGATAAAGTCGACCGGTAAAAAGCACATTCTTGCTGAGAAAGAGACTGCTGAGAAGACTGGGGTCAACGCCTCATGGGAACAGATGAAGCGTACGCCAAGGTTTGGCTATCATGAACATTAACAATTGAGATTGCAAATGATATTCTCCATCAACCCACTGCAAAAGCAATGTGGGATATTCTGGCTGCTACCTATTCACAGGCGAAGAATGAGACGAAGATTCTGCAACTCCAGCATGACATCTTTACAATCAAGCAGAATGGACGGCCTCTACACTCATTACACACGTCTTTACGTGAAATGTTTGAGAAGCTTTACAACCTCATGCCTCTCACAGCAACTCCTGAGCAACAGAAGACCTACTGGAATGCAACTATGGTTGGTGTATTCCTGATAGCCCTTGATCCAGAGTACGAGGCAGCACGTTCCCAGATCTTGGCAGATTTCATTATTCCTCATACGGAGGAAGACTTTCACAGACTGAGTCGTATTACTGTTCCTTCATATACTGCCATTCAGACCACCTCAGCTATGGCAGCATCTCGAGGTCGTGGGGGTCATCATGCAGTTTCGTGGTCGTGGACCTCGAGGCAGAGGGAGTCGTGTTCGGCCATCATGCACTTTCCGCCACCGTTATGGACATACCGAGGACACATGCTATTCCAAACATGGATTTCCTGCGTCTGCACGAGTAACTGAACAGATCGAACCTCCATCTGCCTCCTCTTTGGATCAATGATTTGATGATCTTGTAGCTCGTATGAGAGGTATTATTCCTCCATCCGATCTTGTCACATCAGCGCCTGCCTCTGAGAGTCATTCTGACGTTGCTGCTTCTGCATCCACCAGTACCTCAGGTAGTACTTGTGCATTCACTAGCAGTAGTGGATCTAATACTTTAGAGTGGATTATGGACTCTGGTGCTACACATCATATGTGTGGTGACGGAGGTCTACTTATAACGACAGGTACCTCCAGGCCGTACTGTGGTTATTTCTAATGGGATGCACTCCCCAATTACTGGTCAAGGGGGGATTAGCCTGACACCATCTATGCATCTCAAGAATGTGTTGCACGCACCTGATATTTCTATGAATTTGTTATCCATTAGCCAACTTACAAAGGATTTACATTATCGAGCAATTTTTTATCCATCTTCTCTCATTTTTCAGGACATCATTATGGGCAACGTGATTGGGCGTGGCTATGAGCAGGGTGGCCTATATCGCCTCAGTCGGACCCCATATGCCGGAATCTCCTCTCTTCCTGTTGGACTTGTCTCTCCATTCATGTGGCACTTGCGCTTTGTCCATCTACCGCTTCAGAAATTGTGTCGTGTTTTACCTCAGGTTTCACCTCACACGTCCATCCAATGTGAGGCTTGTCAATTGGGAAAGCATCATCGGTCTATCTTTCCCAGTCGTCAGAGTCGGCATAGTAGCTCCAAGTTTGAGTCGTTTCACGTTCATATCTGGGGTCCTAGTCGTGTTCCTGATCATCAGGGACACAGGTTTTATATGGTCATTGTGGATGATTTTCTCGTGTATCTTGGGTCTTTTTTATTAAAGAATAAATCTGAAGCTGGGAATATTATCATAAATTTCATGAATTAAGTTCGTAATGTATTTTTTCCATTCTGTAAAGATTGTGAGAAGTGATAATGCCTTGGAATTTTGTACTCATATTCTCTCAAATTATTTTTCAACACAAGGGATTATCCACCAAACATCCTTTGCCTACACTTTCCAACAAAATGGAGTTGCAGAAAGGAAACATCGTCATTTGCTTGATATCACCAGGTTGCTTCTCATACAGAGTCAGGCTCCTCATTCTATCTGGGGGCGATGCTGTCCTAACGGCATGTTATCTCATTAATCGCATGTTGTCGTCTGTCTTAGGTGAGAAGATTCCTTTCTCCCTAGTTTTTCCTGGAAAAGAATTGTTCTCTCTTACCCCACGCGTGTTTGGCTCGGTTGCCTTTGTCCACCAGTTGTCTCCAGGTATTGACAAGCTCTCTCCTAGGGCTGTCAAGTGTGTTTTTGTCGGGTACCCCAGGACACAAAAAGGGTACATGTGTTATGATCCGTTGCGCAGAACATACTTTGTTAGTGCTGATGTTACCTTTTTTGAGTCTGTTATGTACTTCTCTCCTACAGGTGATCGGTTGGTATCCTCAGACACTGATGAAGCCATATACATGCCACCACCTCCACCACTACCTCCATCACCTGCACCTCCTGTTACAGTTCATGTTCCCCCATTGCCACTCCACTATACCCGTCGGCCTGCTTCTGCTCATGGTCACCGCTCATCATCTAGCTCGCCTGAGGTATGTTCTGAGAATATAATCTCTAATAACGGATCTAAATTGCGCTTCGGAAATAGAAGCGTAGATGTGTGTCATATTCTATAGCATCCACGGTTTCTTTTGATCGTTTATCTGGTGAATTCAGGAGCTTTGTCATTGCACTATCTGTTGTGGATATTCCACGAAATTACAAAGATGCATTGAAGGACAGTAGATGGCGTTTAGCTATGGAAGAAGAGATGGCTGCTCTTCAGTCAAGAGGTACATGGAGCATTGTCCCTGCACCTACTGGTGTGTCTACAGTGAGCTGTAAGTGGATCTTCACAGTTAAACAGAATGTCGATGGTAGCACTGACAAATACAAGGCACGTCTGGTTGCTCGTGGGTTTACACAGACATATGCGGTGGAACACCTTGATATATTCTCGTCGGTTGCTCGCCATTCCACCTTACGGATCCATCTTTTTGTTGTGGTTACTCGTGATTGGCCATTATTCCAAGTAGATGTTAAGAATGCATTTTTATATGATGACGTGCAGGAGAAAGTCTACATACAACAGCCCCCTGGTTTTGCTGTTGAGGGGGAGTATTCTAAGATGTGTAGACTTCATAAGGCCATCTACGGCCTTAAGCAGAGCCCTAGAGCTTGGTTCCAGAAGCTCTCAGACTTGTTTGAAAAACAGCGGTACAAACTTTCCAATGCAGATCATTCCCTGTTTATACAGAAAACATTCAGAGGTATTATTGCAATTATGGTGTATGTAGATGATATCCTGATTATAGATGACGATGGACAAGGAATTCAGAGGGCGAAAGAGATGCTGAGTCGTGAGTTTGTCACCAAGGATCTTGGAGTCCTTAGATATTTTCTGGGACTGGAGTTCGCCAGAAATCCACATGGACTTGTAATGACCCAGAGGAAATATGTCACTGACCAGCTGAGTGAAACAGGAATGCTTGGATGCCGACCGGCCACTACACCTATGGATCTGAGCATGAAATTATATGATGATGACACTGATGAGGTGGATAGGAGAAGATACAGAGAACTGGTGAGAAAACTTCTTTATGTTACCATTACCAGACCCGATATTTCTTTTGTTGTTAGTCGGGTGAGCCAGTTCATGGAGCGACCACGTCAAGTACATATGGATGCTATACATATGATACTCAGGTATCTTAAATCATCTCCAGGTGCAGGTCAATTGTTTAAGAAAGACAAGGAGATTGCTATCTCAACGTGTGCAGATGCAGACTACAGAGTATGTCCGAAGGATAGGAAGTCCACTACTGGATTTGTTGTATATGTTAGAAACTCTCTTGTCTCATGGAGAAGCAAGAAGCAAACTGTTGTAGCCAGATCCAGTGCTGAGTCTGAATATAGGGCTATGGCCCAGGTTAGTACAGAAATGATGTGGGTGAAAGCTGTTTTTACAGATCTATATATAGAAGTCCCACCTCCTATGGCTCTGGAATGTGACAATCAAGCTGCGATATTTATTGCCAATAATCCAGCATTTCATGAACGAACCAATCATAATGAGGTTGATTGTCACTATATACGAGATATGATTCAGAAGGGTTTTATTTCTACATCTCATGTTAGCTCAGGGGACCAAATTGCAGATATCTTTACCAAGGCGTTACTGAGAGGGCCATTCCAGAAGTGTTCGTCCAAGCTGAGCATGATCGACATCTATGTTCCATCTTGAGGGGGAGTGTAGAGATATATTTTATGTTATTTTATGTTATTTGTATTGTTTCATATTTTCTATATTCTTATGGACTCTTGATGTAAGTTACCCATAGGCTCATCCCCTACATAAGAGAGCCTAGGGTGTATGGAATAAACAAGTCTCTTATTTTTCCCAACAGACCTCAATGGACGGAGGAGTTGGTGCGGAAGTGTGTAGCTCCAACGGGGAGTTGGTGAGTGACAGCATCCTTTCTAGGATTTGGGAAAAGGCAAAGGAGGGGATGAGAAGAAAAGAGAAGTCTATTTCAAAGGCTCCGGGCATGGGGGTGGCATCTATGGTTGTTTTTCGGGTCGAGGAGCCCCTCATTGGCGGTGGTGGACTTCCGGAGGATGAAGGATGGGTCTTGTTGCGACATCGGGTGCGTTATTATGGGTGGTATTTTAGATATTAGGGTGTAGGGAGATGGTGTGTCTTAGTTGTGGGTAGGAAGGTCATCAGAAGGCAGAGTGTTCCACCAAGGGGGTCAGTCGGAGGAATGATGGAGACGATGTTGTAGCAATGGTAGGAATGGACGGGTACTCATTGGATAGGACTCGAAGGTGGTTGTGGGGGCACATTGGTCGAGCTTTTCCTAAGGATGAGTATGCAGTAAGACTTGATCGGGAGCTATCTACATGAGAGGGGTGTCTTCTAAGCTATCTGTAAAGCTGAGGGGACCATGGTGGGATGGCCAATTGGTATCACTTGGAAGAGGTCATTTCTTTGAGATGGGGCAAAGGGAAGGGCAGATGTTGTTTGGTTATGGTCACGGGCTTGTTGGCCATGTGTCAGACTCTTGTTGAGCTCAATGGGGCTTTAGTGTCTTTAAGTAAGGTGGTCGCAGTGGTACATGATGTTTTAAGGTCGATAGACTTCTTTGATCTGATTGCCAAGTTGTCAAATCACATGTTATTCTCCCTCCTTCTGTGGTTGTCCATTTGGAGCAAGCGGCTTTTCACCTTGGACCAACATTCCTCTCGTCAAGAGTGCATAGGAGCAGGTGGTGTCGGTGGCTAATGATGTGGAGTTGAAGTGAAGGATGCATGGGGATCAGTAGGTGGCAGATAAGGTGTTGGGAGGCTTTGAGCTGAATATATAAATAGAGGTTGAAGAGGTAGATGCGATGACTGAGGTGTGCGGTTTGGCTTTAAATTTGGGGATGTACATAAGCCTTTTGTTTTGGTGACGTAGACACCTTTGTGATGGTTGTAAAATGATTTTATCCACCAATCGAAGAGCGGATCGAAAGGTTAATTGTTTACAAAGTGAGTCAAGTTGACAAGTTTGGTGTTTGTGGGTTGTGATCAAGGTTCGAAATCTCGATTTCGATCTTGTTTCGGTGACTTGGAAAACCGAAATTTCGCCGAAATTTCGGGAAATTTCGATGATTTCGGTGGAAAAGTCGGAAAAGGCTAAAAAATCCGATTTTTTCCCAATTTTATTGTAAATTTCGATATTCCAAGTTGTTAGAACAATAAATAGCATACAAATACACAATTATTTCACACATATTGGTCATCTATACCCCTTATATAGACATATCAGTCATATCGTCCATATCGGTGACATTGTTGTAACATTGTTGATACATAATAGAACAGAGTAATAGTCTTATAAGTTACAACAACAAGTGAAAATTATTAAGAACATGCATATTAATGATCAATGCAATAAAAGATTAAAATATAGTACATGGTGACTTGTTTTGTTCAGAACCAAGAGTTTCGCGGTGGATCTGAATGCCCCCCCCCCTTCCTTGCTATCTCTTATAACGCATCGCAGATTCAATGAACTCGCAGTAGTTCTCCCATGTCATGTACGAGTACATGGCCTTGTAATCCATCACGTACTGCCTGTATTGGTAGTCATCGATGCCTATGAGTATCCCGAGACGAGGATAAGCAGCACTGGATCCGGTATCACCAATGGCATACGGGAGAAATGGCCCGCCTGCATTGTTGGCAGGAATGCTCTCCCCAAAGAAGAGCTTGTTGATGGCTTTTCCCACCCTTTCTCGTGCATTGGTGAACATTCCCTTCACTGTTTTCTGCCTCGGATCCTTGCTTGCCTTGTATTGCATTGATCCGCTCCTCGTCAAGAAGGGCTCAATTCCCTTCCCCTTGTGTTTCTAGGTGGGTGGTGGTACTGGTGCGCCTTCAGAACCACTCTCACTCCCACCTGCACCATAGAAGCTGCCTCATGCACCATCAAGTTCTCTCCTCTCGAACTCGCTCCTCAATGATTTTTGTGTAGCCCTTCTGTATACCCTCCTCTCGCTGCAGTCTGAATGTCGGCGGGGTACACAAAATCATCGTCGTTTGAATCAGAAATGACGTTGAATTCTTTCTCGAACAAGAACTCCTTCATTTGTTCTTCCCTTCTTACCCTCTCCGTCTCCTTTTCCTTCTTTCCATCCAAGCTCGCCTTGACCTTGTCCCTCACATCTTTGGGACAACGCGTGCACTTGGCAACATTCTTGTTGTTGCCAATAAGATGTTGCTTCATCCTTGTGATCCCGCCTCCTCCCAACTTCTTCCCACAGAAATTGCATTGTGGTTTCACCTTATTTCCACCAGGAGTGGAGGCATACCTCCAGCCAATGTCCCCAATGAAATAGCCCCTCTGATCATCAGAACTATCAGATCCATAACCGAAACCAGAATGTGCCATGGTGATGATCGTCGAAATCTGCGAAGAAATTCAAGAACGATCATTAAGTTTGCATACAATGCGACCGCTTATGAATATGCAAATTATTTTATGTTTTAAATTTCAGAATTATTATATATTTAATTTTTCTAACACCTACTATTCCGATTTACAGAAAAAGTACCTTAGATCTATACATTAGGGTCTTAGATCTACCAATTAGGGGACCATTTTCAAGAAAGACTACCTAAGTGACACAAAATATGAACAAAAACCTAAATATTTAACAAATGATTTTCGGATTTTCTGTATTTTTAAATTTTAGTAATAAAAAAATCCTGATTATGATTTCTACTTCCAAAACTTAAGATCTGAATATATAATACCCCAACTCATTACGTTCCACATTAAACCTCAAAAGCCCTAATTTCCTCTAGCATAGATCCAACAAAATGTTCTCCAACTATGTTTTAGTTCATGTTAACTTCAGATCCGAGATACCATGTTCATAGCTAACACTATTGTGCAATAAAAACACAAAAGTCCTAATTTTCGTCTCCAACTTTAAAGCTATGTTTGGGAAATCTCTCAGAATAAACACCATGGCAAGCTATATCAATATCCTAACAGTGAAACCCCTAAAAAAATTTATGAATTTGAAGAAGAATTAGCCTAATTTGGCTTACCTCGAAGGAAGAAGAGCTTGGAAGAGGAAGGAGTTTGTTCTTCCCGAAGTCGGTCGAAATGGGATGCTTTCGACCGAAATTTCGGTAGATTTCAACATATCGGTGTATTTTTTAATGAAAGATTCCATATATCGGCTGATATCTCGAGTTGAGATGAAATATCGCCGAGATCTCGCGATATTTCGCTCAAAACCGTGGAAATCGATATATATAGTAGTTTCGAAAGCCCGGACCCGTCGAAACCGATATTTCGACGAAATTTCGTCGAAATATCGCGAAATTTCAGTCCATGGTTGTGATGGGAATGCAGCAATGGCTTTGGCATTATTGATGCAAGAGGCCTTGTCGTTGTTGATGGGTGATTCTAGAAGGAACGTCCACGATGAGGTGAGTATTGATTTCAGGCTTGGTAGAGGGGAGTACTGCAAAGGTCGGAAGGCAGGGGCGGCGGTGAGGAGCCTGAAGGTGGAGGGTAAAGAGAGGAGGGTATTGCAGGTTTTTCCAGAGCAAAAGGTATCGCTGAGAGAGGAGACCCAATGGGAGCAAAGGACCTTGTAATATGTCCTAGGGGATATAGTGGGGAGATAGTTGTGGAGAAGATGGCGAGGCGAGTTGTGTTGGATTGAGGTTGGGGGGTGTCCTCTTCTGTTGCTAGATGAAGCCCATTACATGGAATGTTTCGGGCCTGGGCAACGGCACAAGAGGAGGGTGGTGGGTTTGCTACTTAAGGCTTGTAAGGCAGATGTAGTGTGCTTGTAGGAGATGTAGGTGGCATGTTGGGACGATTTTATTTAGAGATTAATAACGAGATCCCATCTGACTATGTTCATGTCAGTCCTTTCAATTGGAAGTTCTAGTGGTACTGTAGTTGGATGGAGAACTGAGCTACTGATGATGATGGACACGGTCTGTACAACTCGTGCTCTTTCAATTATGTTGCAAAGGGACTTTAATAAGAGTCCATGTGACATTTGTGTTGCATTGTTTATCGAAGGCTCCTACTTCAGTTGACTTGTTGGATCAGTCATGGATGGTGAGGGTTCTCTTTCGAGATCCGACCTAGATTATAGGGGGACTTCAATGTTACGTTATTTGCTGTTAATCATATACATGATAAAGGAGGGGTCGACCCTAGCTCCTCGTTCTTTGCCGGACGATTGAAATTGCATTAGATGTATTGGATATTGCGAACTCTCGATATAGATGTCGGAACTCCTCTTTGCAGTCTCGTTTGGATCGTTTCTTGGTTCCCTAGAGCTGATGGAGGTTTTTTACTAGCAAGCATAATAGCATTGTTGCCCCAATATCACTCTGACCATGTCGATCTTTTGGGACTTGGAGGAGTGTTGTCATTCGGGCATCATGTTTCAATTAAAGCGATCGTAGTTGCATAAAAAGGGGTTTCGCGAAAGGTCTCTCTCTGTTAGCAAGGGCATGTGGTGAGGGGTTTGACCTCAAAAATGATAGTTGAGAAGCATACAACTCTATGTAGTATGTTGTTTGAGTTTAAGAAAGAGGTATGAGTGGGTATGGGGCAGCAGAGGGAGGTGTTGGACATGTGAGCTCATGATAAGCCATTACAACAAAGCCTTTTCCCACAATTAAGTAGGGTCGGCTACATCGATTCTTTGCCTCCATTCAGATCTATCTTAGGTCAATCTCAGGCTTATATTCAAAAAACTAAGACCCCTTCGTATAGTCTCCTTCCAACATTCTCGGGACGTCCCTGCCCTCTCTTAGCCGGCTTAACATCCCAAAACTCGCATCTCCAACTGGTACATCAACTGACCTTCTTTGCAAATGATCAAACCATCTTAAGCGGTTTTCTCGCATCTTATCCTCAATCAGAGCTACACCAACTTTCTTTCTGATTGCATCATTCCGAATCCGACCTTTACGTGTTTGTGTGTGTGTGTCCACACATCTACCTTAGCATTTTCATTTCTGCTACAACCATTCTCTGCACATGTCTACGGTTTACAGGTCAACATTCAGATCCATAGAGCATAGCAAGTCTCACGGCTGCTTTGTAAACTTTCCTTTGATTTTTAAAGGAACTTTCTTATCACAGATAATAGCAGAGGCTCCTCTTGATACCATACAATAGATATTATACAAAAAGATTATTACAAATTATATCATTTTATTGTCTAGAGGAATAAGACATAATTAAGTTTCGCATTAACAAGGTCCCTTTATACAAATTGTGTTATGTACCGCCATCTTGATACCATACAATGTTGATCTAAAGAGTTATATAATAGAGGTTGATGCAGGGTGGTAAATCTAAAGAGTTACATCGAGGGCACAACAAATTTCTTGATTCAATGAGTCAATTGGATTAAATCCCAATTGAATTTATAGATTTAAAGAGTGGGAAATTGATACGAAAGAATTCGGAATTGATTGGATAAATTGGTTCAAAAATGTCTGACTGAAACAGCTCAAAGTAGTTTAAACATTGATGTTAGATGTAAATCTAATTATCAAGTCACTATACATCATCTATATAATCTCCCTGATAATATCTCCAAGTATTGAGCATGTCCCTAATTGGATTAGGAGTCATACAATAGACAATGAGAAACCGACTATCAAGATAATAATTGTTATTATCATTGATAATTAATTTGGAAATATGTGGACGTGATTCATATAATTTGTATTTAATTAAGGGTTTTTATCAGTTGTGCCCCTCTAAGATATTGCAATATCAGTTATGCCCCTCCCTTTTTTGGAATATCAGTTGTCCCCTCCACTTCTTGCCATTCATCACTCGTGTCCCTCAGGTTAGATGTCGTCCATCCCAAACGCAATCAGACGTTAACTTTGGGACACAATGGGAATTAAATTTAAAAAAAAGGCTGAAAGGTTTTTCCTCCCCCTCATCACCCTCCCCCTCCTCCCCCTCCTCCGCTCCAGCCATCTCCTCCTCCTCCTCCCCCTCCTCCTCCGCCTCCTCTGCCCCCAACCTCCTCCACATCCCCCTCCTATGTCCTGACATCCTCCCCCCCCCCCAGACTCCTCCCCCTTGTAAAGCTCTGAAATCAACCTCTTCGGATCCTATTGTGCATATGGATATTAGATCTGGCCAGACGAGATGAATCCAATGGACTTGTTTCACCATAATCGGAGGTTGTTTCGAATAGTTATGAATTTTAGAAGCAAAGAGGTTGACGTCGATTAAATCGTCATTAGCTCTTAATCATCATCATTAATGCTAACAAATCTGGATTAAAAAGATAAATGGTCATTAAGCTTATTAATCATGGTTAACGGATGTTGTTTATGATTTAATAGATGTTAATTACATCTACGAATAATTAATCGTGATCAGTGCTAGTCAATCACAATTAGCACTAATGAAGAGTCATTAGCGAAATCATGGATTTCGTGATCAGCTTGGACGAAACCATGGACAAAAAGAATGGGCTGTGAAACCATAGTATTGAAGGAAATCATGGTTTAAACTCGTGGGCGAAAATCATGCATTCTAAACTATGATTTTCAATGGTTGGGGCATATAAATCCTCCCTCCCCACCCATCCATTCTCTTCAAGTTTCATTCTATCCACTACCATCCTCGGGGCTAGGGTTGAGAGATTGAGATAAGGGGACGAAGATAGGGAAGAAGCGCTAGTAAAGCACTGCCGAGAAGAAGAGAAAGAAGGCGGCACGCTCCTCTCCTCAACAGCTTCAAGTAGGAGGTAAGTGAGTATGTCTTGATCTAGGGTTTCAAGTTCTTTCAATGTTCTTTTCCTTACCTATGTTAGTATCAGCATATAAGGGAGATACCTGAGCAAAGACATGCTTGGGAGAGGGCGGTTGTGCCATCAATGAGCATGCTTCACTCACCCACGACATCTGACTAACTGATTCTTCATTGTATGCGGATAGTGTTGTTATATGATGTAGAAACTTTAGTAATGTCCTACTTGGGTACGGACGATTGGGCCATCAGTAAACATATGCGTCACCCACCCATGATGCGAAGTGTATCAGTTATGCATCATTTCTTTTTTTGAGTCATTATTTCACATCTCATTTTATTCAAGTATCGATTTATAAGAAGAAACTCTGTCGAATTTTTCTTTGGAATATCACATAATGTAAGGGGAAATTCTACCGAATTTTTCCTTCAACTATCACCCGATATAAGGGAAAACTCTGCCAAAATTTTACTTGAAATATCACCCGATATAAGGGAAATTCTAGAGAAATTTTCCTTCAAATATCACCCAATATAAGGGAAAACTCTGGCGAAATTCTAAGAGATTATGGTCTTCGTGTTCTTCGCTTGTTCTTCGCATTCTTCAAATGTTCTTCATGTTCTTGATGCAAAAATGAAGCCAATCGTTTCAGGAGCCATTAATCATCTTATTTAGAAAACGAACCAAAGTATGTTGCAGCGCATGCGACAACTAACACATTAGGTAACGAAATCTTGTCTCTTGATGTTCGGATTTTAAGTTAAACTGGATAAAATTGATGTTTATTATGGTCTTTATTTTGAAGAACATCCGCATGCTTGTTTCGCTATTTACTCTAAAATAATTGCTAAAATAGAATTGGTGAAATGAATCATCTTTGTAGTTGATATGATAATTGTGCAATATAATACCGATATTTGTTGAAATTATATATGGCATAAATAAGATCCAGTTACAATTTTCTTACTATCTTTTACAATAAGAATGACTTGGAGTAGATACTACAGGTCGAGCATGCAACATGTACATTTGTCAAAAGAGCATCCGTAATAGCAGGTCATACCTAGGCGGTACATAGTTGTCATAATATCTTGAGCGCATGAAATAAATTATTTGCAACTCGTAGTACTCGGATGTCGTTGGGCAAATTGACTAACTAAAGATGTGGTCATGCCATGTGGAGGCTCGGTCGATTAATAACGGTTGGGTCACGATAACATGTAATTAAAGTCGTTGGTATAAATGATTAATGTTAGCATATGGTTTAAGCAACTAAGTCCTCGAGGATGGTGTGCTTCCTAGTTTGACAGGCTGGGGGTTTGGAACCCTGGATAATTTAAAAAATTGTCAGGGTAGCATTGAAGAATTGGTTGAGGCGACGTGTGTCAACATAAGCTCACCAGATTAATGCAAGCTCCAATCTCGAAATATCTACAGCTTCGAAGTCCATGAGAGGTGAGGTAAACCACCTTGACTAATCTCCGATGTGGAATGGAAGAAATATGACTTAATCTAATGAGAAGAAATGAAAATTTTTGATATAATAAGTTTTGCAAAACAACACTACTCATTTATTTTTCTTTTCTTCGCTACTTAGCACGCGATAATCTTTATTCTATGATTTCTGGAAATCCAACAGGTATCGGTGAATCATCGCAATGACCTTAACGAGCCAGCCAACAATAGTAGCTTCCAGTACAAGATAGTAGTTTTTTTAATCATCTTCCTTTAGCTTGATTTACATATATAAGAAAATAGTGAGATAGGTTCTCTATGTATGTATTATTTTGTGAAGGAATAAAAATGTGATATGCACTCTATGTAGCATTGTTACTCTTATCTATTTATGAATGTTAGTTCTTATTATTAGATAAAGATTTTGCTAAGTAATCAGATCCGATAAATGGGGCGATCCAACAACTCGGAACTAAGTTATGACACTCTCCTCCACCCCCTCCACTCCACCGTCCCAGCCTCCTTTGTTTGCCTCCTCCAACTTCCCCTCAACTGGTGCCCCCTCTTCCACAGTCCTATGCTCCTCTTCCTTCGCCTATTGATCCTCCCAAGCCCCCTTCCTTCTCCTCCTCCTCCACCCCACTCCTCCTCCCCCTCCCCCTCCCCCTCCCCTTCCTCATCTGTACCCATTCTCAAGTGCCCCCTCCTCCTACACCCCCCCTCCTCCGCCACCCCCTGCTCCTCAACAGCAGTCACTACTCCAATCCATCGCACGCAGGCGAGCCACCTGAGAATTCGAACCCCGTCTGCATGTAAAGTCGATGAAGTTTCATGCATCGACAAGGACAACGAAGGAAGAGTCCATAGGCCGTGAGCGACGAATGAGGATGGGCAGGACGAAGATAGGTGGGGGTGTTTGGATATTTATGCCCCTCTTAACCTCGTCATGGTTTGAAAAAAATATGGTTAAGTTCAACTTATTGATAGCTAAAGTAACGGAGGGGCACAAGTGATAGAACAGTAAGTCGAGGACACGATTGATATTCCAAGAAATGGAGGGGCATAATTGATATTCCAAGAAATGGAGGGGCACAACTGATATTCTAAGGGGCACAATTGATAAAAATCATTTAATTAATGTAAATATCAATTCCTAATCATTTATATAGTAATATATATTATTTATATTTATTTTAGGACTTATGTGAACATGATTCACGTAATTAATTTATGTTGTTGCAAATTGGATTCACATTCTCTATAAATAAATGTAAATTGGATTTACATTTTATTTTGGATTAATGAATTGGATTCATTAATTAGGGGGATGATTTTGTAATTTTTCCATGATAGTTAATGATAAATTAATGTAGGCGAAGTGTTGGAAAGAGACTATATGAAGGGATCTTAGTTTTTTGGATATAAGCTCGAGATTGACCCAAGATAGATCTGAATGGAGGCGAAGAATCCATGTAGCCGACCCTACTTAATTGCGGGAAAAGGCTATGTTGTTGTTGTTAATGATAAATGAATTTTATTAACTAAATTCACAATTATCTAAAATCAATTTCAAGTTGAATTTGAATTTATTGGACGAAATTTGGTGGAGATAAAATTTCTCCCATTTCTCATAGTGTTCATCCACCATGAAGATAAAAGAAAAATTATTTTCTCATTTATTCTCATCCATTAATTCAAAATATAAACATTTGAAGTTCTAATTGGAAGTTGTAACTAATTAAAGAGAAAGAGAGACTAGAGAGTCTTGCCTCTCTACTCCTCTATGGGTCGCCACGTTAAGAGAGTAAGACTTTGTCTTGGACATCCATTCTCCTATACAAAGACAAGAAAATAGGAAAGAAAGTTCTCTTCCATCTCTCCCCTTGGCCAACCCCTACGTCTCCCATCACCACCTTGGTTGTTCAACACATGACATCAAATTTCGTTGAAATTCGGTCGAATTTCGATTTTGATATGTGACTTCGACCGAAATGATTAAAATTTCAACCTTCAGAGCTTCCGATAGAAGCATTGGTGATCGAGATGGCCAAACTTTCAATCGAATTTCAGCTGAAATTCGTTTCAGCAAGTCACCAATATAGTAAATGAAATCGATATTTAAGGCATCGATCCAACATATAGCCTCGCGCCATTGGCTCGGCAATTGCGAGAGGACCCATCTTCTTCTCCATCCTTGTGCCAAAGTAAAAAGACTTGATTTCGTGAGAAGAAATAAAGAGGAAAAGACAAGTTCGTGGAGAATAATTCTCAAGTTCGTGGGATGTACCACGAATCACCGTCATGCCGCGAGTGCAAGTGCCCGTCGGATCGAACATGATTCAGGATGTCTCTTATTTTAAAGACTTGTGCATCAAAAGTATATTCCTATACTCTTATCATTTATGAAACGGTGTGGAAATAGTTTCTGATACCATGTGGTTTCACATTTGCAATCAACGATTGCATTGTCGTGTATACGATGAGCGTCTTTTACTTTGAATTTGATTCTTTTTTTTTGTGTTTACATGATATGTGAGGTCAAACCTCCTTTAGGAGGAGGTCCACATAAAGGTTGTTCAATTATATTAACTTAAGGACCCTCATGAGCTGTTGGAGGAGGAAAGGCGACAAGGAGTAAATATCATCCTATTTTGTTGAAGGATGATAAGAAAAGGGAGGTTGATTTGCTATAGTTTTCAAGTCAAACTTGGTTAACACTAGTGATGGCAAATCGTGTACTTTCATTCAGCCGCTAATGGACAGAGGAAGCTCAACATGGTGTATTCCATTAAGGTGAACGGGGAGATGGTGGTAGGAGAGGCAGCTATCAAGAATGCGGTGAGTCAACATCATCGGAAGCTTGGTCAGCGTATGGTTGGTGGTGGTGCCAGGTGGAGGGGCAGAAGCATGCCATGGTTGTCTGAGTTGTGATTGAGGAGTTCGTTATCCATTGCTAAGGTCCGTAAGCCAGTTTTCACCCTGAATGTGGATGTCTCATCGAGTTCAGATGGATTCCTAATTTTCTTCCTTAAGGAGCTCTAAGAATTGGTTGGTTAGGAGATTTTGGTTGTTGTTGTTGAGGAGCTACAACTTAAGAATAGCAGATTTGACCGGTTGAAATGTTCCCTTTTGTTTCTTTTACTGAAGAAGGATGTGGCACACAAGTGGAAGATTTACATCCTGTTTCTCTGTGAAATGACATATTTCATCATGGTAAAGGTGTTGATAAGCATGATCTATAAGGTTCTAGGTTCTATCATCGCCTACAGTTAGACAGCCTTCATTCGTGGTAAGCATGCGATGGACAGGGTCATGATGGCGTCTGAGATTGTAGCTGACTAGAATCGGAGGAAGACTAGGGACTTTCTATGGAAGGTTGATTTCTCCTAGGCACACGACTGTGTAGATTGGAGGTTTAATTGGGTGTATATGTACTGCAAGGGTTTTTTTATGAGTGGATCTGATCAGAAGTTTTTACCAAGCACAGAGGGGTGGGCTACAGGGACGTCTGTTGGCTCACTGCTTTTTGGTTTAATACCTGATGATTTGTCCAGGATGGTTGCCAGGGTAGTGGACTAGTGGTCAGTGATTCTTCAATGGATATATTATGGAAATAATGTTAATATTGCAATATATTAACACCATTTTATGTACGAAGTGTGACGCTATTTTCGGTGAAGGTAGTCATTATGGTGTTGGAGTTATTTGGTATGGTATTTGGACTACAGATCAATAATGACAAGTCAGATTTTATTCCTTTTGGGATGAGCGAGACTGAGGTAGCACATGTGTGGCTTCGCTTCAAAGTCAGCAGGGGGCACTACCAATTACATATTTGGGGTTGTTGTTGCTTCGAGGTAGGTTTAGGCAAATTGACTAGTTGCATGTTGTGAGGAAGATGGAGTGAAGGCTAGTGGGCGTTGTGCTTATTGAGGGGAGATCGTCCGGTGCTTCTAAAGATGACCTTGTCTGCTATATTGATCTTTTTGTCGATGTGCCTCATTCCTATTGGTGCTCAGGGAGACTTGAAGCGTTAATGCCGAGGTTCTTTTGGACGTCGTCGAGAGCGACATGTGTGATGTTGCCGAGGTGGGGAAGACTGTGATGCTAGCAGAGGAGGATGGGTAGCTTGGGAATCTGAGTTTGGAGGAGACGAATGGCGGGTGTTGGCTAAATAGATGACCCGTATTTGGGTAGGAGATTCTGATTGATTGAGTAGGTTGATGCAAGGCATTTGTGGGGTTACATTGGATCTCCCGATGCAGGTAGGGGTGGTGCATACACCGTCAAATTTCTGAAGAGGTATATATTCAATGTTGCACCTGAATTCTCCTATAATGAGGTTGGTTTTGGGTGACAATAGTGGTTTCTGTTTTTAGACAAATCATTGGATCGGACTGGTCATGGGATGCTTGGACAATGGTTCACGTGTATTTGCTTTGGTGGCAAATGCAAACTATCTGTTGAGCAATGCTGGGAAGGGTTAATGGATAGTTCCCTTGATTTTATTCGAATCTGTCACATCAATGTATAGCTGACCTTTTGTTATTAATGGAAGGTTTATCCATGATTAGAGGATGAGATCACTGTACTTGGGTGATAGGCACTTCACGATTAGGAAGGATTACAAGGACTTTTATGTTGACAAGGTGTTCAACCCTACGATAAGGTCCGTGAAGTGCATGCAGATTTGGAAATAAAAGGTGTCATTGAGGGTTCAGATTTCCATTTGATGGCTGAGGAATGATCGATTATTGACTAGTGAATGTAGGGCAAGATTTTTCCCGGGCACGAACGGGACATGTCAATAATACTTGGTAGTGGTGGTGGAGGGCATTGATCTTATGTTCTTTAGGTGTGATGGTTCGAGTAATATATAGGTGTTAACTGGCATAAGTTCAATGGTGACATCGTATGTGGAGGCCTTCTGATAGTTGATTGGTATTAGGGTGTGGTTTTGAACCTAACAAGGTTTAGACTGTGATTATTCTTGGGTCCTTGTTCTTGGATGGAATGGGGTTATGTTCCGAGGTAAGAGAATGTACATGAAGAATGTGTTTAAACATGCCAAGATCCTCCAAGCATCTTGGTCTTTATAATTATATACTTTAAACTTGTGAGTACAGAGAAGTCTTTAGGTGGGTGTCTTTTCAACTTCACACCTTTTTTCCTTGCAAAAAAAACATTGACACAACACAAGAAACTTAGAAGGTTATCGACTATTGTTGGTGGAATAGAATTGCTTGTGATTATAGAGACCCTTAGGCTCTCTTATATAGGAGAAAAGCCCTGGGTAAATTGCATAAGCAGTACATGAAGGAAAAAGAAATAAGAAATAAATACGACGAGATACAAATATCTCAACACTCCCCCTCAAGCTGGAGCATATATGTCTATCATGCTCAGCTTGGAACATCTCTGAAATGGACCTCTGGCAAGGGCTTTGGTGAATATATCAACAGTCTGATCTCCAATAAAAACATGGGAGGTGGATATGAGACCCTTCTGGATCATGTCTCTGGTATAGTGGCAATCCACCTCTATATGCTTGGTCCGTTCATGGAATCCAAGATTATTGGCAGTAAAAAGAGCTACTTAGTTGTCGCATAGAAGCTGCATAGGAAGAGGTACCTTAACTACAAGATCAGTCAAGACCGATCTAACCCGCATCATCTCTGTGCTCCCCCGAGCCATTGCTCTGTACTCAGACTCTACACTGGATTTAGCAACCATTGTCTGCTTCTTGCTTTTCCATGACACGAGTGAGCTCCCAACAAAAATAGTAAAGGCAGAAGTAGAATTCCTGTCCCTAGGGCATCCTGCATAATCTGCATCTACACATGTTGTCACCTCAAGAGAAGTACCTCTACTGAATATGAGGCCAGTACCCGGTGAAGTCTTCAAATATCTCATAATCATATAGAGAGCATCCATATGAACCTTCTAGGTTGCACCATGAACTGGCTCACCTTGCTTACAGCAAAGGATATATCTGGCCTGGTGATAGTAGCATAGAGGAGCTTCCCAACGAGCTTCCTGTATCTCCTCTTGTCTACCTCCTCAGGGCCTGTTTGGTTACTAGGTTGGACTCGGTTGGGCTGGATTGGGGTATCCTCATGTGAATAGTAGCTGTTTGGAGGGTTGAGATGGTTGGAATGATAATTGTGATGTGATGTGACATTGATTATGTGTTATATTAACTTTTTAATGATTATAACATGTTTTTTATGTTAATAAGTGTATTTGAAAAATCATTATACCAAAGAAATTGTATGGCTAATACAAGTAATCCTAACCCAGGAATGCATGGTTGGAGCCAGGGGTATGCCAGGGAACCCCAGGGTACCCTGGCAACCAAACAGGCCCTTAGTGTTATCATCATATAATCTCATGCTAGGATCCATAGGGGTAGTAGCAGGCTTGCACCCTGTCATCCATGTCTCAAGAAGAAGATCAGTCACAAACTTCCTTTGAGTCATCACTAGACCATGATGGTTCTTGACGAACTCTAACAAAAGGAAGCAACGAAGACTACCAAGATCCTTCGTCACAAATTGCTGATCTAGGAACACCTTGGCAGCCTGAATGTCATGTTCATCATCCATGTGACAATAATATCATCAACACAAAACAGATGGCAATTGTACCTCTCTGCGTCCTCTGAACAAAAAGCGAAATATCCATAGTTGACAATGCAAACCCCTGTTGCTCTGTCAACTCTGACAGCTTCTGGTACTAAGCTCTCGGACTCTGCTTCAAGCCATAAATCGCCTTGTGGAGACTACACACCTTCCGAGACTCCCCCTGAACAGTGAACCATGTTGGTTGCTGCATATATAACTCCTCTTGGAGATCTCCATATAGAAACGCATTCTTCACATTAAGTTGGTAAAGAGACCAGTCCCGAGACACCAACCGATAAAAGAATGTGCAATGTCGAATGCTTGGCCACTGGTGAGAAAGTATCATGATAGTCCACCCCATAAGTCTGGGTGAACCCTCATGCTACAAGACTTGCCTTGTAGCTGTTGGCAAAAAAGAAAAAGATGTTTATTCCTTGGGCCCTAGGCTCTCTTATATAGGGAGAGATCTATGGGAAAATTACATAAAGTGGACAGAACAACAGAAAATATATAAATGATACATATATGAAATATATCTCTACACTACCCCTCAAGGTGGAGCATATATATCTATTATGCTCAGCTTAGACGAACACTTCTGGAAGGGCCCCCTAAGTAGGGCTTTAGTGAAAATGTCTGCCATTTGATCCCCTTAGCTGACATGGACGCAGATGAGAGCTAGATGAGAGGAGCCGCAGAGACCAGCAACCAGTGGAGAGATACCTAGAGATGAGGGCAAAGATAGATGCCAAGATAAGACGTAGGAACCAGCCAAACCAACCCACATAATGAGGCAGTTGAACAATCCTAGTGCAGCCCTCACCCACAGATGGATCCAGTTGCCCGAGATCCTTGACAACTTTGAGCTCTGCCCCAGACCATTCAGTTACTGCCCAAGTTCCATGGGCTAGCCACCGAGGAGCCCCATCTCCATCTGTAGGAGTTCAAGATGATCTACAGCACCGACCAGGATAGATTCGTGAATGAAGATACCATCAAGCTTATCGCCTTCCCCTTTTCCTTGGTAGACAGAGCAGCCTACTGACTGAAGCATCTGGGGAAGAACGTCACCACTTGGGAGCAGCTCCGGACCGAGTACTTGAACAAGTACTATCCACTCTTCGGACCAACGCAGCGAGAGCTATGATCAGTAATTTCACTATGATACCAAATGAACAGTTCCATGAAGCCTGTGATCATTTCAGAGAGCTCATCGACAGGTGTCCCCGCCATGAGATCAGCAAGCCCAACCTTGTTCAGAGTTTCTTTTGTAGGTTGACACCTGAGCTGCAGGGGCTTGTGAACGCCTCGTGCGGAGGTTCGTACTTTGCCAAGGATGAAGACCAGGTCTGGGCTATCTATGAGAAGATGGCAGAAAAATACATAATGATGTCCCAGACCCATGTCTATACTCAGGGGAAGCCTCCCCACAGGTAGTTTCTTACTAGAGCATTGCACGCGTCGATGCCGGTCCCTTGACATCTTCTTCGGGAGTAGCACAAGCAGAGTCTTTGGCCACTGATATGGGTATTATTAGCCAGAAGTTGGATCGGATAGATATCATTGAGAAAAGCAGTGATAGGGCCTGGATAAGCTCAACAAGATTGATGAACTGGCCCAAACTTTGAGTGACCTGAAGACCTATATCATGTGTCTCCAAGAGGCACAGATGGCTTCTCAGCCCTGTCTTAGGTCGCGGAATGGTCCAGGGAGAAACTCTTCCCAGCCCTCTGCCTCGTATCGTCAGGTTCACCACATTCAGGCAGAGTCGATCCAGTCGCTCCAGCAGTACCAGCTGATACCACCATCTTCAAACACTCAGATAGTGGTATACCAGTCGAATCAGCCCTTGGCAGCCCATCCTCCTCCACTCCACGAGCAGCAGGAGCTGTTGATGGAAGTCCACGGGATCTGGTACTCCCAGTACCAACAATGACCCGGGATTCGTCGAGACCACCCTGGCTTTCGATGGTCAACTAGAGGCACTTCATCCCAGCAGCAGCCTCCGGCACAGGTAAGGCAGGGCAACCAATCCCAGCAACCCCAATACTCCCACCACTAGCAGTAGCATGGTCCTCATCCCCAGTATCAGGGACAACAGTGGATGCAGCAGCTGCCTCATCAGCAGTACTTCCAGCACCCTCCTCACTACTAGCAGCAGACTCAGCCTCACCTCCAGCGAGGCAACCCGTCTGGTTCTCATGCACTAGTTTATGAGAACCCAACTTTTGATGACCTTGCCCGCTTGCTCTCTGATCAGCAGGTCTCCTTCTGACGAGAAATTGACGAGTTCCGAGAGGAGATGAGGGAGATAATAAAGGGCAAGCCTGCCATATCCACTCACATTGAACCTAACCCGAACAATCTGAAGAGGAAGTTTGAGCAGGTACAATTTACCGAGACCACCACTCCTAGTGACATTGTGGATGACACTTCTTTGCCTATATTTGATGCTGATTTTATGACACTTATGAGCAGTAGGAAGCCAGCCGGCGGGGACTTGTCTAGGCGACATCCCCATGCAGATTCTAGAGCGTCAGACGAGGACGGGAGCAATACTGATGTCGTTCACATGAGGATGATGACGGTGGTGCTGAAGCCACTAAGGATGTTGATCCAGACGACAGTGTTGAGGCTTTCGTATTCCCAGTTGCAGATGGTGGTACTGATGCCACCAAGTTACCAGTTGTCAGGATAGAGCATGATACTGATACCGCAAGTTCAGATGTTGTCAGTGGTACTGACGCCACCAAGATTCCTTCTATTGACTTGACTCACCTTGTACCTAAGGAGTCTTATGGAAAAATAAAAAAATGGAAAAACATCAAAAATCAAAAATATGAATAAAGGAAAGGTTTCTGTATCTCTTAGAATCCATCCTATTGTGTTTGATGATTTATGCATGGATTCTAGTCTTATGAATGCACAAGAACCTAGTCTTGACCTTCATCTCTCTAGAGAGGGTCCTTCTATCTCCTTCCCTCAAGCACTCCGCTCAAGAAGGGGCCAAAAATAGAAAAAGAGGCACCGGTTAAAGTTCAGAGAGCAGATGATAGACAGATTTCAGATCCAACTGACTCTTCAGGAGGTACTTGAGCGCATCCCTCTACTTGAAAAGAACTTGAGAGAGAAGACCACCATCCGTAGAAAGAACATGAACCATAATGCAGAAATCCATGTGCTCACCCGTACCACTTGCTTTGCTATCCATAACCGATTGCCAGCCAAGATGTCCGATGCATGAGCTCCCTATGTCATATGCCATATCCGTGAGCAGCGGTTCAATCATGCTCTGTTAGACAGTGATTCCTCGATTAACCTCCTCCCGGCTGCCTTACTCGATCGCTTCGAGTTTGGTCCTCTTAAACAGAGCAAGACAGTCCTTCAGTTTGTTGATAGATCTATTAAGAGGCCAAAGGGGTTATTAAAGGACGTTGTCGTCACAATTCAGGGCCTGAAATTCTCCACAGACTTTGTTGTACTAGACATTGAGATCCCTGAATCTGTGACCGATACCCCCATCATCTTAGAATGACTTTTTTTTGCCACAACCAAGGCAGTGCTCAATCATGATAGCGGGAAGGTATACTTTTGCGTCGAGGGCAAAAGTGTACAAATAGAGACGATTGAGGAGACTAGATCCAGAGACTCATCTTGCTCAGAGCATACCACCGATTCGAAGCAGATAACAGATGCAGAGCTAGACGTCCACCAGGCGTGTGATTTTGTGATTACAGACGATGAAGCAGTTTGGACAGATCCAGCATCACGAGCTCTTGTCACACCTTCAGACACTGCATAGTTACAGGTGATAGTTGATGAGAGTTCGGAGAGCACATTCACGACACATGACACTTTAGAGGTTGATGATTGCGATAAGGGTAACGAAGTAGATTATATTTCATATGATTCAGACTCAGATCCCTCGAGCTCAGACATTGATTTTGATTGGAAGGATTTCGATGATTATTTACCGTGTCTGAACAACTAGGACGGAGAGAAAGCTGGTACAGTTGATAGATACATCAGCAGTTCGTTAGATTTGTAGATTCAGCGATAGCAATGAAGCCCTTTTGGATCATGTCACGTAGATAATGGCAATCAACCTCAATGTGCTTTGTCCTTGTTAGGAGAAAAGAAGTTCATATCATAGACGAGACCCTAGGGCTCTCTTATATAGGAGAAAAGCTATGGATTAATTACAAAGAAGTACATAGAGAAAACATAAATAAGAAAAAAAGATAACCGAAGATAAAAATATCTCAACACTCCCCCTCAAGCTGGAGCATATATATCTATCATGCTCAGCTTGGTGCAACACCTATGAAATGGACCTCTAGTGAGTGCCTTGGTGAAGATGTTTGCAATCCAGTAGAAACATGAGATGCATATATGAGACCTTTCTGAATCATGTCTCTGGTGTAATGAAATTCCACATCTACGTGTTTGGTCTATTCATGAAATGCAGGATTGTTGGCAATAAATAGAGCCACTTGATTATCATATAAAAGTTGCATGGGAAGAGACACCTCAACAATAAGATCAGCCAACACAGATTTAACCCACATCATCTCTGTGCTTCCCTGTGCAAGGGCCATGTACTCAGATTCTGCATTAGATCTGGCCACCACTATATGCTTCTTGCTTTTCCATGAAACAAGAGAGCTGCCAACAAAAATAGAAAGCCAGAAGTAGACTTCATGTCTCTAGGGCAACCTACATAATTTGCATCTGCACAGGTTGTCACCTGAAGAGATGTACCCCTATTGAATATGAGACCAGAACCCAATGAAGACTTCAAATATCTCAAGATCATATGAACCGCATCCATATGCACTTTCCTGTGTTGATCTATGAATTAGATAACTCTGCTCACTACAAAAGCTATATCTGGACTGGTGATGGTGGCGTATAGGAGCTTCCCAACAAGCTCTCTATATCTCCTCCTGTCTACCTTCTCAATGTCATCATCATATAATCGCATACTCGGATACATAGGGGTAGTAGTAGGCTTGCACCCTGTCATACCTGCCTCAGAAAGAAGATCCATCACAAACTTCCTCCGGGTTATCACAAGACCACGCTGGTTCCTGGCGAACTCTAATCCAAGGAAGTATCAAAGCGTGCCAAGGTCCTTAGTCACGAACTGTTGATCTAGGAACACCTTGGCAGCCTGAATGCCCTGCTCATCATCCCTTGTGACAATAATATCATCAACATAGGCAAGAATAGCAACAATACCTTTCTATGTCCTCTGAACAAACAGCGAGTGATCCGTTGTAGACCTCACGAAACCCTATTGCTCTATCAACTCCGATAGCTTCTGGTACCAAGCTCTCGGACTCTGCTTCAGGTCATAAATCGCCTTATGAAGCATATACGCCTTCTGTGACTCCCCCTCAGTAGCAAACCCTGGTGGTTGCTGCATATATACCTCCTCATGTAGATCATCGTATAAAAATGCATTCTTTACATCAAGCTGGTAAAGTGGCCAGTTCCGTGAAACAGCAACTGATAAAAGAATGCGAAGTGTCGAGTGTCTGGCCACTAGTGAGAATGTATCCTGATAGTCCACCCCATAGGTTTGGGTGAACCCGCGTGCCACAAGCCTAGCCTTGTAGCGATCTACACTCCATCTGCTCGTTGCTTTACTGTAAATATCCATTTGCAACCCACAACAGAGGCACCTGGAGAAGAAGAAACAATGCACCATGTACCACGCGACTGTAAAGCTGACATCTCCTCCTCCATTGCAAGACGCTACCTACTATCCCTTATGGCCTCCTGATATGTTCCTGGGATAGAAACAGTAGAGAGTCCCACAACAAACTTCATGTACTCCTCTGAAAGATGGTCCAATGAAACATGCACAGCAAGAGGACAAGTTGCACATTGACGAAGAGGCTTTCGCAAAGCAATAGGTATTTCCAAGTCATCAGTCTCTTTGTTTTCTGGTATCAACTCATCATGTGTAACATTCAACACAACAGTACCATCAGCGGAAACAATGTGCTCATTACATACCTGAGGTGTGTTGGATGATGTGTAGGGTGCATGAGCAGAGGGGCAAGTAGAAGACTTGCATGTGTAAACATGCGGTAAAGGAGGCGGAGATGGTAGAGATGATGGAGATAGTTGTGGTGGTGGAGGCGGTGAAGGCTGAGACTCAACATTCGGTGCACATGGTGGAGAAGACAGAGGAGGAGGAACAACAACATCCTCACCAGAAGTAGCATTAGAAAACCTGTCACTTGTAGGAGAAAAGTACATAATAGACTCAAAGAATGTGACATCAGCACTCATATAATATTTTCTTCCTACAGGATCAAAACATTTATACCCCTTTTGGGTACGAGAATCAACAACAACAACAACAAAGCCTTTTCCCACAATTAAATAGGGTGGGCTACATGGATTCTTCGCCTCCATTCAGATCTATCTTGGGTCAATCTCAGGCTTATATCCAAAGAACTAAGATCCCTTCGTATATTCTCTTTCCAACACTTCTTGGTCCGTCCTCGCCCTCTCTTAGCAGGCTCAACATCCCAACACTCGCACCTCCTAACTGGTGCATCCATTGATCTTCTTTACAAATGACTGAACCATCTTAAGTGGTTTTCTAGCATCTTATCCTCGATCGGAGATACACCAACTTTCTTTCTGATTGCATCATTCTGAATCCGATCTTTACGAGTGTGTGTGTGTGTGTCCACACATCCACCTTTTGGGTACGAGAATAACCAACAAAAACACATTTGACAGCTCTGGGTGAGAGCTTATCACGGCCAGGAGTGAAATTGTGGACAAAGGCCAAAGATCTAAAAACTCTGGGAGTTAGAGAGAACAGGACCTTCTCGGGAAATGCAATCAAGAAAGGGACCTTTTCTCCAAGATAGTGGACGGCATGCGGTTCACCAAGCAGCAAGCGGTAAGAATCGCATCCCCCAAGAATGAATGTGGGGCACGACTCTGAATGAGAAGGGTCCTCGTGACATCAAGAAGGTGACAGTGTTTGCGTTCAGCAACACCATTCTGCTGAGAGGTATAGGCACAAGAGGTCTGATGAACAATACCAAGGTATTTGAGAAATTCCGATAACTGTAAGGTGGAAAACTCCAAGGCATTATCCGTACGAATAAAGATTACATTAACAGAGAAGATATTTTTGACCTCAATAAGAAAAGATTTAATGATAAGACCCGCTTTAGACTTATGTTTTAACAAGAATACCCAAGAAAGTCTAGAGTAATCATCCACAACGACCATATAAAAATGATGTCTCTAATTATCAGGAACCCGACTAGGATCACAAATATCAAAATGAAACAACTCAAAAGACTGACTATGCAACGACCCTGACGACTCGGAAAAGAAGACCGATGATGTTTTCCAAGCTGACAGGCTTCGCAGTCCAAGGTAGTACGAGTAGATATCTGCGGTAGAACATGACAAATCTTCTGAAGAGGGAGGCGTCCAGAGCGAAGATGCCACATGAAAGGAGAAACAGATCATGAAGGAATAGTAGCAATCTCAGCACAAGGTGGTATGGCAAGCTTGTACAATCCTCTCTGCTCACGGACACATCCAATCACCCTGCCCGTTAGTATGTCCTGAAATACATGAGAAGAGGGATCAAATATGGCATGGCAATGTAAATCCTTTGTAATTTGACTAATAGACAAAAGATTCATCTGAAAGTCTAGAGCATATAAAACACTCTGCAGATGCATAGAAGGAGTTAGAACTATCTCCCCTTGACCAACAATGGGAAGACGGGCCCCATTAGCAATCACCACGGATCTACCAGGCGGGATAGACCTGTAAAAACTAAATTGTTGCCGATCTCCACACATATGGTGTGATGCACCAGATCCATAATCCAGTCAGTCAGATCTGAACTGCTACAACTGGTAAGTGCACAAGTCATAGGTGATGAACTAGACGAAGCTATGGCAATAGCAGTTGCATCTAAAGAACCTGCAACTGGAGTAGTAGGAGTGGGCATCATCTCTCGAAGTCTAAAAACAATATCATCCAAGCGTGTGTCCTATGTAGGAGCAGAAGTAGGTTAAGTCTGCTCAGTAACCCTCGCAGACGCAGGATATCCATGCTTCTAAAAGTATGTCTCCTCAGAATGACCAGGACGGTGACAATGAGAACATGGGATACACTGACGTCTTCCTCCTCGACCACGAGGTCCGCGTCCACGAAATTGTGAAGTCCCCCCTCTGCCACGAGACACTGCCATAGCTGAGGGAGTCTGGGCAACCTGAGGCAGTTGTTCACGGGGGGTTCTGCTACACGGCTAGCGCTACTTATATATGAAGCTTCCATCGGAGGTATCGTCTCTCCAGTCAGAAGTTGAGTACGTGTTGCATCGTACTCAGAGTCAAGAGATGACAGGAAAACTCCTATCAATGTGGTATTCTGATATGCATGTTGTTGCTCAGTGTTGGTAGTAATAGGCATGAAGCTATGCACTCGCTCAAACATGCTTTTAAGATGAGAGAAGTGTGCATAGAGTGGTCGATCATCTTGTTGGTCGAGAACAAGTCAAACTGCAGCTGAAGAATCTTGCTCTCAATCTTTGTTTGTCGTATGTGTCTGCTAAGATGTCCCACATAGCCTTTGTTGTGGGTTGGTTGACGATATCATTGGCAATCTCCATGGTGAGTGTCCCGGAGAGCCAAATGCGAGCATAGGCATTATCTTGCTTCCAAGAAGCATTAGCCTCAGTCTTGTCTACCAGTTCTTAATCCGTCAGAATGTGCTCCTTGTTATGGCACTGCATAAGAGTACAAAACTACATGGACCACAACTCGTAGTTGGTCCCATCCATCTTCACGATGGGAGCCGGGCCCTTGAAGGCACCGGCAGAAGAAAAAATGTCACTCTTATTTTCTGACATGATATCAATAAGTCAAACCACGGACAACTGAGGAGCAGATCGACCAGAGAACATCTACACAATCAAAAGGAGTGGTTGTATCTGTAGACTCATACAACCATCCTCATTGATTCGTGTTGAGGTCTAGCTTCGTAAGATGTGATTCATAAGAGAAAAATCACAATTTCCGAACAAAATTAAACCTCCATGTCGTAGGATAGAGGCGCAACAATGGCTCCCGGGCCACAGGAGCATGGTTGCGGCACGTGGGGGGTTGGGGTCCCCGGTTGCAACGCGGGCTAGAGGTTGTTGGTGCCCCGCGGCGCGCGAAGGGACTGGGCTGGGCTCCGGCGGTGCCTGGAGGTGCTGGGGTGGGCCACTGGCGGCAGGCGGCAGGCGGAGGGGCTAGGGTGCCCCCAGCGATGGCTGATGGAGGCACTGGGGGTGGGAAGCCCCGGCGGCGGGAGGGAAGAGGGCTGGAGGCTCCCTCGACGGCGGTGACGGCGGGCGGGGGGGTAGGCGTGTAGGGTTAGGATGGGATACGGGAACCCCGGTCTAGGACCGTTGCTCCGATACCATGTTAGGAGAAAAGAAGTTCATATCATACACGAGACCCTAGGGCTCTCTTATATAGGAGAAAAGTCATGGGTTAATTACAGAGAATTACATAGAGAAAACATAAATAAGATAAAAAGATAACTGGAGATACAAATATCTCACCAGACCTCTCATGGAAAGAAGGATTACTAGCAATAAATAAAGTAGCTTGATTGTCGCAATCCAGCGACATGGGAAGAGGTACATCTATATGTAAATTAGTTAGGACTGCTCGAACCCACAACATCTCGGTACATGCTTGTGCCATAGCTCTATACTCAGACTCAGCACTAGATCTAGCAACAACAGTTTGCTTCTTACTTTTCCATGAGACTAGTGAGTAACAAATATAACAAATCTAGACGTGGACTTCATGTCCTTGGAACACCCTACATAGTATGCATCTGTGTATGCTGAAATAGTAATAGAGCTACCCTTTTTGAATAGCAGCCCTGCACCTGGAGATGATTGAAGATACCTTAGTATCATTTGTATTGCATCCATATAATCCTGATGAGGTTGTTCCATGAATCGGCTCACCTGACTGACTACAAACGAAATATCAGGTCTCGTAATGGAAACATAAAGAAGCATTCCAAGCAACTCCCGGTATCTTCTCTTGCCAACCTCATCAGTATCATCATCATAGAGCTTCATGCTTGGATCCATGGGTGTAGTTGCAGGTCTACATCCAAGCATACCTGTGTCACTTAGTAGGTCAGTAATATATTTTCTCTGAGTCATTACAAGCCCCTATTGATTTCGCGCAAACTCCAATCCCAGAAAATATCTAAGAGCTCCTAGATCCTTGGTAACAAATTTACAACCCAGAAATTCTTTCACCCTATTTGTTCCTTGCATATCATCTCCTGTAATAAGAATGTCATCCACATACACCATAATAGCAGTCATACCTCTGGATGTTTTCTGTATAAAAAAGGAGTGATCTGCATTCGATCGTTTGTATACTTGTTTCTCAAACAAGTCTGAGAGCTTCTGGAACCAAGCTCTAGGGCTCTGCTTAAGGCCATAGATCGCCTTATGAAGTCTACACACCTGTGAACACGCCCCCTCAACAGTAAATCCTGGCGGCTGTTGCATGTAGACTTCCTCTTGAAGATCACCATATAGAAATGCATTCTTGACATCTAACTGAAACAACGGCCAATCTCGAACTGCGACAACAGAGAGAAAAATTCATAAGGTGGAATGAAGCAACTGATGAGAATGTGTCAAGATAATCCACCCCGTATGTCCGAGTAAACCCTCGTGCAACCAGGCGGACCTTGTATCTGTCGATGCTACCATATGCAAGTTTCTTTTTTAGTAAAAACCCATTTACAACTTACTAAAGACACTCCAGTAGGAGCTGGGACAAGACTCCAAGTACCTATCGACTGAAGAGCAGCAATCTCTTCCTCCATAGCTAAAGGCCACCGACCGTCCTTCAGAGCCTCTTGATAATTCTGTGGAATGTCCACGGCAGATAATGCAACTGCAAAGTTCCTGAAATCGCCAATCAAGCGATCACAGGAGACCATGGATGCTTGAGGATATGACGCACAGCTACGCTTCTGCTTTCGATGCGCAATAGGTAAGTCCAAATCAGCAGCCTCCACATCTGTCCCCTGTAAAGAATCCTGCTCAGGTAGACCATTAGACCCATCATTAGAAACTGTGTTTTCAGAGGATACCTCATGCATGCTAGATGATGAGCAATGACCATGAGCAGAAGCAGGTCGGCGGGTATAGTGATGTGGCAATGGTGGAACTGGGACCGTAATAGTAAGTGGAGGTGGCGTAGGTAGTGGTAGTGGTGGCGATAGTCCTAGTGAAGGAGGTGGAGGAGGTGATGATGGTGGCGGTGGCATTTACATGTCATCATCAGTATCTGAAGACGTCAACCGAATCACCTGGAGGAGAAGAGTACATCACAGACTCGAAAAAGGTAGCATCGACACTAATGTAATACTTCCCGTGCATTGGATCATAACACATGTACCCTTTCTGTGTCCTAAAGTACCCAACAAAGACACACTTGACAGCTCTAGGAGAGAACTTATCAATACTTGGAACAACTAGTGGACGAAGGCGACTAAGCCAAACACACGAAGAGTAAGTGAGAACAATTCCTTTTCAGAAAAGGCAAGAGGGAAAGGAATTTTCTCACCCAAGACGGAGGATGGCATACGATTAATAAGATAGCATGTCGTTAGAACAGCATCACTCCAAAAAGAATGAGGAGCACGACTCTGAATGAGAAGTGTCCTAGTAACATCAAGCAAATGACGATGCTTCCTTTCTGTGATCCCATTTTGTCGGGAAGTATAGGCACATGATGTTTGATGAATAATACCTTGGGTTGAAAAGTAATTGGAGAGAGTATTTAGTACAAAATTCCAAGCCATTATCAGTTCTCACAATTTTCACAGAAGTAGAAAACACATTTTGTACTTCAGTTAGGAAATTTTTGATAACATATCCAGCTTCAGATTTATTCTTTAATAAAAAGACCCAAGACAAACGAGAGGGATCATCAACAGCAATCAGATAAAACCTGTCCCTGGTGATCAGGAACACGACTGGGACCCCAAATATCGATATGAAACAACTCAAAAATAGAGCTACTACTTCGACTTTGACAACTGGGGAAGGCAGAACGATGATGCTTTCCCAACTGACATGCCTCACATTGAAAGGACGTGTGAGGCGAGATCTGAGGCAAAACACGACAAAATTTCTGGAGCGGAAGATGATCAAAGCGCAGGTGCCACGTAAATGGTGAAATAGGTCCAGCAGAAAGAGAGGAGATTCCGACATAGGGAGTTCGAACTAGGCGAGAGACCACCCTGCTCACGGCCACACCCAATCACCTTGCCCGTAAGGATGTCCTGAAAAAGAAGAGAAGATGGGTCAAAAATCGCTCGACAAATGTAAATCTTTTGTAATCTGGCTAATGGACAACAAATTCATAAAGAAATCAGGTGCATGCAACACATTTTGCAGATGCATAGAGGGCTTCAAGCCAATCTCCCCATGTCCAGTGATTAGGGAATGAGTTCCATCTGCAATAACCACAATTCGTCCAGGAGGAACATGTCTGTAGGCTGTAAGTTGACCCATGTCTCCACACAAGTGATGTGTAGCACCAGAGTCCATAATCCATTCTATAGCATCAGATCCACTACTACTAGTTAGTGCCCAAGTACTACTTGAGGTACTGAAGGAGGCTGAAGCACCTACATCTGAATGACTCCTGGAGGCCGACGAAGACGTCACAGGACTGGCAGGAGGTATAATGCCCCTCAATCGTGCTACAAGATCATCAAAACGTTGATCCAAAGAAGAAGCAGCTAGAGGCTCAATCTGCTCAGCCACTTGAGCAGAGGCAGGGAATCCATGCTTGGAGTAGTAGTATCCTCTATATGTCCAGGACGATGGCAGAAAGTACATGGCTGACGAACACGACCTCCTCTGTCCCGAGATCCGTGGCCATGAAACTGAGAGGAGCCTCCGCGAACTCGATAAGCCGCCATCGCTGAAGAAGTCTGGCTGGCATTAGTAGGTGGAACAGTGATCCGACTGAGCCTGCAGAAGGCTTCCTGCATGGGAGGAATAGTTGTATCTGCCAAAATATGGGAACGGGCTGCCTCATACTCAGGATCAAGAGCTGCCAGGAATACGCCAACCATGGTAGCATTCCTATACGTCTTCTGTAGTTCAGGAGTAGATGTGAGAGGCACGAAGCTATAGAGCTTCTCGAACATCCAACGCAAGGATGTATATAACAATTAGCGAGTGGAGAGGCCATCCATTCTGTTTGATAGTAAAGATATCATGCTGGAGTAGTAGATTTTTAGTCTCATTCTTTGCCTGTGAGTAAGTAGTAGCAAGAATATCCCACATAACCTTGGATGTGGGCTAATGAAGTATATCATTGGTGATCTCTATTGCCAATGTACATGAAAGCCAAACCTTGGCATATGCTTCATCCGCCTCCCATGAGGCGTTAACCTCAGTCTGCTCAGTCGGCTCTTCCTCGATAAGAATGTGTTTCTTACCCGTAGACTTCATCATGCTCATGAACTGCATAGCTTACAATTCATAGTATGACCCATCCATCTTTACTATAGGCACAGGACCTCTGAAGGCGCCTGTGGAGGAAATATCGACCATGTTTTTTGATATGACGGCTCGAGAAGACTAGGGATGAAGACTAGGCAAGATCTTGTCAACACAGACATAAAGAGATTTGATTGCATGTATAGACTCATGCAACCAATATCATCAACACGGAGATGCTTGAGGACGGGAACGCCGGTTGTGGCAGGGACTGCAGTGCGGCGTGGCTACGGGGCTACGAGGCTACAAGGGGCTGCAGTACAAGGGGATGCAGTGCAGCGGGGATAAGGGGCTACAAGGGGCCACGTGGCAGGGACTGCGGGGGCCTGGCATCGAACCCGCAGGACAGCAGTGGCGGCAAGGCCATAGGAGCCAGGCCACAGGAGCTCAGGCTAGGCTGTAGTGCAGCAGCGGTGGTCCCGCAGGGCAGCAATGGGTACGGGGGCAAGACTTGCAGGGGCTCGAGTGCTGCTGGGGCGAGACCTACAGGGGCTCCAGCGGCGGTGGCCCTGAGCAGCGGGGGCCTAAGCGACGGCGGGCTAGGGTTGGCGGCGCGCTTGAGAGGCTTGAGGTGGGGACTAAGGTTAGGGTTTCGGTATGAGAGCTCTGGTCTAGGACCGATGCTCTAATACCATGTTGGGAAATAGAAAGAAATGTTTATTCCTTGGGCCCTAGGCTCTCTTATATAGGGAGAGACCTATGGGCAAATTACATAAAGTGGAAAGAAGAACAGTAAATTTATAAACGATACATAAATATGAAATATATCTCTACAGTAGTGATCCATGCTACCATCTGCCCGTTGCTTCACCATAAATATACATTTGCACCCTACAACAGAGGCACCTGGAGGAGCAGAAACAACACTCCAGGTACCACGAGATTGCAACGCGGCCATCTCCTCCTCCACGGCAAGTCGCCATCTACTATCCTGTATGGCCTCCTGGTATATCTGTGGGATAATGACAGTAGAGAGTCCCACAACCTCTTGTAGTCCTCTGAAGATGATCCAGGTAAACATGAGCAGCAAGAGGATAGGTGGCATGCGACTTCCTTAAGGCAATAGGTATATCAAGATCATCGGCCTCTATGTTCTCTATTATCAACTCCTCTTGTATAGTATCATCTGGTACAAGTATATCACTAGTGCCATCAGTAGAAACAATATGTTCAGTACATCCCTGAGGCGTACTGGATGGTGGAGAAGGCGTGTGAGCAAAGGTGCGAGGAGGGGACATGCGAATGTAAAACCGTGGCAAGAATTGTGACAGCATAGACGGAGGTGGAGGAGGTGGTGGTGGTGGTGGTGGTAGAGATGATTGTGGCTCAACATGAGGTGGTGGAACAAATACATCCTCTTTAGAGTTGGAGTTAGACAACATGTCACCTTTAAAAGAAAAATACATAATAGACTCAAAAAATGTGACATCAGCACTCACATAATACTTTCTCCCTATAGGATCAAAACATTTATACCCTTTTTGGGTACGAGAATAGGCAACAAACACACATTTGATAGCTCTTGGAGAGAGCTTGTCACGACCAGGAGTAAAATTATGGATAAAGGTCACAGACCCAAAGACCCTGGGAGTAAGGGAAAATAGGTCCTTCTCGGGAAATGCAATCAATTAAGGAACCTTTTCCCTAAGGACCGTGGAAGGCATGCGGTTCACTAAATAACATGCAATGAGGACCGCATCACCCCAAAACGAATGAGGAGCTCGCCTCTGAATTAAAAGAATCCTTGTGACATCAAGAAGATGACGGTGTTTGCGTTCAGCAACACCATTCTGTTGCAAAGTGTAAGCATAAGAAGTCTGCTGAATAATACCAAGAGATCAGAGAAAGTCGGACAACTGAAGAGTGCAAAATTCTGAAGCATTATCAGTGTGAATAAACTTCACATTAGCAAAAAAAAGATCTTAATTTCAATAAGAAATGATTTGATGACATGACCAGCTTTAGACTTATTCTTTAACAAGAAAACCCAAGATAATCTAGAAAAATCATGCACAACAACCATATAGAACCAATGTCCCTGATGATCGGGAACACGACTAGGACCCCAGATGTTAAAATGAAACAACTCGAATGACTAACTAATGTGACGACTCTATTAACTCGGAAAAGAACGATGGTGCTTCCCAAGCTGACATGCTTCACACTGACGCAACTTCTGCATAGGAAGGTGTCCAAAGCGAAGATGCCACATGAAAGGAGAAACTGATCCAGAAGGAATGGTAGTAGTACCAGCACACGGAGGTTGGATAAGTCTGTAAAGTCCTCTCTACTCACGACCACATCCAATCACCCTGCTCGTGAATATGTCCTAAAATACAATAGAAGATGGGTTAAATATGGCACAGTAATGTAAATCCTTAGTAATATGACTAATAGACAAAAGGTTCATCTGAAATGTTGGAGCATGTAAGACATTCTGCAGGCGTATCGAGGGGGCTAGGACAATCTCCCCCTGACCAACAATGGGTAGATGAACCACATTTGCAATCACCATTGATCTACCAAGAGGAATAGATCTGTAAGAACTAAACTAGGCTCGATCTCCACACATATGATGAGATGCTCCGAAGTCCACGATCTAATCAGTCAAATCTGAACTGCTACAACGGGTAAGTGCATAAGCAATACCTGACAAACTCGTAGAAGCTCTGGCAGCAGTTGCAACATCTGAAGATCCTGCAGCTGGGGTGGTTGATGTAGTCATCATCTCTCTCAATCTCCAGACAATATCGTCAAGCCTCGCATCATGAGAAGGAGCCGGAGTAGTCTCTTTCTGCTCAGCTACACGAGCAGACGCGAGATACCCATGCTTCAGATAGCATGTCTCCTCTGAATGACCTAGACAATGACCATGTGAGCATGGGTCGCGTCACCTCCTCCTCGACCATGGGATCCTCTCCTGTGAAACTGTGAAGTGCCCCCTCTGTCACGAGAAGCGGCCACTACAGAGGGAGGTTGGGCCATGGTAGTAGATGAAGTAGTGATTCTGCTCAGCCTCTTATAGACCTCCTCCATTGGAGGTATCGTCTCTCTAGCAAGCAGTTGAGTCATGTTGCAACGTACTCAGAGTCAAGGTATGACAGAAAGACCCATGTCATAGTGGCATTCTGGTATGTCTGCTGCTGCTCAGTGCTGGTGGTAACGGGCATAAAGCTATGGAGTTGCTCAAACATGCCTCAAAGATGTGAGAAGTGGACATGAAGAGGCCGACCATTCTGCTTGATCGAAAATATAACATATTGCAACTGGAGGATCTTGCTTTCCTTCTTTGCTTGCCCATATATGTCTGCTAAATGTCCCACATAGCCTTGGTTGTCGGTTGATTGACAATGTCGTTGGCAATCTCCATGGTGAGTATCCCCGAGAGTCAAATTCGGCATAGGCATTATCTTGCTTCAAAGAAGCATTAGCCCTAGTCTTGCCCGTCAGCTCGGAATCAGTCATAATGTGCTCCTTGTTATGGCACTGCATAAGGATGCAAAACTGCATGGACCACAACTCGTAGTTGGTCTCATCCATTATTACAATGGGAGTCGGGCCCTTGAAGGCATCGGACGAGGAAAATACGTCACCCTTGTTCTATGACAAGATAAAAAATGCCGAAGATCCGAAACAAACTGGGGAGTAGACTACTCTAAGCGAGTCTACACGATCATATGGAGGAGTGGTTATATGTTAATCCGTGAAGTAGTCTAGGGACAAAAACAGTGATTTATGTGTCTGAGAGCACGGTTCCTGGTCGAAATCAGATCGTGGGATGCACAGAGATCAACCCTACATCCTGCAGGCAGAGAATCGGAGATCGGGGGCGGTGATGGGGTAGGAGGCTCGTGCGAGCAGCAGGCGGCGGCCTACAGTGATGCAAACGGGCTTTGGAGGTGCAGGAGACGACCTACAGCCACTCAAGGGGTAGGCAGCGGCCGGCGGGTGGGCCCTGGTAGGAGGCGGTGCAGGTAGGGTAAGGTTATTTTTCTGTGATATACGAGAACCCTGGTAAAGGACCATTGCTCCGATATCAAGTTGGTGGAATAGAATTGCTTGTAATTATAGAGACCCTAGGGCTCTTTTATATAGGAGAAAAACCCTGGGTAAATTACATAAGAGATACATGGAAGAAAGAGAAATAAGAAATAAATACGACGAGATACAAATATCTCAACAACTATCATTGTTAAAGATGCATAAAAAATGGATTAGCCTAACCCGAGCCCAACCCATTAAATTTAAGCCAGCTTCAACATAGGTCATACTATAATAGACTCTCAGAACCTAGCGCAACATAAATTTCACAAAGTTAAAGACTTGGGCCCCAATCATGCATGGCTTGCAAGGGTCCGACTTAGTACTCATCGTTAGCTATGTCTCGTATTACAAGTGCTTGCCAAGGTGACTAATACAGCAAAGGATCTTACTCTTCCAATTTTTCTCAAAAAGAAAGCTCGTAGTTGTACATTACACCTAATCTCCATGGCTATCCTTGGTTCACCTCAGCACCAGCTATAGGCAATTTGGAAAGGGACTATCGACGATACAAAACCATGTTTCTTAAATGGAAGGGGCTATTAAGGAGGAGATAACTCATATATCCGAGAATGTGGTTTTTGAAGAACTCACCCACCACTAGTTCTAGGGCAATTGATTAAAGAGGCTTTTCATTGTAAAACACAACCCAAATTGATCCAATGCTAGTCGCAAGGCCACCACGATTGCCTGAGGGTTCACCCAGAGAGGCATGGTCAACTTCTGACACTTTCTCTCTTGTATCTCGTTTATTGACTCTCTAAATTCTCCTCTTTGAGGTCATACACACTAATTGGTCCTTGTAACAAGTGATCTAAAAATTACATTTCTATATAGAGATCTACAGGAGGTAGTGTGCTGCCAAATTCATGTTCAAAATAAGTGTCAGAAGGTATGTTTATTGAAGACAGATATCTATGATCTCAGCATGGTTGTAGAGCTAAACTTCAAAAGCTCTCAAAGATGGTGGAAAGCAAGGACTCCGTTAAATTGTCTTCATGTGACTCGGGCGACTCTTAATCGGATGATGGAGAAAGGCAAAAACATCATGTTGGTCCACATCAATGACATTGTCCTGATAGATGATAATAAGCAAGCGATAGGTACGGTAAAGTTGAGAGTACATTGCTTTAGGATCTAAGGTCATTGAAGTACTTCCTCGAGTTGGAAGTAGCCCACATAAGGAGAGGACATGTTTCGTCTAAAATTAAGTATGTGGTTGATCTACTAAAGGAGGCTAGCATGTTAAGTGCCAAATTGGTTCAGATTCGCATGGATCTCAAAATTCATCTATATGAAGCCAAGTCGGTTGATGAAAGGAAGTATCATAGACTAGTGGGGAAGCTTCTCTACCTCACTAATACCAGAACTAATACTTCCTTTGTAGTTGGAAAGCTTAACCAATTCATGAGCAGGCCAACATGCCTACTAGGATGCAACCATAAGAGCAACAAGGTACTTCAAAGAAACCCCAGGAAATAGAGTCTTCCTTATTATAGGTTCATTTATAAGCATTACTACATATTGTAATTTTGATATGATAGATGCCTAGTAGATCAAAGGTCCGTATTGATTTTTAAATATGTGTGGGGATAGTGCAGTCATATGCAAAAAAAAACAAGAAACATACAATGGTCTTGTGTTCTAGTGTATAGAGAAAATATACAACTGTAGCCTAAGCAACAACAACGAATGTAGTAGATCCAAGCAATGTCTACGAAGATATCTTCTAGCAAAATGTTGGAGCTAACAAGCAACAATATGGTAGCTATGAATGTTGCAAAAAATCATACGTTCCAACGTACAAACCATGTGGAAGCCAATTGTCACTTCACCTTCACTAGAGACCTCATGTTGCGTGACCTCTCGAGTTCCTTTTTGTAGCATAAACAATAAATATGTAGTTCTCAAAAATAAACAATAAACATGTTCACCAACGCATTCCCAAAAGATCTGTTTGAGTGGTGCTGTGACAAGCTGAGTATGAAAGATATCTATGATCCAGCTTGATGGGGAGTGCTATCGTGTAAGCATTATGGTTAGGGTTTGAGTGGGCACCACTTTGGCGTACTTCTTGATGCGGATTGAAATCGCGCGACGTCGAAAATAACAATTTTTTGATGGTGGATTTTTGGTAGAAGAAGAGAATGGTTGAGGAGAGAAAAACTCGTCGGAACGAGGGGTTGGGAGAAGAAAACCGCGGAGATCGCGTGGAGGGAGAAGAGAGATGAGAGAGATAAATGAGATCAACTCAATTTTTACTTCATAATTGACTGATTAAAAACAAGGACCTACCCTCTCTTTATATAGGAGAGAGGGTGTACAAAAATAGTAAAATTGACAACCGCTTATCTAACTGGACTCTAACAAATCCTAATTGACCTCTAATTACTTTAATTAGACTCTACTTATTTAATGGACCAACAATTATAATTAAAATCTACGAAATCAACGTTGAGATCACAGGCGATCTCAATTAATCAATTGGACTAATACGACCGCTAAAAACATAAATAAAATTGATAATTATTTAATTAAATAAATGTGGCCCCATAATTTGGGGTCACGCTGCATCAACTCTCCACCGCTTTAAAAATTCGGCTCCTGACGAATTGCGTGAACTGCAGGCTTGGAGGATGCCTCGGCGGCTTCAATTGTCTTCTGGAAGAACAGGTGGGGTGCGATCGGCGGAATCCATGTGCGGGCGGGAGAGGCGCGGCTGCCGTGGTTGAAGAACATGTGCGGTGCGTACGGCGGCGGCGTCTCGACTGTTGACTTCTTCCCATGATGCTCAAAAAATTGGTGGGGCATGGAGAAGAGGGTCCTTGGGGAAGCCATAATAAAGTAATGGCACAAGGAGAGGAGAAGGGGAGATGTGTCTAAAAAGTAGAGCCATGGGGTCCTTAAATAGGAGAACCCAAGATGAGAGTCCTACTTGGATAAGGAATAGCCCTTGGTTTTCCAATTTCAGCCTTGTTTTGTAAAGATTTCGGCCGCCAGGGGTGCTGGTGCAATTTTCGCACCTCTTTCTTTTTCTTTCTTTTCATACTGCTCTGGACCTCCATGTAAATAGCGGAAGTTGGGGTTTTTCTTCTGCAATTTTTCCTATTTAGCTTCAAGTCCCACATTCCACAGGATGGAAATCCCGTAGATCTCGCAAACCCGGTTAGGGTCTTCGCTATACGCGCGTGGGAGGAGACCAACTTGGGGGCGCGACTCGGGGAGGCGCTCGAGCCATCGCGCAGGCGGCGCGGGGGAAGTCTGGAGGGAGGGGTCGATGGGCGCGGCGGTGCGGCAAGGGGAAGGGTGATCGCAGGGACGTGGTGGGGGCGAGGGAGCGCTGGCGGCGTGTGGGAGGGGGAGCGAACAGGCCCTGGGGCGAGTGGGAGGCGCCGCGGGGGTCGGGCTGCTGGAGGGGTGTGCTGCGGGGCGGGGAGGGAGTGGATAGGATGCGGAAAGAGGGGAGGTGGCGCGGAGAAAGGGAGGGGAGAAGAGGGAGGCGGCGGCTGGGGAGTTAGGGCACAGGTGAAAGAAGGGGTCGGGGAGGGGGAAAGGCGACGGGGTTTTGGGTTCTGGGCGAGGAGGCGTGAGGGAAAGGTGAGGCGATGAGGATGCGGCGCCGCAGGGGTGATGGCGCCGAGGCCTGGTGGGCTGAGGGCGCACGGGGCTGGGGTGGGGTTGACGCTGGGGCCTGAGAGGTAGAGGCACGGGGCGGCGGGGGTTAGGGTCGGCTCCGGCGATGCTGGGGACATTACTGGGGCCGCCGGATCTGCGGGAGGGACCGCCGGTAGGGCGGCGATGCTCTGGGCGGCCTCGGGAACCTGCGGAAGGGTCGTAGATGGCGCCGGCGTTGTTTCCGGTGGCATTTGCAGGTCTGAAATCGCCCGGACAGCCACTGTTTCGTCGTTTTTTCCTCCTAAAATGGTCTGGACAGCAACTGTTATTGCGAAGAAGTCGGCGTTTTGGCTTTCGTTATCCGCGGGATCTTCATCGAATATGGGCCCTATGTCCTCCTTGTCTTGTTCAACGATTGTATCATAAGAATCGACATTAGGACTGAGAATACCTTCATTTTCATGGCTGACATCGACTTGAACTGCAGGTACAATGCTTAGATTTTGGTTGTCGGCCGGTGGATCTTCGTCGATTTGAGCGTCCAACCATGCGTGCACCTTGATGCATGCTATAAGTCGTTGATGGAACTTTTTTGAGCGACGCGAACCACGAGATGGACGGCGGAGACCGAACTTCGCACACCAATAGTCGATCGGATCGTCGAATCGTAGGAACGATTCGAAATCCATGCTCTGATACCAATTGATGCGGATTGAAATCGCGCGACGTCGAAAATAACAATTTGTTGATGGTGGATTTTTGGTAGAAGAAGAGAATGGTTGAGGAGAGAAAAACTCGTCGGAACGAGGGGTTGGGAGAAGAAAACCGCGGAGATCGCGTGGAGGGAGAAGAGAGAAGGAGAGGGGATAAAAGAGATCAACTCAAATTTTTACTTCATAATTGACTGATTAAAAACAAGGACCTACCCTCTCTTTATATAGGAGAGAGGGTGTACAAAAATAGTAAAATTGACAACCGCTTATCTAACTGGACTCTAACAAATCCTAATTGACCTCTAATTACTTTAATTAGACTCTACTTATTTAATGGACCAACAATTATAATTAAAATCTACGAAATCAACGTTGAGATCACAGGCGATCTCAATTATTCAATTGGACTAATACGACCACTAAAAACGTAAATAAAATTGATAATTATTTAATTAAATAAATGTGGCCCCATAATTTGGGGTCACGCTTCATCACTTCTGTACTTTACTTTCAGGTATGTTAACCCTAACCCCTGCCTCTTTCTATGTAACGGGGCCTAAGATATACTATTCAATATATCGAATATTACACTCCACATTCGCATTTTCCTTCCCCTTTTTATATGAGCCTGGAGTTTTCTTTCCAGTTATGCAAAGCTTGTCTACCCCAGTAATAGTTTGATATGTTCATTCATAATTAATAAGCATGCTCGATTAAATAATTAATAAGGATGCTCGATTATCCTGAAGTATTTGATAGTTCCTTTCATTGAAAGAAATCACTCTCGATCAACATTGTTATTTAGAACCATGTAGCATGAAATGAATAATTAATTATAAGGATGCCACAAGATTTGTCATCGTTGTTTATTTTGAAAAAGAATTGTATAAACTAATTACTAAGTTAAAACGGTTGGAAAAGCATATACATTCAATGTAAAAGTGTCAGTACATGTGGGACAATAAATAGCATCCCATAGATGTCCAATATGGTGATGATATTTCAACCCTTCCTTTCGCATTATAAATTTAACTGCAAATTCCCCCTTGGATGGACTGGTTGATTGGAAATCTAAAGTAAATTGCACCACATTTACCACACACAAAAATGTAGAAACTAAAGCCTGCTTCATACCTCTAAGCAAGAAATCTTGAATTCATGAGGAGCTCGTCTAATAACTGCAATCAAGACATAGCAGGAAGAGTAACTTCATTAGAGGTACAATTAATAATAATGTCTACAAAACCTCTTTTGTAATTGCAATAACAAAAAAAACAGAGTTAAAAAAAAACTTCGTCCCCGATATAGCTAGAGAGGAATATATAAATGTAAAAGCATAAATGCAGTATAAGTAGATGTCCCCAAATTGACGATTATTTTTTTAGAAGTCAGAGAATAATTATTAGAGATTAATCAGCATCCAGAACGCATTTAAAAGTAGTTATATGTCACAAAGTGCCAGCCACACAAAGAGATCAACCCTCCCAAGACCCCTAGTAACAACAGCAATGCAAACCATATTTCTACACAAGGATGGAAAACGGGCCTTGCTCTGAAAATACACAACAGGCATACTTGAAAACTAGTTTCCTTCCATCCATCGAGACCAACGGCAGCCATCTACTGCCACCCTTGAAAAATTCAGTTGGTAGCCAGTTGTCAGCCAACAATCATCCGACTAGTCAGACCAACTATTGCTTATTTAGTCAGGACAACCCAACCCCACAACAACCCCGACCCCCTCCAAAATAGTCCGACAAGTATTTGAAGGGTTTGTTAGACCAACTATAAGATATCACAGCCCACTAGATTAGCTCCCGAAACATCCCTAAACTAGCCTCCTAAGAAACGCAACCATGCCAAAAATCATTGGTGTGATAATCATCACAGGAAAAGGATGGTTTTGATAATAGCCTACTCTTGCTTCCATATCAATAATCCTTCAGTAGCAAGATATAACAATCATGCTAAAAGCAAGGTTTCAAATATCAATATCAGCATATATCGACAAGCCTGGAAAGGGATATATCCATGATATTTTAAAAAAAATCAAGAACGCACTGGCATATAGCAAAATTATATATAAAATGCATGAAAATGGCTTCTAAAGATGATTTTCTTATAAATTAAGTTATGACCATAAATCAATAAAAAAGATAGAATTACAATCTTATTACAAAAGAAATTTAGGACTTCAACAATAGCACATATCATGTATTGCCATTTATAGCCTAATAGTAACTACTAAATAATATTGACAGGTATGTACCAGCTATTCATGAACTAGAAAAATAGGAAGCTAGCAATTAGCTATTTTTATATTAAATTACTAACTAACCCATACTTCAAGTAAAAACACTGGAAGCTTACCTTTTAAGTTGACTATTTATAGTAATAAAGCTCGTATTGGGTAAAAAATCACATTTAAACTTCAAACATATAACTTATACCAAAGAAAAGTGATTATCTACAAATCTAACACATAAGGTTCAGATCCTGGATACAATAAGAAAAACAACAAAGCATTTTCCCACAATCAAAAAGGGTTGGCTACATGGATTTTTTTATTCCATTCAGATCTATTTTCGGTCATTCCCGAGCTTAAATCCAAATAACTAAGAGCCCTTTGGATAGTCTCATTCCAAATAAGGTTTAGATCCCGGATATAACATAAATTTTGGATCTCCCGACACAAAACGCATAAAGCTTGGAACTTCCAACATAAAGGTCATATTTAAGCTTAAAATATGTACTGAAGGAAAATTCTATCAAAAATCCTAGAAAGTCCATCCAAGAATTACAAAAAAACATGCATCTTGAATATTCAGAAATTTTATAAATGGATATTATACTATAAGTGGAAATATCAATAATAACAATAATAAGAAGAAGAAGGATCAAAAGAACAAGCAAGAGAAAATGACTTTATGTGGAACCCAATTCCCTTATAAGAAAGATGAAACCACGGAAGAAAGACACCACGAGTTAGCTTTTCTATTGAGTTTTCCTCAGTGAATATCGGGAGTGTGAGTCTCTTTATATAGCCCCACCGATATAAGCAAGTCTGATAACTCCCACTACTCAACAATGTGTGACTAAACAACTCCCACACAAATAACTCAATTCACAATTCTTTCAAAACCCCACCTCAAGCTGGAGTGATGCGACTTTACTCTATACTAAATAACTAATTAACTTATATTTTAAGTGTAAACACTTGAAGCTTGCCTTTTAAGTTTATCGTTTATACTAATAGAACTCGTATTAGGTAAAAAAATCACATTTGAACTTTAAACAAATGATTATTACTAATGACAAGTGATTAACTACAAATCTAACATACAAGGATCAGACCCAAGATATAACACTCGGATTTAATGCATAAAGCTTGGATCTTTGAACATAAAGGTCACATTCAAGCTTAAAGTACATATATAGTTACACTTTAAGAGAAATAAAGACTATTAAGGAAAAATTCCATCAAAAATATTAAAAAATGTGCAACATAAGATCTCAAAAAATAAACACATGCATCACGAATATTCACAAAATTCTATAAATGAATATTATTCTATATGTCAAAATATCAAATATAAAAATCGGGCTCAAAAGAACAAACAAGAAAACATGATTTTACGTAGAACCCAATTTCCTTGTGAGACGAAACCCCGTAATAAAGCCACTACGAGTTAGCTATTCTATTATGTTTTTCTCAATGAGTATAGGGATTGTGAGTCTTTTCATGAAGTCCCATCAACATAAGCAAGTCTCATGACTCCCACCACTCAAAAATGTGTGACAAAACAACTCCCACACAAATAGCTCTGTTAGAAAATATAATGCGGAAGCTTGATCAAATAAATAAAGAATAAAACATTGAGAATACAGGATTTAACGTGGAATCCTACTCCCTAAGGAGCGGGAAGAAACCACGAAAGAATGCCTCAAAGGGTTGATGTGTCTATTGACTTTTTCACTGGATACAAGGGGTGAGGGGCTTCTTATATAACCCTCACTGAGTCTCACATCCTACAACTGATAGATGCGGGACTAAACAATTGGATGTGGTAAATGGATCCTGGAGAGATCCATTTACCCATCTCCCACATAAGTGACGCATAACACATATACTCCAACACTCCCCCCTCAAGCTGGAGCATGCAATGCTCAGCTTGGAGAAACAGAAAGAAATCTCAAACTCACGCTACAAGGCACTACGAACAATATCAACTCAACGCAAACAACTGTCGGATGTTGTCGAGGATGTTGCGTCTCATGTCATGCAGGTGAAGAGGAACATTGGACTAGAGTGCGAGTCAAACTGGTGTGCTCTGAACTGCGTCTGTTAGAGCCACTGAAACTGAATGGGTCTCCACCTGGAGAACTCTAGCCCACCACAATATGTGGACAACTGCTCCATCTCTGAAAGGGCCGAACTGAAAAAGTTGTGGAAACAATTCTCGTCGGAGTACACGATCGCTGGAGAATGGAGTCTGAAAAAGTCTCCTCGTCGGAGAACTGGGTCTCCCCTATACAGGCTCAGAGAATGGGATCTCTACTCTGGAGTCCCTATGAAGCCACAAGAAAACTCCGAGCCGACCAGAAAAGATGGCGACCTCACAACAGATGGCACACATGTGCACATCGAATTGCAGACTCTGAAAACATCTGAACATCGAATATGAAACCTGAACATCTGTAGAGTCTGGAAAATCTAGCTGGCCTGGAATCTGACATATGGAATAGACCTGTGACTTTACACAGTACTCCCACTTTCTCCCACACTTGTCGAAAAACAATGACATCAACAAAGTTGGGGAGAAGACAGATAGGGAAACAAAACACATAAGTCGTCTACAATTTTTTCTCAAGTTTTCTTCATCATTTTTCCGGCCTATTTCATTCATCATTTTTAATAGCCATCACAATTTTTTTTAATAATCCATTCATATTTTTCGGCTTTTTACTTCTTTTTTGCATTTTTTTCTTTAAAAAAGCGTACGGCTTTTCTTTTGTAGGTGCCTCATTGTTTTCTAAAATAACGGCACCACTAATCTTTTCCCCTTTTTAAATTTCTTTAAACAGAACATGGCCCACTTGAGCTTTGCCCCCCCCCTCTTTTTCCCTTTTTTTCTTCCTTTCGTACAGAGTAGCAGAGATTAAAAGAACAGCCCATTTGGGCCCTTCGGTCTTTATTTAGGTTTCCTCAGGGAACCCTCTTTCTTCGAAGACTTCCGCCCCCACGATAAGAGTTCCTTCATTCTGCTGTCGCCTGCATCAGGGAGGAGCACCGCCAGCGAGGAGCACCGAGGAGGAGAGGTGGCATCGCCGCCTGGAACCGTGAAGAGAGGGGGCGTAGCCTAGAGTTGTGAGGCTTTGGAGCCGTATGAAGGAGGAGCTGGACTTGTAGAGGCTTCTCGCCGCCTGGAAGGGTGACGCGATGCGTCACCTGCGCGCCTTAGAGGAGATGCTCACGGCTTCGCCTAGAGGTATTCACACCACAGGAGGTGCGCGCAACGCTGCCAGGAGGTGCGGCGTGGCTGGAGAGGTCACGACGGCGCCACCAACACTGATTGGGGTTCCTCGCTCGACGCCTCTGGGAAGAAGATCTGGTGGGAGGCTTTAGATGGGAGAAGGCTCGTCGCCCTGGAGATCACGGAAGGAGGGCAAAGCCTGGGATCTGCGGCTCTGCCTAATCTGATCTGTGAAAACTCGCGAACAGAAGGTGCGGCTCGGGGACACCTCGAGAGCTCCGTCAGGGTAAGATCACATCCTTGCGCTAGAATCGAGAGGAGAAGCGGTGGCTTTTAGGGTTTCAAAAAAAAACTCTAGATCTCAAACCCTAAAACTTAGAACATGAACAAATCATACAGATCTTTGGACAGCAGACGAATATGAATAATCTTCAAGAAAATAACATCAAACTCGAATTTTGGAACAAATGAAAAAATTTAACTCCTCGAGAATCGAACCCGCTCTGATACCATGTTAGAAAATATAATGCGGATGCTTGATCAGAGAAATAAAGAATAAAATATTGAGAACGCGGGATTTAATGTAGAACCCTACTCCCTAAGGAGCGGGATGAAATCACGGGAGAATGCCTCAAAGGGTTGATGTGTCTATTGACTTTCTCACTAGATATAGGGGTGAGGGGCTTCTTATATAGCCCTCACTGAGTCTCCACATCCCACAGCTGGTAGATGTGGGACTAAACAAGTGGATGTGGTAAATGGATCCTGGAGAGATCCAATTACCCACCTCCTACATAAGTGACGCATAACACATATACTCCAACAAATTCACAATTTCTCCATACTCTCCTAAAGCTGGAACTTGGAATGCTCAGCTTGGATAATACAACATTTGACACATAGAAGTTGATTACATATTTCAAATATAATTCTCAACCTCTCAACCACATCTTCTCGCACTTGTCCCCTAGGGAATCTACAAATGTTCATATGAATCCTTTAGAAACTGAAGACTTGTATGGACCTCTCCAACAAAAACCTCTATGAGTGTTTCTACCATATGAAGATATAAGCAAGAGGCTACTATAAAGATATGAATAATGAGATTCCATTATTATAAAATTGTTGCAATAGGTCTCTCTCCATGAGAGATGGGAACCAGGCCTCCCCATTAGACTAGCAAAGAGAGTGGAATCTCACTTAAAGTTACTATAGATCTCTCCGTACCGAGCTTCTTCGCAGAATTTATCATGTGCGATCCACATTCAGACTCTAAGCTCATCACATGAGCGTCGGAACCTCTCTAACAAAAGATCTCATATCTACACCTCATACAAATCATGCATGTGTTAACTAACGCTTCCCGTATCTCCCGAATTAATGTGGGAGATACAAAAGGTGTCATTTTTCTTCTTCTCTTTCTCCCTCTTTTTTCAATCATCATCTATTTTCGACTTTTCTTCTTTTTTGAACTGATACCATTTACTTCTCTCTTGCCTCTCTCTTTTTATACCAACCACCTTTTCAATCGTTGCTTTTGTCCTATCATCATTTATCCTTTCACAAAAACATCCCCCGTTATGTCTCCCTTTTTTAATCCTTCAACTTTTAAATGAAAAAAGAAAGTAAACAAGTAAATGTGCCTATATAGGAATCAAGAACGGGCCATGCCCTTTTTCATATGTTGCATTTAAGGTTCCCATGAGTGCCCCATTGATCGTCCTTTTTTTCTCCGCATTCACATACCATGAGAGCATCACACGTTCAACTTGCAGTGTTTAAGGCGAATATGATGATCCCACCCGGTGAAAGATTCACTGCATGGAGCACTCTGCCACTGCTTATCATTCTTTATCTTCTTCATTTTCTCTATACATAGGTTTTCATGATTGGAACCCATCTTCTTGAAATACAAGCCGTAATCCTGTGCAATACACCATTAGTACGGCTATCATCCGCAGCCTTCATGGGAGTCTGCTACATCATCGAAGGAGTATTACTTAGAACGAAGTAATAAACCATCATAGTATATTTATGGCTCATGTTGTTTGGACATTTCCAAACATTGAGCTATGATGTCAAGGAAACCAATAGTGCATTTTAGTCATTAAATCTCAAAACCATTGGTAGGGCTCAAGGAACAGTAGCAAAGCCGATGATGAAAATAATGGCCATTGTGTTTATCGAAGCCGAAAATGCCTCTAGATCATCTACTCTCTTTGTTTGGATCTCGCTTCCAAAACCCAACGAGTGATCGTCACAATTCATTAGTCCTTATGGTGACGTTGCTCTTTCCATGCACAACACCACTATTTGATCTGCATGAACTTGGAGAAAGTTGAACTCGCAAAAGAGCTTTCATTTTGATCCACCTACATGTACATTGCTTTCACGATCTTAAGAAAAATGAAGCCCAACTCTCAAGCCTCCTAGTCGTCCTTCTTTGCCCCGTGAGGTTTAGGAACCCATTGACTGAAGATCCATTGGAGCATATGGCAACATTCAGATGTTTAAAGATGGCATGGAATGCATGTGCGCTCTCTCACGTTAGGGCTTCTTTTCCCACAAATTTAAGGTTTCATTTAGGTAACCTAATAAAACCAGATCAATCTTTGACAAAAAAACATCAAGAAGAAACCGTGACAAATTTTGAGATCAAAAATGCAAAATCAGAAATATGAAACTCAAAGATAAACCCAAAATCGGCAATGCTCCTATATCGTGTGAATATATGAAATATAATGAGTGGAAGTTGTTGTGGATGATTATTCTCGTTGGTCATGGGTGTTTAAGATGAAAAATAAGTCCGAGGTTGGAAACTTGATCCAAACCTTTCTTAATGAAGTTCGTAATGTTTTTTCTTTGAATCTCAAGATTGTGAGGACTGATGATGCTTTAGAATTTTGTACTCGTGATCTTACTCAATATTTCTCCTTGAACGATATGGTTAGATCCTCAAGCGCATCACAGAAGCGTGAGCATCGTATCGAATACGACGAGGAGCGACTAGTCGCACTAGTTGCTCGATGCAGCGGAATTCAAAAAATTTTATTACGACGAAACCACATGATCCAAGAACACTTCTCGGATCGTTTCGCCTAAACCACAAACAAGTAATAGGATTACCTCTTGAAGCGTGGTTGCGATCGAGTCTCTAAACGAAGAGACCTCCTGTCTCAAGTCCGATCCGACGGAGGAGATGCTTGCGCGCGCGGGGATGAATCGCGTGCTTCTCGCAATCCATGTTGATGATCCAAGCGGCGGATCTCCTAATCTCGACACACGAGATCCGACGTCTTCTTCACGAGCGAGGCGCACTGAAGGAGACAGAGATCCAAGAGCAGAAGAACAGGCAGCAAACGACGATGCCGCGGCGATGGAGAACCTCTCCATGGCATCCATGGTGGACGGCCATGAGAGGGAGAGAGAGGGCTGACGTCTAGAGAGAAAGAGAGAGAGAGATGCTTCTCAAGCATTATGTGTAAAATAGAGAGCATGGTATGCCTATCTATTTATAGGGTTTTGGGATCCATGGATCTCAATCCATGTGACATATAAAATCAATGGATGTGATTGATTTATGTCAATCCAATGGTCAAGATTATTGTTGGTAAAAACCAACAACTTGTGATTTAATTTTGATAAAATATATTTGATAAATCAAATAAATATTAATACCAAATTAAATCAATCAAATAAGGAGAGAAAATACAAATGACATCAACCTTCTCCTTTAGAGGGCAATCTCATGGATTCCCATGAGATTGCACATCTCCTTGATTTTCTCTCTACTTATTTTCCAACAACTATTTGTTGGGATTTTTATTCACCAAAATAATTCTCAATTAAATTTGGGAATATTGCAATCTTGACATTGGAATATTGTGAATCATATTCACAACCCAAAACAACATGTAATTTACATTTTCAATTAATTAGACAATGTGTATCCAATACACATTAATAATTAATCTACTAATATAAATTATATTTAACTCTCTCTAATACATTATAAATCACATTTATAATATATTATGAATAATTGGATATTACTATCCACATTATTCTTATCCATAATAATTAAATCACATTTAATTATATTGGATAACTTATTCTCATGTGCTCAAATAATATGAATCACATTCATATTATTTACATCTTTGATAATCAAATCACATTTAATTATCTAAGATAACTCTCCTTATAATATGAATCAAATTCATATTATTCATGATAATTAAATCACATTTAATTATCCTTTTTCGCAATGCTCGGATACATATATCAACAATAGAATTATCCATGAACTCTTTCAAGGATAATGCGCTTTCTCCGCGAATACTTGGAGATAAGGACAGGGCGATTGTATTGTTCCACGTATAGTGACATGGATATTGAGATCATATCTCAAATCCAGATCGCGGGCCTCCCATAGATGCTTGATTAAATCAAGACCGCAAATCTAATCTTCTCATTGCATCTGAATAACATTCAGATCAATGTCCAACATTTGGACTAAGATCAAGTTACTTCTCTACTGAGAGGAGCCACTAAAATCTAGACCCGTTTCATCACTCCCTAGGAATGGAAGCGTCATGGTTATACAATCGTTTATGATCACATCACCCTCAGGTATTCCCAATACCTGTACATCCTGCATACTGGAAGACTCAGAATAAACCCGAAGTATTAGATCAACTTTATACTGTCTACTTCAAGGTTTTATCAGTAAGTTTCTCATTCGATCATTGGGAGTCGGTATCGATCATATACTTTCCAAAAGCATATATCATACCTAGGTCTTGATCATATACTTTCCAAAAGTATATATCAAACCTACAAATTCAGTCAAGCTTCCAAAGCGAGACGACCATGCGCATGGAATTTGATTCTTCCCAATATCTAATGAGTGAGCTCATGTCTTCCGGTTCAGTAACTGAACCTGTATGATCCCTTTGAGAGATCGTATTACTCATATGCCCTTATATGCACACCAGCGCGCCGATGTATAGACCTTGATTAGGTCATCAACCTAATGGTCTGCCAAATGTACATACTCAGACATATAGTAACACATCTGTCTCCGGTCAGAGGATGTGTGCCTATATCATGACAGCATACGATATAGGACTTTGGTTATCTCGATCTCGTTAAGTCAACTCTTTGACCTAACTCATCTGACACCTCCGAATCTCTATTCCTATGCAGAGGACCTGCATCAAGAGGTCGGTCAGATATCAACCTAAATGAGATAGGATTTCCATCTCCTACTCAGGCTGGAGATCATCTCTTAATAATTATTTGACGGTGCTTGATGAGTCCTCAATCTAACTCATTAGATATTCATCTAAGCATCAGCCTCTATGATTCAATAACTGAATCAACAGCTGTATGATCATTAAGATGGCCATGGTACATAACCCTAATTGTACTAAGTGACCTATTATGCAAACTATGTACTCTTTATTTCAGATTAAGGAGTGAATTGCAATAACATTTATTGCATAATGGCTCGCCGTGGGCTCGCATGTCCAACAATCTCCCACTAGCCCAAAGAGCCATTAATGGGCTAATCATTTAAACCCACACTCATGTGACAATCATAGGCTATTTAGAAAATAGATAGGTAAGCTGATCAGTCACTCTGTTCCCAAGAGACTATGCCAAGTCCTTTTACGGCACTTGCATATCTCCTAGTAACAGTGCTCGCATCCAATGCGAATGTTGCATCTCATGCAACCGATACTCTTTTTTTTTGTTATAGTGTCCTTGACACTACATCTTATTAATTTTCATAACCAGTATTCCCATGATCCTTTTAGAATACCTTCATTCCTGAAGATCTCTATCTCCTAAGGTATCTGCAGTCAAGACCCTTATAGATCACTATCTACAAGATCTTAAACCTTTGAAGATAAGACTTTGAGATCACTATCTCTAAGTTTTATCATCTTTGAAGATATTATTATTACTGCAATCAAGTGTTTTATCTCCATAGCAGGATTAGTAACAGTTTACTACTCCCACTGCATGGCAGACATCTGGCTCTTGTACACATCTAGCATATACCCAGCTTCTCATAACTGATGCACAAGTGCAAGCAGTTCTAGCATTCACTTCCTCAACTCTTTGAGGTGATATCCCTTTAGACAAGTCACTACCACATCTTAAGGGAAGGAAGCCTTTCTTGGAATTTTTACAGAAAATGGAATAAGTCCAAGGTGTACCACTAATGTGACGGTCCCAATATCCTCTTCTCTTTGTTTCTGAACGACTTCAGAACTAAGTTCTAAGAGGTATCCTTGAGATCATATCTCAAAGTATGGAACAACCAAATTTTAAAACACTTATTATTAATTCTTATATCATTCTAAATGATTACAATAATATTAATGATTAGAATAATATCTACATTTAGCACGATGAACACAATGGCACTCCCACTAAGCTTTACATGGTTCATCAAGATTCTATCTGAAATCATAACATTTACAATTTCATCAAATCTTATGTTCCAAATACAAGAAGCTTATTTGAGTCCAAAGATGTAGTTCTTTGGCTTGCACACCTTGCTTTCCTCAACCATGAAGCCCTGGGGCTACTTCATATGAATATCCTCAGAGAGGTATTCATAGAGGAATGCAATCTTGACTCATGTCATGAAGATGTCATAGTCAAGTTGTGTAGCTATAGTTAGCAATATTCTGATGAGTTAAAGCAAGGTCACTGGAGAGCAAGTCTCATTGTAAGCGATGTCTTCTCTTTGGTGTGTAGCTCATGGCTACGAACCGTGCTTTGAAGGTCTCTACCTTCTCATCAGGTTCCCTCTTTCTCTTGAAGATCCATTTACATCTTAATGGGTCTGACCCATCTAGGTGGATCTTCGAGGGTCCATATAAAACACTTGTATATGAAGTCTATATTAAACTTTTCTTGCTAACATCCATCTTTCCATGTCATGATCCTCAGGAGCTTCATCACATGAAGTCCGATCATTTTCAGATGGAATACATCCTCAAACTTATTTGAAGAAGTATTAGTGTTTCATCTTCAATTATTCTTTTAGTTTCCGATTCCAGGAGCCTCATTATCTTCTCAAGATTAAATGAGTTCCTTTATTTCATTTTCATCTTGATTCTCAAGAGAGTCATCCTATAAGAATCATATTCTCAAAGATGAGATCTTTTAAGAATCTCAAGGTCATAAAGTAGATATCCAATACCATCCTTTATTTTCCTAATGAAGTACCACTCTTTGGTGCTAGATTCCATCTTACTAGCTTGGAACCTTATTAAATATATATAATGTAGTCTCTACCACATATACATATACCTGGAAACTAAGAGATAATTATGCTAAGATTAATCATTGATCAAATCATATCACACATGATTAATTGCATCTCCTTACAACTCTATTGAGTTAAGATTCATTAGGAGGGGTGAGATAGAAATGATATTCATATCTCTATAAGGTATTCCTTGAATTCATCTAATAGGTACAAGCTACCTTGGTTAGATCAAATTCATTTCATCTTCCTTCAAACTTTGGTTCTAAACCAAAATTGTGAAATCTTTGAACATTTCAAAGTTTTCTAAGGTGAAGAGAAGAAATTTCATATCATACATAATCATCAATAGTATCACATATCTATAATGTTTATTATGATATAGATGATTCTCATATATCAATATGCATGAGATCCTGAATACCTTGACATCTTACATCTTTCCCAAAGAAAGGTGTATTGGACACTTTTCTTTGAATACAATATTCATAAGTATGTAAGATTTGAATCTTTAGACAATCTAAAGTTTCATGTCTTACTAGTCCATTGATCTCATCAACAGACATATGTCCAAAACTTGATGCCAGATCATTGTCAAATGATCTTTATCCTCCTATTGATCATTAAAGGTTTAATTTTCAGTATTAGAAATCTTAATGAATCATTCATTAATTTTCTAATTTAATAGAGTCCACTAGATTTTAGATTACTATCTGAAATATCTCCATCATAACTCTTTATGATAGATTTATTACAGAATTCATATTTATATCCAACAAATAGAAATAAACAATGAGTGTATTCTAACATCTAGGTCATAGAGACATTCTCTAAGACTAAGGGCTCTCCCACTGAAATTAATAAGTCTATCAATCTAAAAGAGATTGTTGCAACAATTGCATCAAAATTCTCAAGGATAACTAAAGACCTTAAGATCAAATTTTCCAGTCTTCTAAAACATATGCAACCAATTGCAAGTGTCATTAGAAGATTGAGATACAATTATTAGACTTTATCTTATCAAATAAGTAAGTCAATTTCAATGATTATATGTAGATTATTCTGATGTACTATCCGATTCCTTTTCTAAAGATTCTAGATAGATTTGATAGTCATACTATCAACACATCAATTTATTGCAGTATTGGCATTTATCCAACTCTTTGGATGTCATATGGAAGTCACAGAAGTACAGTCAACTCTTTGATTATACTTCTTGCTTGGGTCCAACCCATGCTTCCACTGCGCTCCCTTTATCTATAAACAACCAATGCTTAAGACTAAGGACCTCTTATGTTAAATTCAAAAGAATTTAATGTAAGAGCATTTCGACCATTTATACATGCTTCACCCAATTCATACAATATGAATATTATGAAGCTTCATAAATGACTAGAGTATAGACAGTAGAATGATGACACTCATCAACTACATCCATCTAAACTCTTAAAACATCGGTTCAGGTAGGTACTCAAACAATTTGAATACATCATCTCTTATAGAGCTACCATCCTACATGATGCATAGAACCATGTCATTCATGATTAAATGTCAAGAGCACATATGTATGCCAGAATATCTTTATTGATTTTATAAGGATTATTTGACAATTGCGATCATCATCTCGACATGTCACTTCCAAAGTACATTCGATGAGATCAAGACTTATAGAGACATACAAACCCTAGGGTTTTAGTCCCATTGTCTATTAATTATCATTCCTCATTATTATGAGGAAACTTGCACATTGCAACCACATACATGATGTGTCCAATTGCAAGCGTAATATCTGGATCAAGGGTCCAATCCATGATATTTACTGGTTATTATTGAGTATAACATTGAGTGGGATTAATGAATGATTATCTGAAATAAGAAATTTGCATAAATATATAAATATATAATTTTACTTTGATTTAGGGAATTTCATATCAAAGTTGTCTTGCCTTGTCAACACTGAAAGTTCATTCCCTTAATCACTTTCAATGTAAGAGATATACTTACCATCATATCTCAGCAAGATCTGGGATCTCCTTTCTTATCTTTGTTACATCCCAATAATATGAGAAACTGCCACTCGGATAAAAAGAAGCGGGAACACATTCCGCCTTGCAAGTCCAACTTGCATCTCCCAATTCGGTCTTTAACACCCGGGCCCACCACCCCTAAGGTGGTGTTGACCCGTCGTTAATTGAATCAACCGTCAACAGGATTAGAACTCGCTATGCGCAATCCAATATCGCCCCAATAATATGAGGATCCGATATTGGGGTCACTACGCATACGGCCTTACTCTTTCGAGAAGCAAAGAGTCCGATCCAGATGCGCTTGTATATAGGAGTTGTCACTTCGTACAGGCGTCTCCTATATACAATCCCTGGCGACGGAAACCCTTCGCCTTGACGGGAGACCATGGATGTCACTTATGTGATCATCCACCTCTTATTCAAATTTAATTAATTACTATGAATCACATTCATATAATTAATTCTTCCAAGGGATTATTAACTCTAATCATATTAGAGTATAATTGGACATAACCAATTCAATCATATTAATTAATTATCAATACTATTCAATCAATCAAACTTTATTGTTATGCTTGAATATATATGGTATTATTCTCAAAGTACGTATTAATTCGTATTTTAATAATTAGAAAAATACATCTTAATCCCTCGGACATTATCCCGGCCCTACCCGTTGTCATGGCCAGTACCGGCGGGAGTGGGACGGACCGCATACGTTGCAACCCGCTACCCCAGCGATCCACCATATCCGCCTCGGGAAAGGATAATGCCAAATTGATTAATTTGTACTTGAGATGATCATCGGTTTTTCAACCGAAATATACCATATAGTAATCAAAATAATTTTGATTATAAGGAAATTTGCTAGACAAATCCCCAATCCTATTCAAGCAAGAAGTTTGATGATTGTGATTCCAATTATGATTTAGATCAAATCTAATCAATTAATTGATTGGGGCCAAGTCAATTAAGGAAATAATCATATTCTAATATTTCTCAAATATTTTCCATAATTATTTCATGAAATTAACAATTAATTTCACTAATTGACAATCATATAGTTCTTGATTAGGAAAGTAATTTCAGCAGTGACCCTACTTACTAAAATTAGCATATCTCAATCAATTTAAATCAAATTAAGCAAAGTAAGTTTCCATAGTTTGCTAACTTGATTACAACAAAACCTATGTGTTTTGCACGCATTTCGAGGCGTCTGTAAACATTAATTAACTCCTTAATTACGTTAAGATTCACAGTTCCCGTAATAGTGAATACATGTTCATTAAAACTGCCATATCTAGAGCATACGAAATCCGATTTACGCAAACTCAGATCCTATGTTTTCCTTATTTAATGGGGAACAAAATCCAAGTATTAAATTCATGTTTAAACAATTTAAACAGTACCGAATTTATTTACTAAACAGATCTGCGAAATCAAATGCGAAGAAAAACTTTCGCGACCTTAACGAACCCAAGTCATCCTCGGTTAGCGAATCATATTCGAAACCGTCGACCTGGCTCTGATACCATTTAAACGATATGGTTAGATCCTCAAGCGCATCACGGAAGCGTGAGCGTCGTATCGAATACGACGAGGAGCGACTAGTCGCACTAGTTGCTCGATGCAGCGGAATTCAAAAAAATTTATTACGACGAAACACATGATCCAAGAACACTTCTCGGATCGTTTCGCCTAAACCACAAACAAGTAATAGGATTACCTCTTGAAGCGTGGTTGCGATCGAGTCTCTAAACGAAGAGACCTCCTGTCTCAAGTCCGATCCGACGGAGGAGACGCTTGCGAGCTCGGGGATGAATCGCGTGCTTCTCGCAATCCATGTTGATGATCCAAGTGGCGGATCTCCTGATCTCGACACACGAGATCCGACGTCTTCTTCACGAGCGAGGCGCACTGAAGGAGACAGAGATCCAAGAGCAGAGAACGGGCAGCATAACGACGATGCCGCGGCGATGGAGAACCTCTCCATGGCATCCATGGTGGACGGCCATGAGAGAGAGAGAGAGGGCTGACATCTAGAGAGAAAGAGAGAGAGAGAGATGCTTCTCAAGCATTATGTGTAAAATAGAGAGCATGGTATGCCTATCTATTTATAGGGTTTTGGGAATCATGGATCTCAATCCATGTGACATATAAAATCAATGGATGAGATTGATTTATGTCAATCCAATGGTCAAGATTATTGTTGGTAAAAACCAACAACTTGTGATTTAATTTTGATAAAATATATTTGATAAAATCAAATAAATATTAATACCAAATTAAATCAATCAAATAAGGAGAGAAAATACAAAGGAGAACAACCTTCCCCTTTAGAGGGCAATCTCATGGATTCCCATGAGATTGCACATCTCCTTGATTCTCTCTACTTATTTTCCAACAACTATTTGTTGGGATTTTTATTCACCAAATAATTCTCAATTAAATTTGGGAATATTGCAATCTTGACATTGGAATATTGTGAATCATATTCCACAACCCAAAACAACATGTAATTTACATTTTCAATTAATTAGACAATGTGTATCCAATACACATTAATAATTAATGTACTAATATAATTATATTTAACTCTCTCTAATACATTATAAATCACATTTATAATATATTATGAATAATTGGATATTACTATCCACATTATTCTTATCCATAATAATTAAATCACATTTAATTATATTGGATAACTTATTCTCATGTGCTCAAATAATATGAATCACATTCATATTATTTACATCTTTGATAATCAAATCACATTTAATTATCTAAGATAACTCTCCTTATAATATGAATCAAATTCATATTATTCATGATAATTAAATCACATTTAATTATCCTTTTTCGCAATGCTCGGATACATATATCAACAATAGAATTATCCATGAACTCTTTCAAGGATAATGCGCTTTCTCCGCGAATACTTGGAGATAAGGACAGGGCGATTGTATTGTTCCACGTATAGTGACATGGATATTGAGATCATATCTCAAATCCAGATCGCGGGCCTCCCATAGATGCTTGATTAAATCAAGACCGCAAATCTAATCTTCTCATTGCATCTGAATAACATTCAGATCAATGTCCAACATTTGGACTAAGATCAGATTACTTCTCTACTGAGAGGAGTCACTAAAATCCAGACCCGTTTCATCACTCCCTAGGAATGGAAGCATCATGGTTATACAATCGTTTATGATCACATCACCCTCAGGTATTCCCAATACCTGTACATCCTACATACTGGAAGACTCAGAATAAACCCGAAGTATTAGATCAACTTTATAATGTCTACTTCAGGGTTTTATCAGTAAGTTTCTCATTCGATCATTGGGAGTCGGTATCGATCATATACTTTCCAAAAGCATATATCATACCTAGGTCTTGATCATATACTTTCCAAAAGTATATATCAAACCTACAAATTCAGTCAAGCTTCCAAAGCGAGACGACCATGCGCATGGAATTTGATTCTTCCCAATATCTCATGAGTGAGCTCATGTCTTCCGGTTCAGTAACTGAACCTGTATGATCCCTTTGAGAGATCGTATTACTCATATGCCCTTATATGCAAACCAGCGCGCCGGTGTATAGACCTTGATTAGGTCATCAACCTAATGGTCTGCCAAATGTACATACTCAGACATATAGTAACACATCTGTCTCCGGTCAGAGGATGTGTGCCTATATCATGACAGCATACGATATAGGACTTTGGTTATCTCGATCTCGTTAAGTCAACTCTTTGACCTAACTCATCTGACACCTCCGAATCTCTATTCCGATGCAGAGGACCTGCATCAAGAGGTCGGTCAGATATCAACCTAAATGAGATAGGATTGCCATCTCCTACTCAGGCTGGAGATCATCTCTTAATAATCATTTGACGGTGCTTGATGAGTCCTCAATCTAACTCATTAGATATTCATCTAAGCACCAACCTCTATGATTCAATAACTGAATCAACAGCTGTATGATCATTAAGATGGCCATGGTACATAACCCTAATTGTACTAAGTGACCTATTATGCAAACTATGTATTCTTTATTTCAGATTAAGGAGTGAATTGCAATAACATTTATTGCATAATGGCTCGCCGTGAGCTCGCATGTCCAACACTCCTCTCATTGTATAATTCATCAAAGAATATGTGCCTACACATCCCAACAAAATGGGGTCGCTGAAAGACAATATCGTCATATCCTTGATGTTGCTCGTGCCCTTCTTATACAGAGTCATACTCCTCATTTGTTTTGGGGGGATGTCGTTCTAATAGCCTGCTACCTTATTAATCGCCTGCGTCATCCATATTGGAAGGAAAAGTTCCCTTCTCTATTGTATTCCCATAGAAGGAGTTGTTTACTATCGGTCCTCGTGTGTTTGGGTATGTTGCATTTGTCTACAATTTTTCTCCTAGAGTTGACAAGCTCTCTCATCGAGCTGTCAAGTGTGTGTTTGTGGGATATTCTAGGACTCAAAAGGAATATAGATGTTATGATCCCCTATACAGGAAATACTATATCAACGCAGATGTCACATTTTTTGAGTCCATAATGTATTTCTCCGATAGGTGATTGCTGGACTCCATCAGACTCTGATACTGAAATATACATTTCAACTCCACCTCTATCCTCACCACCACCTTCACAGCCACCCTCACCATCTTAGTCTATGTCATCACACTGTCATCTCATGTCCTCCCATAACATATTATCCCAATCACACCATTACCACTTAACAGTCGACGGTCTCCTCCTGCTCATGTTTATAGCACGTCACCCAGCACGTCTGAGATATGTCATGAATATAATATTTCTAACGATGGATCTGGAGATGTGTCTCAGGAGGAACTATTGCAACAGAGCGCGGTGCAGGAGACTATTAGGGACACAACCGGTGATTGTGCCCATTGCTATCCGGAAGCAGAGGCATTCCTGTGCATCATATCCTATTGCTTCTCATGTGTCATTCGATCGTCTTACGGGAGAATTCATGTGATTTGCTATGGCTTTGTCTACTATGGAAATTCCACAGAATTATCACGAGGCTTTGAAGTTAGTCAGTGGCGCAAAGCAATGGAGGATGAGATGGCTGCTTTCCAGTCCCAAGGCACTTGGACCTTGGTACCAGCCTCTAGTGGGTCGCTTGTGGTGCGTTGCAAATGGGTTGTTACTGTAAAGTATCATGCAGATGGGAGACTTGATAAGTAAAAGGCTAGGCTGGTTGTATGCGGTTTTACTAGGATGTATGGGGTAGATTATCTAGACACATTCTCTCTTGTTGCTCGACATTCTACACTATGGATTCTCCCAGTGGTTGCAGTGATACGTGATTGGTTTTTGTTCCAACTATATGTTAAAAATGCTTTGTATGGTGATCTTCAGGAAGAGGTCTACATGCAACAGTCTCCGGGGTTTGCTGCTGAGGGGGAGTGTCAGTAGGTGTGTAGACTCCATAAGGCAATATATGGCCTTAAACAGAGCCCAAGAGCTTGGTTTCATAAGCTCTTGGATTTGTTTGAGAAGCAGGGGTTCAGAAGATCGAATGCAGAGCACTCTTTTTGTATAGAAAACCGCCAGAGGTTCAGTGGCTATTATGGTGTATGTTGATGATATATTGATTACAGGTGATGATATAGTCAAGGGATAAAAAGAGCGAAAGAATTTCTAGACAATCAATTTGTCAATTTCTAGACAATCAGTTTGTCACTAAAGACCTTGGCACCCTAAGATATTTTCTGGGTTAGAGTTCGCCAGAAATCAATAAGGTATTGTGATGACCCAAAGAAAGTATATCACTGATATGCTAAATGAGACATGCATGATTGGATGTCGACCAGTTACTAGCCCATGGATCCAAGCATGAGACTGTATGACAACGATACTGATGAGGTAGACAAGAGAAGATAAAGAGAGCTAGTGGGAAAGCTGCTCTATGTAACCATCACTAGACCTGACATCTCCTTTGCAGTCAGTCGGATTAGCCAATTCATGAAGCAGTCGCGTCAGGTACATATGGATGCTATACATATGATATTAAGGTAACCGAAATCATCTCCAGGTGCAAGGTTTCTATTCAAGGAGAAGATGTTACTATTTCGGCATGTGCAGATGCAGACTATGTCAGGTGCCCTAAGGACAGGAAGTCCACGACATGCTTTGCTATATTCGTTGGAGGTTCAATTGTTTCTTGGAAAAGCAAGAAACAAACTGTGGTGGCAAGATCTAGTGCAGAATCCAAGTACAGGGCTATGGAAAAAGCAAGTATAGAAATGATGTGCGTTCGGGCAGTACTAGCAGATCTACTGTTGGGAAAAATAGAACGATGTTTATTCCAGGGAGCCCTAAGCTCTCTTATATAGATGAGAGACCTATGGGTAAATTACATAAGATATTATAAAGAAATAAAAATAAAGAACTGATTCTCATAGTAAATAGAAATATCTCTATACTCCCCCTCAAGATGGAGCATAGTTGTCAATCATGCTCAGCTTGAAAGAACACTTCTCAAATGGCCCTTTGAGTAATGCCTTCGTAAAGATGTATGTCGTTTTCTCTCATGTGCTGACATGGGAGATAGAATCAAGCCCTTCTGAATCATGTCTCTAGTATAATGGCAGTTTACCTCAATATGCTTCGTTCTTTCATGGAATGCAGGATTGTTTGCAATGAACAAGGCAACTAAATTATCACATTGTAATTGTATAGGTAGAGGTACATTTATATGCAAATCTGCTAGCACTGCTCGAACCCGCATCATTTCTGTACTTGCTTATGCCATAGCCCTGTACTCAGATTCGACACCCGATCTAGTCACCACCGTTTGTTCTGAATCTCCTCGTCGGAGAGCATGTGCTCTGAACTGCGCCCGTCAAAGTCACTGCAACTGAAATGAGTCTCCTCGTCGGAGTACTCTGGCCCGCCACAATAATGTGGACAACTGCTCCATCTCTAAAAAGGGTCGAACTGAAAAGGCCGTGGAGTGCAATCCTCGTCGGAGTCCACGATCGCTGGACAATGGAGTCTGAAAGAAGTCACCTTGTCGGAGAATTGGGTCTCTCCCATCTGGCAAAGAGAATGATACTCTACTCTGGAATCCCTATGATACGCATGGAAGGACATATCGATATCGATATCGTTTCGATATCGTGTCGATATCGATATATCGACGATATATTGGCGATATATCGCCGATATACCGCTATATCTAGGAATATTTCTGAAGAAAATGCCTGAAATCGGCTATATCGATATATCGATTTCGATATCGGTCCCATGTCGATATCGATATATCGGCGATATATCGCCGATATATCGGGATACGGCCTTCCATTGATACGATACGAAAACCCTTGCCAACATGGCATAGGGAATGGTCCTCTACTCTGGAGTCACTATGGCTCACATGAAAACTCTAGCCGACAAAACAAGAAGAATGATGGGGACCACGACAAAAGACAGCATACATGTTCTCATCTGAAAAGAAGACTGCATACATGTGTGTGTCTGAAACTGAAGACACGGAATCAATCGTCGAGTCTAAATAATCTAAACTGTAGAGTCTGGAAATTGAATGGCCTGGAAATCTGAATAGACCGGTGACTCTACATATACTCCCCCTTTCTCCCATACTTGTCGAAAAAAGACATCGACAAAGTTGGGAGAAGACAAGTGAAATAGGGAGAAAAATAAGCCTTTTTCGATTTTTTCATCATTTTTTTCTGGCCATTTCATTCCATTTTTTTATAGCCGGCATATACGATTTTTTTAATAAGTCGTTGCCTTTTTTTATACAGCTTTCCCTTCAACTTTTGAAACTGTTTTTTTCAATCATCAATTTTAAAAAAACTTTGCGTACGGCTTTTGTATGTACGCATCTATTTTTTTAATCAAATTCCTCTTTTTTAAAAAGAATCCTTGCAACCCCCTTTTTTTCATTTGCGGCCCCCTATTTTTTTTAACGCTGGGTTGCCCTACCCTTTTCCAACCCATTATTAGGCTCCTTTTGTTTGTAATACAGCCGCCCATCGAGGCTCAAATAATTTTTTTTAAAACGTGCCCGCCTTAGGGTTCCCACGATGGGAACTCTCTTCACGCAATAGTTGCCCCCTGAAGCCGCATCGAAGGAGAGGCGGCGCACGCGACTCCCGCGGAGGAGGGTGATCGTGACTGCTGGAGCCACGAGGGGGAGTGTTGGGTGCCGCCATGCGAGGGAAGGCTGTTATGTGGTTGTTATGCCTTGATTGGGACGCCACCTAGAGCGCAAGGTGCGCCGCCAAAAAGGATGGGATTCGCTCGCTAGTGTTGTGCGCCGCCAACAAGGAGGTCATCTTGCTGTTGAAGCCATGGATGTGGGGCCTGCTACTGCCGCCACGACCTGGGAGCGCCTCCTGCGCGGCTGGAGTTGGAGGACGCGATGAAGAACACCTGATGGTGCCGCCTCCCTCCTGGAGGTTTCGCGCGAGGAGATTTTTTTGTGGAACTGGAGCATCGCGCCTGGAGCCCCACATCGATTACTGCGCAGAGGGGCAATGCCGTGCGTCTGTGAGGAGGAGAACCTCCAGGCTGTATTGAAGCGGTGGGGGCACGTGGAAGAGGCTCCGCCTGGAGTCATTTGCACCTGGGTTGATTGCCTGAGCGCCTCCTGCGAGCGATTGAGAGGAGTTGCAGTGCCCTAGAGAGTGTCGCCTGCGATGAATCGAGCGTCGCCGCGTGGATGAAGCTGCGCCAGGACATGAACATAGATTAGGGTTCCAGATGGGAACCCTAGAACTTGGATCTTGAACTTGATAAAAACTCTTCTCGAACAATCTTCAAGAACCAACTGAATATCGAAAAAAATAGTGAACAAAAAAATCCTCGAGATTTGACCTGCTCTGATACCATGTTAGAAAATAGGAAGCGGAAGCGGGATCAGAGAATAAAGAAATAAAAACTTTGAAGAACACCGGGATTTTACGTGGAACCCTACTCCCTAAGGAGCAGGATGAAACCGCGGGAGAAGGCCTCAAAGGGCCATATGTTGCATTCAACTTTCTCATCTAACTACAAGGGTGTGGGGGTCTGTATATAGCCCCCACTGAGTCTCCACATCTCCAAACTAGTAGATGTAGGACTAAAGACTGGATGGGGTAAATGGATCCCAGAGAGATCCATTTACCCATCTCCCATACATGTGACGCATATAACAAATACTCCAACAACATGAGCAGAGACAGGTTTACGGGTATAGAATTTTGATAATGGTGGAACAATGTGCGACTGGGTAGAAGGTGGTAACGGTGGAGGAGGTGATGGTGGTGGTGGAAGTGGTGGAACAACAGGCACAGGTAGAGGAGATTACGGAGACGTAGGAGGAGGTGGCATGTAAACCTCATCATCAGAGTTTGATGAAGCCAACTTGTCGCCTGTAGGGGAGAAAAACATCATAGACTCAAAATATGTGACATCAGCACTGATATAATATTTCCTGCATAAAGTATCATAACATCGATATCCCTTCTGGGTCATGGAGTACCCAACAAACACACATTGGACAGCCATAGGAGAGAACTCGTCAAGACCTGGAGCCAACTAATGGACAAATGCAACAAAACCAAAGACACGAGTAGTAAGTAAGAATAACTCCTTCTCAGGAAAAACTATGGAGAAAGGAGTTTTCTCACCCAAGACAGACGAGGGCATGTGATTCACCAGGTAAAACGTCGTAAGGATAGCATCACCCCAAAACAAATGTGGGGCACGACTCTGAATAAGAAGCGTCCGAGCGGCATCAAGTAAATGATGATGCTTTCGCTCTGCAACACCATTTTGCTGAGAAGTGTAAGGACATGTTTTTGATGAATAATGTCGTGGAATGAAAAGAAATGTGATAGAGTACGGGTACAAAATTCCAAAGCATTATTAGTTCTCACAAATTTCACAGAAGAAGAGAAAACATTCCGCACTTCATTGATAAAGATTTTGATCATATCCACTGCTTCAGATTTATTTTTCAATAAAAATACATGGCAAATGAGAGAAATCATCAATTCCAACAAGATAAACATGTGTCTCTGATGATCAGAAACACGACTCGGACCTCAAATGTCAACATGAAATAACTCAAAAGGGGAGATACTGCTCCGACTTTGACGACTGGGGAAAGTAGACCGATGATGCCTCTCCAACTGACACGCCTCGCATTGAAAGGGAAACCCCAATGAAATCTGCGGCAAATATGACACATCTTCTGGAGAGGGAGATGAACAAAATGTAGGTGTCAAGTGAAGGGAGAGACTGGTCTTGTCGAAATGGAAGACGCGCTTGTATAGAAAATTCGGACCAGACGATAAAGACCACCTTGCTCATGGCCACAGCCAATCACCCTGCCCATAAGAATGTTCTGAAAAATAAGATACGGTGAGTCAAATATAGCCCGATAATGCAAATCCTTCGTAATCTGACTAATAGATAACAAATTCATAGAGAAATCGGGAGCATGTCACACATTCTGCAGACGCATTGAAGGCGTCAAAGTAATCTCCCCCTGTCCCGTGATCGGGAAATGAGTCCCATCGGCTACTACCACAATTCTCCATGGAGGAACCTGTTTATATGTTGTAAGCTGATCTCGGTCGCTGCATAAATGGTGTGTCATCCCAGAGTCCATAATCTACTATGTAATCTCAGATCCAAGACAAGATGTAAAGGCATAAGTACTACCTGAGGTGTTGGTCGTAGAAGAAGTACTGGCAGAGGCGGAAGCTGCGACATCCGAGTGGCTTCCTGGAGATGGTGAAGGAAGCATGATATCTCGCATTCTGGCCACAAGGTCATCAAACCTCTGATCTGAAGTAGGAGCAGTAGGATACTCGACTTGCTCCGTTACGCGGGCTGATGTCGGGAAACCATGCTTGGAGTAGCATATCTCCTTGGTATGACCTGGGAGATGGCAAAACGTGCAGAGCTGACGAATGCGACCTCCTCTACCACGACGTCCACAACCATGAAATAAAAAAGAGCCCCCTACCTCAAGAGGCTGCCATCGCCGAAGAGGTCTGACTAGTGGCAGTGGACGGAACAGTAATCGTGCTGAGCCTGTAGAAAGCCTTCTCCATGGGAGGAATAGTAGCATCCACGGGAATTTGAGAGCGAGCAGTATCATATTCAGGATCCATGGCTGCTAGGAATACACCAACCATGGTAGCATTCATATATGTCTTCTGCTGCTCTGGGATAGCCGTGAGCGGCATGAAGCTGTGGAGCTTCTCAAACATCCCGCGCAAGGATGTATACAGCGAATGGAGAGGTTGTCTGTTCTGTTTAATGGTGAATATGTCATGTTGAAGTTGAAGGATCTTGGTTTCATTCCTCGCCTGAGAATAAGTTACTGCAAGGATGTCCCACATCGCCTTAGCACTAGTAGTGGGTTGATGTAACACATCATTGGTGATTTCTATCGTCAATGTCCCTGAAAGCCAAACTTTGGCATATGCATCATTCGCCTCCTACGAGGCGTTAACCCAAGTTTTCTCTGCTAGCTCCTCCTCATTAAGAATATGCTTCTTACCATTCGACTTCACAAGTCTCATAAACTGCATAACCCAGAGCTCATAGTTCATCCCGTCCATCTTGATAATAGGTGTCGGACCTCGAAAAACGCCTGTGGCGGGGACATCAACTTTGTTTTCTGACATGTTGCCGGAAGAGGACGACTAGGATTATGTAGACCAATATGAATATCTACACAGACATGCGTGGATTTGAATGCATATGTAGACTTATGCATTCAAATCCGTTAGCCCAACCGAAGGCCTGCGACGGAGCGAAATGTAGGCAACCAGCGGCTACTACAACCGGCGGCCAAGGAGGTACGGCGTCAGTGGCGTCCATAGGGGCAAGCGGTGACAACGGGAGCTGGGGCCAGTGGGGTGGGCTGGAGCCGGCAGAGGGCGACCTTGGGGAGGGAGAGAGAGCGAGAGAGAGAGAAGCAGTGGGTGGGGTAGGATTAGGGTACGGAGCACCGGTCTAGGACCGTGGCTCTGATACCATGTTGGAAAAAATAGAAAAGATGTTTATTCCTGGGAACCCTAGGCTCTCTTATATAGAGGAGAGACCTATGGGTAAATTACATAAGATATATATAAAGAAATAAAAATAAGAAACCGATACTCAGAGTACATAGAAATATCTCTACATCTACACATTGATGGGCCTCTTCCTATGTCACTGAAGTGTGATAATCAGGTTGTACAATTCATTGCAAATAACTCTGCATTTCATGAGAGGACAAAGCATATTGAAGTTGACTGCCACTACATACATGATATGGTCCAGAAGGACTTCATTTCCACTTCACATGTCAGCTCAGAAGATCGAACTGCAGATATCTTTACTAAGGCACTGCTCAGAGGACCATTCCAGAAATGTTCATCCAAGTTGACCATGATTGACATATATGCTCCATCTTGAGGGGGAGTATAGAGATATATTCATGTTTATGCATCATTTTCTCGGTTTAGTGTTTGTTTGACTATCTTATGTAATTTACCCATAGGTCTCTCCTCTATATAAGAGAGCCTAGGGTCCCATGGAATAACAAGCCGCTTATTTTTTCCCAACATAGCCACATCACATGCACAATAATGATGGCAAAGTCGGATGGCGAGTGCGAGAGGGAGTGCGAGCGGTCCTCTTCGAATGTGCCTGGTCGGACTTTCTTCGGGTCTCTCAAGATCGGTCGTTGGTGCTTCAAGCCGGAGCTCTCAGTTACTCCACCTTCTCCGACGGTTTCTGCTTCGCCGGCGGTCGACGTCGGTATGGCTCGGGAGGACGAAGCTTCGATCCAACCGCTTCACGTGGCGTGCGACGTTTCGTTTCCGTCGTGCCACGTGGAGCATTCCGTGGTTTCTACCGAAGAGTCGCCATGCACGCATGACGTCTTGGATTCCTTCGAGACGCCTTTCGGGGCCCCGAATCTATCGCCTGTATCTTCTGAACTTCCTTTCGCGGGGATTCCCGAGGACGATTCGGCTTCTATTTTCCCTCGGTTCGGATCGGCGCCTGGATTACGGGTTGCATATTCGGACCGCTCGGCGGATCTACACAACTTGCGGATCGGTGATATTCTGCCCTTCGGATCTTGGTCGCGGCCCATTTATCAGCGTACTCGGACCACCTTGCCCGATTCATTTGTGATTCAAATTGAGGCCCTCCGCCTGGATGCTTCACCAACATTTGTCTCTCACCGCGATGCTTCTCACGCGACTCCAGTGCGGTCCACCCCTACCTTGCATGAGGTCTCATCGCCTTCTCCGAATCTTCCTGGTTTCCAACTATCAGCCGATCGTTTGGGCCCTTCTCTCAGAAGATTCGGATCAACGTACAGCAGGCGAGCTCATCCAATCCTTGGGCCTCGGGTGGTTCATTCTTGCTCTTCTCTGAGGGACGCCGTGGCTGAGGCCGCGGGTGTTCATGGCATTCGTGGTAGCGATGGTCACTCGGAAGCTGATGACCCGGGGGCGAACTCCGGCACTTACTGATTGGTGGTTCCCTCGTTCGGCGTTTTTTTGGGGGCTTACTTTCAGGTTCTTTTAATGAAGGTCCTTTCATGGAATGTTCGCGGCCTCGGGGACTTGGACAAACGTCGTTCCCTGGGCTTGCGACTCTCAGAATGGTGTTGTGGCGTTGCCTTTATCCAAGAAACAAAAATGGCGGTACTTGATGATTATACGTGGCGTTCTTTTGGTACTGGTCCGTTTGATGATTTCCGTGCGGTTAATGCGGTTGGTTCCGTTGGGGGATTCCTTGTGACATGGCAATCTCGTGTGTTCTCATTTAGCTCCATGCTTGCCGGTCGTCATATGATTTCTGTTGCTTTGGAACGGGTCGATTCCTCTGCTATGATGGTGTTTTCATGTATTTACGCTCCGACGTGCCATATTTTACGTCGCGAATTATGGGAGGACTTGCGGGAGGCGGTAAACTTATTCTCGGGATTACCTTGGATTATGGGGGGTGACTTCAACGTCACCGTTCATTCGTCCGATCGGCCTCGCGGCAGAGGCGGCCGCGACCCTGGCTCACATGATTTTTTGGACGTGATTGATGACTTGGCTCTCTCTGATTTGGTCCCGAGCGATATTTCCTATACTTGGCGGAATAACTCTTCTCGTTCGTGGATTGACCGGTTTTTGGTTAATGGCTTGTCTATGGACTCCTTCCCCCTATGCTCGGTTTCATCCCGCCCCCGGTCATTCTCGGATCATTCTCCCATTATTTGGGACTTTGTTGACGGCATAAACCCTCGGGGGCCTTTCCGATATGAAAAATGTTGGCTCTTCGAACCCAATTTTAGATCCTTAGTCCAGAATCATGGGACTCAGGTCCCGGTCTCTGGCTCCGCAGCATCTAGACTTAATAAGAAGCTTTCTTCCCTTCGGAGGGTTCTCGATGAATTCAAATTTTCTACCAGACAGGCGGCGGGCGGCGCGTGCCCAGGACGAAGAAATCATCATGCATTTAGATACCACGGAAAACGTGCGTGAACTCTCTTCTGACGAGCTTCGGGAACGTTCTTCTGCTATCGCTCGGGTGCGGGAGGAGGATAAGAAAAGAACCTTGGAGTGGCGCTAGCGCTCACGGGAAAAATGGATTAAAGAAGGCGATGCGAACACGGCATTCTTTCACCGGGTCGCTAGTTATCGGAGGCGTTGTAATATGATACGGTCCATCTCTATCAATGACGCAGTGGTCACCGGGGATAGGGAGATGGGGAGTGCCATCATTGATCATTTCAGACGTATCTCTTCTTCTATCCCTCCACGGCGGTGGCGTTAGCTTGGGCTGGATGCTCCCTCTCTCTCGGTCTCGGATTCCGAGAACCTTATTCGTACGTTCTCTTTAGAGGAGATTAAAGCTGTTGTATGGGCGTTAAATCATGATTCCTCGCCGGGGCCGGACGGGTTCTCCGTTGCCTTCTATCACGACTTTTGGGAGACTGTCGCGGCGGATGTTCTCGCCGTCGTCTCTGATTTTTGTGCTGGTAACCTCGGCTTCGACCGCATCAACCGGGCGAATATTGTGCTCATTCCTAAGAAAATCCCGGCACTGCGCTTGGACGATTTTCGGCCAATTTCAGTTTCCAACGGTATTTATCTTATTGTGGCCAAATCCTTGGCCATTCGCCTCGCTCGGATCTTGGATGGCCTTATTTCCCCCGTCCAAGGGGCATTCATTAAGGGAAGACATATTGCGGACTGCATCGTTGTCGCGTCTGAAATGGTGGCGGTTTGGAAGAAAGAAAAAAGGAAGGGGGTGCTTTGGAAAATTGATTTTGCCAAGGCATATGTTTCAATTGATTGGCGATTCCTGTGGTCGGCCTTGCGTAGACGGGGCTTCCCTAATCTGTGGATTGCTTGGATGCGCAGATGCGTCTCCACGGTCAGGGTTGGTGGCTCGTTTCAGCCTCGCAGGGGGGTGCGTCAGGGCTGCCCCCTGGCACCCCTTCTCTTCGTTCTGGCCTCTGATGTCTTGGCGCGTATGGTGGACCGCGTCATTGGGACGGGCCTTACTAACGGCTTCCGCAAGGGGATGTCTGCGTGCCTTTGCTCCAGTTTGCGGACGATACGATTTGCTTTATTGAAGGCGGCCCGAACGAGGTGGCGGGTATGGCCAATACTCTCGCTATTTTTTGTGAGCTATCTGGGATGTCGATTAATGCTTCCAAATCAAACGTGGTTACTTTTGGCATGTCGCCTTCGGAGGCGGAGGATTGTGGCCGATTGCTGGGTTCTGTGCCTGGGGAGCTTCCATTTACATATCTTGGCGTTCCACTTTCGGTGGGGAGGGCCCGGTCGGCAGATTGGCGGGCTATTTCGGAGCGCTTGGAGGCGCGTCTTGCGGGCTGGAGGGCCGCCTTGCTTTCTCGGGGAGGTCGCCTGGTTCTCCTTAAATCCTTCCTATCTTCTATTCCGGTATATTTCCTTTCTGTGAGGAGAATGCCTGTGGGGATCCGTCTGCGGCTGGAGAGATGCATGCGGCGCTTCCTTTGGGGTCGTTCTGACGGGAGCGGCAGGGGGATGCATCTCGTCGATTGGGATGTGGTGACTTTGCCTAAGCGTTGCGGTGGGCTTGGCGTTCGGAGATTGGACCTGGTTAACGATGCTTTACTTCTCAAATGGGTGAGCAAAATCTGGGGCAAGGACGATTCCTTTCTTTGCAACGTCCTTCGTGCGCTGTTGGGCAACGATTGGTTCGAGCTGCAGCGGGGGGCATTGCATCTCCACTCTTCCCCGTTCTGGCGCGGCATCTCGTCTACTTTGCGGAGGAATTTTGCGCTCTTCACCCCGGTCCTTGGGTCGGGGGAATCCTTTAAGTTTTGGCTGGACGACTGGCTTGCGGGTGGCTCTCTCAACATGCGCTTCCCGAGATTGTTTGCGCTATCCTCGGATAGGCTCGCTTCGGTCGCGGATTGTTGGTCTAACAGGTATTGGTGCCCTCGATTTTCTGGAATTTTATCGGATCAGCGGGTGGCGGATTTCGCCTCGTTGATGGAGGCTCTCAACTCTGCGGTTGCCCCCTCCGATCAGCGGGATCATTGGCGTTGGAAGGATGGGGCCTTTTGCACGCGTAAGGCTTACAGGGCCTTGCTCTCTACTCCGATTACTTCGTCCTCCACCATGGTGCGTGACTGTGCTTTCTTTTGGGGGTTGCGCTTGCCGGAGCGCATCGCCATCTTCTTATGGCTTCTACGTCAGCGGCGATTGATGACCAGGGATCGGTGTGCCAACTTTTTTCCCCAGACTAACGCCATCTGCCATCTCTGCCGTATTGATGACGAATCTCACGATCGTCTTTTCTTTCGTTGTACTTTGGTTGCGGGAATCTGGGACGAGGTGGGTTGGGCTCGTGCGGACAACATTGAAGATTTCTGCGAGATCCTTTGGTCGAACAGGTCGAGGGCACGAGGCGACATTTTGGGGCCTATCGCGCGATTGTGGTCCATTTGGCGGGCCAGGAATGACGCTATTTTCTCGGGCATGCGATTCTATAGGGAGAACGTTATCATCTTGGCGAATAGACTTATATCAGATTGGTGTCTGTAATTATGTAACGGCAATTGTTTGCCGAGTGGTTCGTCTTTAGTTCTTATCCCCTTCTGCGCCCTCTTATCCCATCACCCCCCTGTAAGTATTTCTTGTTTTTCCCATTTTTGTTAATATATTTTAGGGGCGAGCACCAACGAGTGCGTCCCCTTTTTTTGAGCCTCAAAAAAAAATAATGATGGCAAAAACGTAAATCCAGAAAATTTAGCGATGAAACAATTTATTCTATTGAGTATTGTCAATTGAATGGTGATTACAGACAAATAAGCTAAAGATAAGGCACCATATAATTAAGCAGCTTGTGAACGATTTCATAAAGTTTCACCATGGAAGAAATCCAATTAACGCAGTTGTCCCCTCTGCTACGGTAAAATGATTTTTCATGGACAAAACAAATAAGGCATAGAACTGTTTAGACTCAAAAAATAAATAAAATGGAGAAACGGCTCAGAGCAGAAGACATAAACTTACCTTCTCGATATAGAGAAGGAAAGAGCCCGTCTGGTGATATAACAACAGGGCCGTCAGGTAGAGATTTCCCATCCTATAGATTAGTTGCAATTTAGTAAAAAATGTCAAAAAGAACTGCATGCAATTATTTCAAATGATTTAAACCTGTTTGAGATTAAAAAGAAATTGTCTTGTGATGTAGGCTTGCGCAATTGCACGGGCACTAAGAAAAATGAATTCATATCCATTGTCCTGAAAAGTGATATGTATACAATTAATTCTTCAAAATGGCAAGGTTCTATGTATGTTAGAACCAAAGAAAAACTTTTAAAAAAATACCAAGTAAAAAATATATCAGATTCCTGCAGTGAATTTGAGGAAGGATCGTAAAAAGGAGCTAAGGACAACATTAGCAAAGTTTCCATTTTAGTCGTCCCACTTTCAAGTACAGTAAAAGCTCACACTAAGCTCAATATGTGAGGGATTGAAGTACAAAGAAATAAAGACAAGAAACCATGCCCTTCAGCCACTAAAAGTTTCAAGCAATTTAATATTTGTGCCTGGATAATTAGGGTTTATGGGGCAAACCAAGAGCATGATCCAATGACAATCAAACCTTTTTCCCACTTTAAATGGGGCCAGCTACAAGGACTTCTGCTTCCAAAGAATCTTAGTTGGGCTATACACAAACTTGGATCCAAAAGGCAATGTCAGTTTCTTCTAACTATACCCTCAAATTGGAGCTTTAGATGCCTTTTTAGGAAGGTCTCTCATTGTTTATTTTTTTTATCGAAACATTTTTATATGATATTCTCATCAGGAACCAATCTTTATTTATGTATCAACATATCCACTGGAGCATCTTCATCTTGGATTTAGGCATATCCAGCATATGTCTACCCAAGTCGCTGCCATAAAACATTACAGGTCTCAGCTTTATAGTACCTGTCTTTGATCTTCAACAACAAAGATATCTGTTAAAATAGAGAAAACTTGTAGCTCCTCTCCATTTCAATCATGTATTAATTCAATAAGTGGCATCACATTTATTTGGCCAATCTCTCCAGAAGGTCGAACTTAGATATTCTAAGATCATCCTTCTTTATAATCAAATGGGTTCCACCTATGCTTTACATGTTTCACATCTTTTAACATTCTTGTCATTAAGCTTGCATTACATATTACTCTGTCCTTGGTCGAAAATCTTCACCGTGGGAGCCTCTCTCCAAAGCTCAAGCTTCATGTTCATCACATCTCTTGTCATGTCCATTAAAACAGTATCTCCTATAAACAACATGCACTAAAGAACCTCCCCTTGTATATTCTTTACAAATCCGCTCACAACCAAGGTAAAAAAGTCATTCAGGGTTGATCTGTAGTTCATATCCACGATGGTATCAAACTTGATCAGTTGGCCCAATTCGAATCCTCAAAGTCAGTTGCTTAGCCATACACATCTCTTAACAAGTCAATATACAAATAAGAGCTCCTCTTTTCTCTATAATATTCCGCATGATTTATCTTGGTACAATAGCATAAGACTTTTCAAAATCGATAAAAACCTTATTTAGGCCTTTCTTTCTTATTTAAACAACTTCCATCAAACATCTCGAAAAGTCTACAACTACTGGGTAGAAAGAAAAGTCTACATCTACTGGATATATTAAATCAAAAGGACTTATAGAAGTGAAGACTCAAGAAGAGTCCTGGTATGAAAAATTACATTTTCCGCATTAAACCTCTTGGAAGCCAAAATCACACCATTTTTGGAAAGACAAATAGCACAGACAACAGCTACTAGGTAGAGAGAAGCTCCTAAGTGGGGCAGTCCTTATTCACAAACAGAGAGTTCCAAAAGGTCTAAAGATTTTGGAGACTCTGTCAGGCAAGACCACATTGATGTCATACCATCAATGTCATTTTACAGGAGATAAAAAGGTGATCAATGTGGACAGGTCTGGGATGCACTAGCAAAAAGCCTACAACAGTGATCTAGAGTCAGAATATGACCTCTCCGTAAAAGTCATAAGAACACACCAATGCGACTTGACACATTAAGATCCCAAATAATTACAATCAATGGCCAAATGATCTGCTATTGGGGCTGCGGGTCTCTCTACTACTTAATATTTACGTTTTACCAAGAATTCACCACCCTTCAACATCCAATAATCTCTTCCTTCCACTGGACCAGGCAGTACACTCGACGAATCTAGGAGCTGAAGAAAATCAAAAATCCTCTGGGCATTGTTCAGGGATGTTCGCTACGAATGAGAGCATCAGTTGTCATTATCCCAATAGTCTGCCACCCTTGCTTTCTTGTCAGTATCTAAGGAGAAAGGATGGGTGAAACAGGTTGCAAGCCGGACACCATTAGCCCAATCATTGATCCAGAATGCGAACAACTGAACTGACCGTCTCCGAGTATAGGTCGAAAAAGGTTTGTGAATTGCGGCAACAAAGATCAGATGCCCTTTCACAAAATCGATGAGTAGAAGGTTGGGTCAGCAATCCTCCCTGAGCATGGATGCCATAGATCTGACAGATGAGTCTACAATGAGGGTCCTCATTTCTTCCCCAGATTATGAAAACCCACTCAAGTAATAGCACCTTATTCATGGCGTCAAGGCAAGACACACCAAGGTCCCCTTCCACCTTGGGAAGTGTAACAGTATCCAGTTAGCCAAATGAATACATATGCCATCATGACATAATTACACCAGAAAAATCTCCGCATAATCATCTCAAGGTGACGTTGGAATTCGATCGAAAGAAACATGGACATAAAGAAAATAGAAATCATCACAAGGATAGCCTTCACAACTGTTTACCACCTCGAGAAGGATAGAAGGCCTTCCACCCATATGCTTTTTCTCCAATTTCTCAACGATAGGGAGCTAATCAGCACATCTAAGTCTGTCACAGGTAAAGGGTAGCAAAAGGTAGCATAATGGTAAGGACCCACTCTCTGACCCCGATTCCTCAACACAAGACAAAGCCTCTACTTCTGCCATACCAAAGGGGACTATCATTGATTTGTTTCGGTTAAGTTTAAGAGCGGACGATTCTCCAAAATTTTCTAGAGTTACAACCATCCCCTTCGAGGATTCTCCAAAAGTTTAAGAGCGGACGATTCTCCAAAATTTTCTAGAGTTACAACCATCCCCTCCAAAATTCTCCAAAATTTTCTAGAGTTACAATCGAAAGAAGATTGAGGCAAGTTTCCCAAGTAAAAGAAAACCAATTCGGATTCATGCCAGGTCGCTCAACTATTGAAGCCATCCATTTGCTGAGGAGAACAATGGAGATTTATAGAGCTAAAAGGAAGAATCTCCATATGATCTTTATTGATTTGGAGAAGGCTTATGATTCCGTCCCACGAGAGATACTGTGGAGAGTTTTGGAGAAGAGACAAGTACCTGTCCTATACATTAATCTCATAAAGGATATGTATGATAGGGCTTTATCTTGTGTAAGGACCCCGACGGGGAAGACTGACTATTTTGTTATCAACATTGGTTTACATCAAGGTTCAGCTTTGAGTCCATTTCTTTTTACTTTGATTATGGACGAGTTGACAAGTCACATTCAGGATGAGTTACCTTGGTGTATGTTATTTTCTGATGATATTGTGTTGATTGACGAGACTAGAGATGGAGTAAATAAGAAGCTTGAGGTTTGGAGACATGCATTGGAGACTAAAGGTTTTCGTATAAGTAGGGCTAAAACGGAATATATGGAATGCACCTTTGATGGAAGCAATGGTGAAGGAATCGAGGTGAAGATTGGTGACGATAACATTCAGAAGAGAGATTCTTTTAGATATCTAGGATCTATTTTGCAACATGATGGGGAAATTGATGGAGATGTTACTAATAGAATAAATGCGGGCTGGCTAAAGTGGAGAGGAGCCTCCGTTGTTCTCTGTGATAAGAAAATTCCTTTAAAAATTAAAGGAAAGTTTTACAAAGCAGTCGTGAGACCTGCTATGCTTTATGGTTCTGAATGTTGGCCTGTGAACCATAGGCATGTGCAGAGAATGGCTGTAGCAGAAATGAAAATGCTAAGATGGATGTGTGGACATACACGTAAAGATCGTATTCGGAATGATGCAATCAGAAAGAAAGTTGGTGTAGCTCCGATCGAGGATAAGATGCGAGAAAACCGTTTAAGATGGTTTGGTCATTTGCAAAGAAGGTCAACTGATGCACCGGTTAGGAGATGCGAGTATTGGGATGTTGAGCCGGCTAAGAGAGGGCGAGGACGGCCCAAGAAGTGTTGGAAAGAGACTATACGAAGGGATCTTAGTTTTTTGGATATAAGTCCGAGATTGACCCAAGATAGATCTGAATGGAGGCGAAGAATCCATGTAGCCGACCCTACTTAATTGTGGAAAAAGGCTTTGTTGTTGTTGTTGTACAACCATCCCCTTCGCCTCCTCACGCCTACCTCCAATAAACAGAATGGTGTCGTCAATGTACTAGAGTAGAGGAATAGAAATGTCCCCAAGAGAGTACCCACGATTGCGTCACATGACGAACCATGCTAGCCAACACATCAGCAACAACAACAAAAAGCATGGGGGCTAGGGGGCATCCATGACTCACCCCACTCTGCGGTAGGAAAAAAAACCCTCTTGATGGCATTAAAAGGCACTAAATAAGATGTAGTTGTGACACATCTCTTCATCCATGAGATCCAAACATCTGGGAAACCCTGCTTCACTAGGCAGCCGATGGGAAGTGCCAATCAATAGTATCGTACACCTTTAGGAATCAACCTTTCAAAGAAGGTGATTCACTCGATGCCTTTTCCAATAAGCAGTGGTTTTAATAGCCACGATCAGGCTATCACTAATCTGCTTTTCAGGAATAAATGTCGATTGTATCGAGGAAATAATATAGTCAATAACTATGTTCAATATGTTTTCCAAGACCTTTGCAATCACCAAGGAAATCGTTTTTGAAATTACAATCAGTCGGAAATCCTCCACCCTCTCAAAAAGCTCCTTCTTTAGGAGGAGGTAAAGGACGGTCATTCACTCATTCGAAACATGCATTACCACCTGTGAACTGCTATACTACATCCATTACCTCTCTACCCATCAATGTCCAAAACTTCTGAAAGAAAAAAACGGGGAAGCCATCATGGTCAGGTGCCCCGTAAACATATAAGTTCCACCCTTGACCTCCTCCATTGAGAATGACTAGATCAAGTGATTCTCATGTTACTCAGTCGATAGCATTGTCGCCATACCTTTCCACTGCCACGGTCGACCAGTGGCTCTTCTGGAGAAATCTTTGAATTGCTCCACTAGGGCTAAGCCAATTTCACGATCTCCCTCCACCCACCTGTCATTCACCACTACATATTGAATCAAGTTGTGTTAGTGCCTTCTACATGCAATCCTATGGAAGAACTTAGTATTAGCAATCCCCTCTTTAAGCCAGGTTTGCCTCCATCTTTGTTTCCATTCAGCTACAATTTTTTGTCTTCTAATGTGATGAACTTTTTACAATCCACCCTCTTGTCCAGTTCCTCTGCTTCACGATCTCTGACGTCCTCGATCTCATCAAGTCTGAACACTCCAGCTCTTCAATTGGCCTTCGTGCTCTTCTCTCCTCCCAAACTTCCTTTTTGTACACACACAGCCTAGATCATAAGAATAGTCAGTTTCAAAGCCAAGCGTGCAATGACAGAGCCGGAAACCACTATATAGGACTAGTGGTCGGACACCAACTCTCTTAAGTTATCTTCTAGAAGCCAAGCTCTCTTGAATATGAAGTAATTACGTGGGACCGAACCATATCCAGAGTCCCAAACCAGCAGGGTGTGGTCAGACTTAAAACATGGTTTGGACGAGGCGGAGGACAGTGGGAACAAATTCAGGATTTGAGCCAAAGGCCAGAAAATGGTTCAACCTTGAGCGAGAGCCACAACTTCTCCAAGTATACCTCGTATCTGGCACATCAATAACCTCCATCTATAGATTGGCGATCAACTCCGCAATGTCTTGTGATGTAGGCTTGCGCAATTGCACGGACACTAAGAAAAATGAATTCATATCCATTGTCCTGAAAAGTGATATCTATAACATTACTTCTTCAAAACAGCCAGGTTCTATGTATGTTAGAAACAAAGAAAAACTTTTTAAAAAATACCAAGTAAAAAATATATCAGATTCCTGCAGTGAATTTGAGGAAGAATCGCAAAAAGTAGGTAAAGAACAACATTAGCAAAGTTCTTAAATTCCATTTCGTCCCACTTCCAAGTACAACAAAAGCTCACTCTATGCTCAATATGTGAGCGATTAACGCAAAAAGAACTGAAGACTGGAAACCATGCCCTTCGGCCACAAAAAGTTTCAAGCAAAGTAATAATTGTGCCTGATTATTAGGGTTTATGGGGACAAGCAAGAGCATGGCCCATTGAAAATCAATCCTTTTTCCACTTTAAGTGAGGCCAGATTCAAGGATGTTTGCTTCCAAAGAATCTTACTTGGGCCATACACAAAATTGGATACAAAAAGTAATGTCAGTTTCTTTTTTTTTTTGAGGCCAAAAACAGGGGGATACACTCATTGGTGTTCACCCCAAAATTTATTTATAAGAAGAAAAAACGGGAAAAGACGGGAAGAGAGAAAAGGAAGCAGAAACTAAGGCATACAATTACACATCCCACTCATCTACCAATCTCGCGGAGTGTATCCCAACATTTTCTTTGTAGAACCTTTGCCCAGAAAAAAGGAGCGCATTTCTGCCAAGCCACAAGGCCCATAAAATGGCTATGGGTCTAAAGAGCTCCCGCAGTGGTATGCTCCTGGTGCCAACCAGCGAGCCGCAAAAGGAGGCCAAGTCTGTCATGCACAGCCAAGCCAAATTTGCCTCGTCCCAAATCGGAATCGTTTTCGGGCATTTAAAGAACAGGTGATCAAGGGACTCAACCGCCTCATCGCACAAAAGGCATCTATCAGAGATGGAGCCCAGAAGCCTAGCACAGCGATCTCTCGTCATCAATCTCTGCCTTCTGAACAACCATAGGAAGAAGCTGACACGCTCAGGGAGTCCCAGACTCCAAAAGAAGGCGCAATCTCGCACCAACTCCTCCGACCGTGACGGGGGAGGCCAGCAAATCGCCCCAAAAGCCATCCTAACCGAGAATGTGCCCGTACGCCATCCCCAATGGTCCCTTCCCGCAGACGGTCTTCCCACTCCTTGATAGAATCCAGCAACGAAAGAAAATCCTCAAGCTGCTAGTCCGAAAAGTTTGTGGAGAAGGTGGGGAACTAATTACCATCCGACCAGCAAGACGCAACCAACGCATTCTTATCAGCCGTTAGAGCATAGAGGCAAGGGAACCGCGTGCACAATGCCCCCCCCCCCCCCGTCCAATCATCAGTCCAAAAGGCGAAGGATTCGCCATTGCCAAGCACCAGCCTAAACAGTGAAAGATTACAGGTAAATACCTCCATCACCCCCTTCCAGAACGGCGCAGGAGACCCCACACGAGCATAAGGACTCGGCGGCGCACCACCGACATCGTAGATTTTGCGCAGAATGTTGCAACAGAAATCCTCCCCAAGGCCCCACACTCTGCTCGCCCATTTAAGAAGCAGAGCCTCATTCATTTGATCCAGCCTCCGGACTCCCCGGCCCCCCGCTTTTTTGGGGAGTGTGACTACATCCCACGCAATAAGGTGGATCCCCCCCGATTCCCCACCATGCCTGCCCCATAAGAACATGCGCATTAGCTTCTCAAGATGGCTACGGATCCCCTTCGGCAAGCGACGATGAGACAAGAAGAAAACAGGGATGGAGGAAAGTACCGCTTTTAGGAGGACCAGTCACCCCCTTTTGGAGAGAATGGCCGACTTCCATCCTGCGAGTCTCGCTTCGAGCTTCTCAACAACCTACAACCAGTCCCGCAACTTTGTTCTGCCCACCGTCAAAGGCATCCCAAGGTAGTCGATCGGAAGGGGGTTGCACTCCGACCCTAAAGCCTGGCCACAAGCAACAGCCTCTTCCTTAGGAAAGTCAGTTTCTTCAACTGTACCCACAAATTGGAGCTTTAGATGGCTTTTTTGCATGTCCAAATTACCTTAGGAAAGTCTCTCATCGTTTATTATTTTTTTATTGAAACAATTTTATATCTCGTTGGGAACCAATCTTTATTTATGTATCAACATATTTACTGGAGCATCTTCATCTTAGTTTTAGGCATATCCAGCATATGTCTACCCAACTCGCTGCCGTAAAGCATTACAGGTCTCAGCTTTATAGTATTTGTCTTTGTTCTTCAAAGATATCTTTTATCATAGAGAAAACTTGTAGCTCCTCCTCATTTCAACCAACATGTATTAATTCAAAGTGACGTCACATTTAATTGACCAATCTCTCCAAAAGGTCGAAATTGGGTATTCTAAAATCATCCTTCTTTATAGTCAAATGGGTTCCACCCATGCTTTACATTTTTCACATCTTTTAGCTTTATTGTCATTAAGCTTACATTACACATTACTATGTCCTTAGCCGAAAACCTACACCATGGGAGGCTCTCTCCAAAGCTCAAGCTTCATGTTCATCACATCTTTGTCACATCGAAAGCGGAAGCGGAACATGGAAAAAAGAATAAAGAAAATAATAACAGCGGGATTTTATGTGGAATCCTACTCCGTGAGGAGCGGGATGAAACCACGGGAGAAGCCCTCAACGGGGCGTGTTTGTCTATTGACTTTCTCAATGGATACAGGAGGTCTGGGGCTCCTTATATAGCCTTTCCAGAGCCTCCAAGTCCCACCACTGGACGATGTGAGACTAAACAACTGGGTGGGGTAAATGGATCTCCTCCAGGATCCATTTACCCTACTATAACTCAATAGGCGCACATAACAAATACTCCAACACTCCCCCTCAAGCTGGAGCATGCAATGCTCAGCTTGGACAAACATAAAGAAACTCAACTCAACGCTACAGGACACTACGGACAATATCAACCCAACGCGCACATTGCTGCAGTCGAGGACGTTGCTTCTCATGTCGTGCAGGTGAGGAGGACGAGCGGGCTGGAGTGTGAGTCAACTGAAGACTCGGAATCTGACCATTGAGTCTGAAACTGCGCCTGAAGTCTCCTCGTCGGAGAACTGAGTCTCTCCCATCTGGCTCAGAGAATGGTGCACTGCTCTGGTGTACCTATGATACCACATGAAAACTCTGGCCTGACAACTAGAAGAATGATGGGGGGAAAGGAAACATCGCCTGAAGTCTTCTCATCCCAAGGGTTTATCCACCAGACATCCTGTGCCTATACCTCCCAACAGAATGGGATCGCTGAAAGGAAACATCGCCACTTACTAGATGTAACCAGGTCACTCCTTATACAGAGTCATGCTCCTCATTCTTACTGGGGAGACGATGTTATTATAGCTTGTTACCTAATCAATCATATGTCGTCATTTGTTCTAGGTGAAAAGATTCCTTTCTCCCTTATCTTCCCTGAAAAAGATCTATTTTCCCTTACTCCTCGTATGTTTGGTTCGATTGCTTTTGTACACTAGTTGTCTCCTGGTACTGACAAACTCTCTCCTAGGGCTGTCAAGTATGTGTTCGTTGGGTACTCCAAAACTCAGAAGGGGTACAAGTGTTATGATCCATTGCGCAGGCGGTATCTTGTCAGTGCAAATGTTACATTTTTTTGAATCTGTTATGTATTTTTCAGCATCAGGTGATCAGTTAATACCCCCAGCTAATACTGATGCCATTTACATGTCACCACCACCACCATCACCACCACCACTACCACCAGAACCGTTACAATCCTGTGCACCTCCTATTACTATACACGTTTCACCACTACCATTTCATTATACCCGCAGGCCTGCTTCAGCTCATGGTTATTGCTCATCACCTAGCTCGCCTAAGGTATGTTCTGACGATATTAGTATTGATGGATCTGAAGATTTTTCTGAGCAGGATGTGTCACAGAGGACAGACGAGGACACAGTTGATTTAGATGTTCCTATTGCTATACGAAAGTCGAAGCGGAGCTGCGCATCGTATCCTTTAGCAGCTTCTGTATCATTTGAACGACTAACTGGAGATTTCAGGAACTTTGCAGTCGCATTGTCAGCTGTAGCTATACCACGGAATTACCAAGACGTTCTCAAGGATAGTAGATGGTGTCTAGCAATGGAGGAAGAAATGGCAGCACTTCAGTCTAGAGGAACTTGGAGTCTGGTTCCTATACACGCTGATGTGTCACCAGTGAGCTGCAAGTGGGTATTTACAGTCAAGCAGAATGCAGATGGCAGTATCGACAGATACAAGGCTCGTCTTGTTGCTCGTGGATTTACACAGACATACGGGGTGGACTATCTTGATACATTCTCGCCAGTAGCCCGCTATTCCACTCTACGGATCTTTCTGTCAGTTGCGTCACTCGTGAGTGGCCGCTATATCAGTTGGATGTGAAGAATGCGTTCTTATATGGTGACTTACAGGAGGAAGTCTACATGCAACAGCCACCAGGTTTTGTTGTTGAGGGGGAGTGTTCGAAGGTGTGCATACTTCATAAGTCTATCTATGGCCTTAAGCAGAGCCCGAGAGCGTGGTTTCAGAAGCTCTCAGACCTCTTTGAGAAACAGGGATACAAACGTTCTAATGTTGATCATTCCTTATTTGTACAGAAGACTTCCAGAGGTATTGTTGCAATCATGGTCTATGTAGATGACATCTTAATTACAAGTGATGATGTACAAGGAATAAAGGAGGCGAAAGAAATGTTGGGTCGTGAATTTGTCACCAAGGACCTTGGAGTTCTTAGATATTTTCTGGGACTGGAGTTCGCCAAAAATCCGTATGGGTTGGTAATGTCTCAGAGAAAATATGTCACTGACCTGTTGAGTGAAACAGGAATGCTTGGTTGCTGACCTGCTACCACACCAATGGACCCTAGTATGAAGCTATATGATGATGATACAGAGGAGGTGGATAGGAGAAGATACAGAAAACTGGTGGGCAAACTTCTGTATGTCACTATCACTAGGCCCGATACATCCTTTGTTCTGAGTCGAGTGAACCAATTCATGGAGCAACCACGTCAGGTTCACATAGATGCCATACATATGATACTCAGGTACCTCAAGTCATCTCCAGGTGCGGGTTTGCTGTTCAAGAAAGTCAAGGTGATCTCTATCTCAGCCTGTACAGATGCAGATTATGCAGGGTGTCCCAAGGACAGGAAGTCTACCTCTGGGTTCGATGTATATGTTGGAGATTCCCTAATCTCATGGAGGAGCAAGAAACAAACTGTGGTAGCAAGGTCTAGCGCTGAATCTGAATATAGGACTATGGCCCAGGTTAGCACAGAAATGATGTGGGTAAAGGCTGTGCTTACAGATTTACATATAGAAGTCCCACTTCCTATGGCTATAGAATGTGACAATCAGGCGGCCTTGTTCATTGCAAACAATCCAGCATTCCATGAACGAACCAAGCACATTGAAGTTGACTGTCACTTTATACGTGACATGATCCAGAAGGGATTCATTGCTACATCCCATGTTAGTTCAGAGAATCAAACGGCAGATATTTTTACCAAGGCATTACTGCGAGGCCCGTTTCAGAAGTGTGCGTCCAAGCTGAGCATGATTGATATCTATGCTCCATCTTGAGGGGGAGTGTAAACATATATTATTTACTTTTGTACTCGTTTGTTATTTTCCGTTCCTATCGTACTCTTTATGTAATTTACCCATAGGCTACTCTCCTATATAAGAGAGCCTAGGGCTGATGGAATAAACATGTTCTTCTGTTTTCCCAACAATAATTAAAGGAAAAATACAAAAAAATGATAACTCAAATAATCATCCCGTGAGACAAAACCCAAATTTCAGAATAGACAGACTAAAACGCGCATATCTTCCTCAAAGAGTTACTTTAATATTATATAAATTGGTAGTAAAAGAACTAGTAGTATTTAATTAGATTTTACATCTTTTATTATAGATGACTAATTTGAAGGAGATATAAAGGTCAGAGTTGTTTTGAGGGTCAAGACGTATCTTATTTACACCATGTATATTGTTTAATTTATACAAATGAAGCAGCGTGGAACGACAAATTGGGCTCAATTAGGGTTCTTCACCAGTTCAATTTTGTCAATTATCAAATAGGATTTTATTTTTCATCGAGTAAAATTAGAGTCAATTAAATAAAGTCGAGGTAATTTTATTTATAGTTAATCGAGTCTATTGCAATTTTATTTCTATTTTAAATAACGAGATCATTTGTGATCTCAAATTAATTAGTTGGTTAAAGTCTACTTCGGATTTAATTAGTTAGTTAGTTGCGCATGTTAGAAGATAAGTAGAATTTGTTAGGGTTTTTATTTTATTTATTTCCTTTTAATTTTAATTGCAATCCCCCTTCCCTCCTATATAAAGGGAGCAAGGTCTTATGTATTGAAACAGTTGAAGTTGAATCAAATTTGAAGTTTCTCCATTATCTCTCTCACTCTCCCTTCTCCCTTTACGCGATCTCCGCGATTCTTTTCTCTAAAATCCCTCACATCCAGTAGGTTTTCTCTTCTCCCACCCTCCAATTTCTTCCACCAAATATTTTCCACTGTAAAGAAAATCACCATTGAAATTTTTCAACTGGCATCAATTGGTATCAGAGCATGGCCCTCGAATCGTGCTCACGATCTGACGATCCATACATATGTTCGTATAGACACACAATGAAAGACTCATTTGGCAAAACATAAACGGCATGCTGAAGAAGCCTACAATAAAGAGTTGATGTTTATTTTGCTCGAATTTCAGTCGAGTCTATAGGAGTTGGCTGCAGATTTTCGGACCATGAGCGTCATCGGATCGACTCCACCACCATATGTGACGTTACAACCACCCAAAACTGTTGTCCAGGAGGTTCCAGAACCTCCTCCCACTTCCCCAATGATGCTGCCACCGATGTTGATCCCGGCTCCAGATCTGCTATCACCTATGAAGCCTTCCTAAGTACCCCTTACCTACTCCACAGCCCACAACCACGTTAACAATGTCATATCCACCCCAACATCACGAAATCCCCCACCAAACTTGCTGCTTCCCGCCTCTGCACTTACAAAACACCCCTGCCGCCCTCTCTCCTGCCCTGCCACCCTATCCAATCACCCCCCACTTCAGCCCCACCACTGCAGGAACCCCTACCCAAAGTCCACATTCCCATGCCCCTCTCTGTCACGCTAAAAACCCCATTGGGACCCCCTCCTACCAAACTAGTAAAGGAAGTTATTAACTTCGCATCACTGAAACGCATGAAAAATAGTAAATAATTTGCAAATTCGAAGTGTTCATTATATGAACGTCAGTTTTAACATAATAAACATTTTATGCAAAGCGAAACCATAAATTAAAAGAAACAAATTCAAACATGGTTTCGAATATTCTTATTATATTAGAAAGAGATTACCTCTTGAAGTGTAAGTCTCTAAAGAAAGAGACCTCTCGAATGAACTTCGATCTGAGAACTCTCCTCTTGCGGACGCGATAATGAGTCGTGTATCTTCCCACGAACTTTGATATCTACTTCTTCTTGAAGTTGTCCACCTAAGGATGATGCCAAGAAGATCTCAAGCTTCTGATTTCGTCTGACAAAAGCGAGTTCGCTTGCACATATGCAAAGTACGGTGAAGAAGACGATCTTCTCTTTCTCAGGGCCACGCCTAGGAAGAGAAGATAAAGGCTTGATGGCGAACGAGTTGAGCTATGAGAGAGAGAAAGCATTTTTTTTGAAATCCTGAAATAGGGGGAGACACTCGACGGTGTTCGCCCCATCTTTTATTCAAAAAGCAAGAACAGAAACAAGAAAAAAATACATAAACTATGGCCGAAGGAGCGACCATTTACAACACCCACTCCTCCACCAAACTCTTGGCATGTATCCCCACATTTTCCTTATAAAAACGTTGTCCCGAGAAGAGGAAGGCATTCCTCCCCAGCCAAACAGCCCATAGGACGGCCAGCGGGTAGACCATCTCCCTCCTAAATCTAGTCCTATTCGCCACCAGCGAGCCGCAAAACGTCTCGAGATCATCAACGCAACACCATGCCAGCCCGGTCCCTTGCCAAACCTGAAGCATCTTGGTGCACTTGAAGAACAGATGCTCGACGGATTCAATCGCCTTCTCGCAGAGTAAGGACCTGTTAGAGATGGATCCAAGAAGCCTGGCACACCGGTCCCTTGTCATCAGCCTTTGTCTCCAAAACAACCATAAGAAGAAACCAATTCACTCAGGTAACTTGAGAGCCCAAAGGAACGCACAATCGCGAATCAAAATCTCCGAGCGTGAAGGCGGCGACCTGCAAATAGCCCCAAAGGTCTTCCTAACCGTGAACTGACCCGCACGCCAACCCCAATGGTCTCTCCCCTCCGATGGGCGCCCCACCTCCTTGATGGCATCCAGCATGGCCAAGAAATCATCCAATCTCTGGTCTGAGAAATTAGAGGAGAAAGTCGGGCACCAATTTCCATCCGACCAACAAGCTGTCACCGACACAAATTTATCTACAGCGAGAGCAAACAATCGCGGGAACCGCGTGCAAAGGGGTCCCCCCCCCCCCCGTCCAGTCGTCCGTCCAAAAAGCAAAAGACTCGCCTCCACCAAGGATTGGCCTAAACAAAGATAAGTTCTTGGAGAAAACCTCCACGATCCCCCTCCAGAAGGGAGTCAAAGAGTCCATCTGATCGTCCGACCTCGGAGGCGCCCCCACAACACCGTATATCTTGAGCAGCACGGTACAGGACAGATCCTCCCCAGGTCCCCAGATTCTGCTCGCCCACTTAAGAAGCAAGGCCCCGTCCATTTGTTGGAGACACTTCACTCCCAGCCCTCCCTGATTCTTCGTGATCGTAATATCCTCCCACTGAACAAGCTGGATGCCCCTCGATTCCCCCCTCTGATTGCCCCATAAGAAACCACGCATCCGCTTCTCCAACCGCTCTCTAATACCCTTAGGAATACGTCGGTTCGAGAGGAAATAGATCGGGATGGAGGAGAGAACCGCCTTTAGGAGCACCAAATGCCCCTCCCCCCCATAAAACAGCAGACTTCCACCCCGCTAACCTCGCTTCAACCTTCTCAACGACTCTCAACCAATCCCTCATCCTCGTTCTGCCCGTAGCCAAGGGCATCCCCAAATAGTCCAACGGTAAAGAGCCGCATCCTGACCCCAACGCTTGCGCACAAGCATCGGCCTCCTCCACTGAGAGACCAATAGGGACGACCTTCGACTTATTAGCATTCATAAACATCCCGGAGAGTTCGTTGAAGATTTCCAAAGCCATGGCCATGCCACCCGCCTCCGCAACCCCCCCCCCTAATGAAGAATAGAGAGAAAGTATTGGACGTGTATTTGAGAGCCTTTAACTCTCAAGAATTCTCTCTCAAAGATCACTGCAACTTGGGCTCTCAAAAGGCAAAGGTATTCACGTGTTGAAAGAGAGAGGCATGCCCTCTCTTTTGTACATGAGGGGGATGTCCCTTGGAGTCCTACTCCTAAAAGGGGCGTCCATCATGAGAGCTCTTAAATGATTATCTAAATGCAAGGATCAAATCTCATCCTTCAATAAATAGGAGTCATATTTGCCCAACTAATTACATACAAAATAAATAGAGGAATAGCCAAAACTTAGGAGGCTCCCAACAAAATTTAGGACTCCATAGTGGACGTCCATGTAAAGCCTACATGGGGCGTCCACCTTGTCCTATTTTTGGTTACAACTTCTTTTATTCCATTATCATGATTTAATTATAAAACCATAATTGGGTATTTTGAGGGTTTCCTCATAAAATATGAATCTTATTCATAAACCCAAAATAAAATGTAAATCTAATTTGTATTCAATTTTCAATGCGAATCATAGGTATACCTCGAAATAATACATGAATCATAATCATATATAAATATATAAATTAACTATTATAAATCAATATCCATATTAATTAAACACATGATGTGGATCATATACACAAAATCTCGGATATACACATATCCATGATAATAACAACTATTATCATTTTACTGATATCATTTAGTACGAGTCCTAATCCAATTAGGACTCGTGAGCAGAAAACTCAGATACTTGGAGATAATGTCAAGAAGATCATACTATCTACGTATAGTGACTTGAAATTTGGATAACTATCCAAATTCAGGGTTTACATCACTTTTAGCAAAAATGCAATACACTCCTATGTTTGAGCTCGAGCTGAAATGACTCACACTCTAAGTGAACTCAACGAAATGCATCACTATGTGAGCTAGAGAATGTATCGGTGAGTTAAACCCAACTTACTTGACCATTTCTAATCATAGTCCAAACTATTTTTGGAGCTTAGAAATGAGCTCAATGAGTGTGTTCATCTCCATTTCCACTACCATTTCACTTTCCAACATTGGATATTGAAATTAGAATTGGAATTGAACATTTGATTCAAATGAAATTATACTTAATCTAATTAATTCTCAAATCATTAAGACAAGAAGTGGAGTCACTATAATCCATCAGGTTTCATCATTTCCTCATAACAGAAGTGTCAAGGTAGCTGATCTATTAAGATAGATTTAAACCTGAGTATTACCAATATTCGTTTATCCTTCATACTTGAAGACTTTGATACATCCAAAGTTCAAACCCTACTTTGATTGTCTTCTTCGGAACATGTCAATAGATTTCTCAATCAATAATCTGGCGACAATATTAATCATTTACTTTCCAAAAGCATATATTAATATCTCGAATTCGTGTCTTATTTCATAAACAAGATGACCATGAATGGAATTCATTATGATCCCAAATTATTTCATGAGTGAGCTCTGTCTCAAGCCCGGGTAAATGAGGAGGGTTGCGCGTTAGGTAGCCGACAACCAGCGTAGGAGAGATAAATTTGTAAATAGTGTTCTTAAAGTTCTTCTAAGAACAATATTTATGAATTTATCTCGAAACCGTTCGGATCTTTTAAACATGGATTTAAGCAAACATACAGATTTTGTTGGGGCGTTCCCTACTTGCGACGCGTTGCATCGCCTGAATGCAATGAAAAAATGGCAAGGGCCGCTACATCGCAGTCTGGATGTAGTTCAAAATTTACAAGGGTTCTCGGATGAGGAACGCATGCGGGTAAATAAGCTAGTTCCGCTGCATCACCGCCCGGATGCAGTCCAAAATTTGCAAGGGTTCCGCATAATGGACGCATGCGAGTAAAGAAGTTAGTCCAAAAGAGATTGCAAAGGAAGTTATGGATTGGTAGTTGGAATATCGGTACTTTAACTGGAAAATTGATGGAGATAGTGGATACAATGGAAAGAAGAAAGATTCATATATTATGTCTTCAAGAGACTAAATGGGTTGGAGAGAAAGCAAGGGAGATCGAGAAGACAGGATTTAAACTTTGGTATTCAGGTAAAGATAAGGGCAGAAACGGTGTTGGAGTGGTTGTTCATAAAGATTTGAAGGATTGTGTGGTTGAGGTGCAAAGATTTGGGGATCGGATTATTTTGCTAAAGTTGGTGCTTGAAGAAGAAATTCTGAATATCATCTCAGTTTATGCACCGCAAATTGGTTTAGATGAAAGGACTAAATAAGCTTTCTGGGAGGATCTGGATAAGATTTTACAAGGAATCCCACAAAGAGAGATGGTTTGCATAGGTGGAGATCTTAATGGACATGTAGGAAAAGATGTTTCAGGGTATGCAACTGTGCATGGAGGTCATGGTTTTGGGGATAGAAACGAAGAGGGAAAAGTCATTCTGGATTTTTTAACTGCATATGATCTTTTCATAGCAAAGACTCTTTTCAAGAAGAGGGAGGAGCATTTAATTACTTATAAGAGTGGCTCAACTAGAACACAGATAGATTACTTTGCGTTGAGGAGAAGAGATCGGTTGTGTTGCAAAGATTGCAAAGTAATCCCTGGAGAGAGTTTGACAACCCAACATCGCTTATTAGTCATGGATTTACAAATAAAAGGGTTGGTAAAGAAAAGAAAGGTTCCTAAGATCACTAGAACTAGGTGGTGGAATCTTCCGCTGAAGCAATCAAGCTTCAGGGAGAAGGTTTTAGAAGACTTATCTCGGGATTGTAGCGGTAGTGCAAACGAGATGTGGGAGGCAGTAGCATCTTGTATCCGAAAGGTAGCCAAAGAGATGCTAGACGAGTCAAAAAGAGGAGCTCCGGGTCAAAAGGAGGCTTGGTGGTGGAGTGAAGGGGTGCAAGAGAAGCTAAAAATTAAAAGAGCTTGCTTTAAAGCTATGTCTAAGGATAGAACAGAGGAAACTGTCACAGACTATAAAATAGCGAAGAAGGAAGCAAAGAAGGCTGTAAGCGAAGCTAAGTCAAAAGCTTGTGAGGTTTTGTATAAAAATCTCAACTCTAAGGAGGGCCAAAAGGATATATTCAGGTTGGCCAAAGCAAGAGAAAGAAAGACCAAAGACCTTTCTCAAGTGAGATGCATTAAGGACGAGGAAGGTCACGTGCTTGTTACTCAGAAGGATATAGAGACTAGATGGGAGCAGTACTTCCATAAACTTTTCATTGGAGAAGGAAATAGAGAGATCACTTTGGGTGATCTAGCTAGTAGTGAAAGTTACTTGAATCGTGCATGTTATAGACGAATACAAAGAAAAGAAGTAGAGGAGGCTTTGAAGGTTATGAGACCTGGGAAAGGTGTTGGACCGGATGACATCCCTGTAGAAGTATGGAAAGTTTTAGGTGAGCGTGGTTTGACTTGGCTTACGAATCTATTCAATGTTATTTGGCGAAGCAAGAAAATGCCTGAAGATTGGAGGAGTATCATGGTGCCTCTGTATAAGAACAAAGGAGACATTCAAAATTGTTCAAATTACAGAGGTATCAAGCTGATGAGTCACACTATGAAAATTTGGGAACGTGTGATCGAAAAAAGGTTGAGGCAAGTTTCCCAAGTAAAAGGAAACCAATTCGGATTCATGCCAGGTCGCTCAACTATTGAAGCCATCCATTTGCTGAGGAGAACAATGGAGATTTATAGAGCTAAAAGGAAGAATCTCCATATGATCTTTATTGATTTGGAGAAGGCTTATGATTCCGTCCCACGAGAGATACTGTGGAGAGTTTTGGAGAAGAGACAAATACCTGTCCTATACATTAATCTCATAAAGGATATGTATGATAGGGCTTTATCTTGTGTAAGGACTCCGACAGGGAAGACTGACTATTTTGATATCATTGGTTTACATCAAGGTTCAGCTTTGAGTCCATTTCTTTTTACTTTGATTATGGACGAGTTGACAAGTCACATTCAGGATGAGTTACCTTGGTGTATGTTATTTGCTAATGATATTGTGTTGATTGACGAGACTAGAGATGGAGTAAATGAGAAGCTTGAGGTTTGGAGACATGCATTGGAGACTAAAGGTTTTCGTATAAGTAGGGCTAAGACGGAATATATGGAATGCACCTTTGATGGAAGCAATGGTGAAGGAATCGAGATGAAGATTGGTGACGATAACATTCAGAAGAGAGATTCTTTTAGATATCTGGGATCTATTTTGCAACATGATGGGGAAATTGATGGAGATGTTACTAATAGAATAAATGCAGGTTGGCTAAAGTGGAGAGGAGCCTCCGCTATTCTCTGTGATAAGAAAATTCCTTTAAAAATTAAAGGAAAGTTTTACAAAGCAGCTGTGAGACCTGCTATGCTTTATGGTTCTGAATGTTGGCCTGTGAACCATAGACATGTGCAGAGAATGGATGTAGCAGAAATGAAAATGCTAAGATGGATGTGTGGACATACACGTAAAGATCGGATTCGAAATGATGCAATCAGAAAGAAAGTTGGTGTAGCTCCGATCGAGGATAAGATGCGAGAAAACCGCTTAAAATGGTTTGGTCATTTGCAAAGAAGGTCAACTGATGCACCGGTTAGGAGATGCGAGTGTTGGGATGTTGAGCCGGCTAAGAGAGGAGGAGGACGGCCCAAGAAGTGTTGGAAAGAGACTATACGAAGGGATCTTAGTTTTTTGGATATAAGTCCGAGATTGACCCAAGATAGATCTGAATGGAGGCGAAGAATCCATGTAGCTGACACTACTTAATTGTGGGAAAAGGCTTTGTTGTTGTTGTTGTTGTAGTGAGCTCTGTCTCCCGGTTCATCAAGTATGAGCATGTATGATTCTTTTGAGATATCATACTTTTCATATGTCTTCATATACACACCAACTCATCGGTATAAGGACTTTAGTTAGGCCACCAACCTATTGATCTGTCAAATATGTACACTCAAGCATATAGATGCATATTTGTTTCCTATCAAAGGATGTGTGCATGACGGTGGCAGTTACGATTCACGTCTTAGTTTATCTCAACCTCATCAAGTCAACTCTTTGACTTGATTATATTAACACCTTCGAATCATTATTCTTATGCAGAGGACCTACATCAAGAAGTCGCTCAAAAATCAATCTTTAGAGAAAGATTGCCATCTATTTCTCAGACTGGAGATCATTATTGAATATCACATGTTAAAGTCAGTTGTTTCCTACCAACTGTATGGCATTTAATATAGCAAATGTACATAACCCTAATTGTACAAAAGGACCTTAACATTAAATGCCTTCATAAATATTCATTTCAAATGGACATGATAAATAATAACTTTTATTGCATTAGTGGATCGTCAACGGCTTACAAGTCCAACATCTAACCCCACCGCCTTCGCCCCTTCCCACATTCATGCACAACCATCGATGCCTCTACTGATGTGAGACCCTCCCTCATCGTTACCACTACGTGTCAGATCCCTTCCCGACAAGACATCACCACCTAGGATGGCAATGCCTCCGCTATAGATCGGCGTGGTCCCATTACTAGAGAACCCGATGCCATCTCTGCTTTCCTTGCAAGTGTCGTCACCTCCTATGTCTACCTTGTCGCCACAGTCGATTGGGGAGGAAGACTAACAAGGATTTTTCTTTCCATCTCAATGCAAATCGTATCCCATAATAAAAGGAAGCTGCATTGGGTGATTTGCAAAGAACTACCCCATAAAAAGGTTGTTTATATAAAGATTAAAGATGAGAAGGATAAAAGGAGAGTTATTTTAATTGAAGGGTAGAAATTTTGTAGACATACCCTTCAATCGAAAGAAATTATAAATGTTACATTAAAAAGAAGAAATTGGAGGAAATTGACCCATCAATTTTAAACGGAATCATGCAACCACAGATCATGGCGAAGTCGTCGACATTATGGAAAGGGGTAACAGAGGTGATCCTGGAGCTGAGTGAGAAGCTATGCCCGGTTCTTGATGACAGATCTGGCTTTCACTTTTGGCGGGATAATTAGACAGGGAGTGAGCCTCTGGGAGAACGGTTCTCGCATCTCATGCAGCTGGCAGACAACAGAGAGGCGAAGGTGCAGCATATCTGGACACAGGGTTCTTGGTCTCCAACTTTCTCTTCGGTTTTGTTGGATCAGAGGGTTGAGGAATTCTTAGTGTTACAGGCAGAGTTGGTAAGGATGGAGGGGCCAACGAGAGGCAGGGATCATTTTGTATGGGGTGATGGGAGATTCTCCGTGAATAGGGCATATCAGTATTTGGTGGAAGATGGAGGTGAGGTGAATGAGGAGGTTGCTACTGATAACAGGTTGACATGGAGAAGCAAGGTGCCCAACCGCATCAAGATCTTTCTTTGGCCACTTCGGCTTGGTAGACTCTCCACGCAGGTTCGTCGGAGGTAGGAGCTGGGGGTCGAGGGTGATCGTTGCATCATATGTGGGGTGGAGGAAGATGTGAACCACATGTTCTTTCTTTACCCTTCTTCTTCCTAGATTTCGTGCATAATGAACATCCCCTGGGTTGATGGTGTGAGGTGCGACAGTTTTGGCATGACTTCAGATCCATATGCGGTTTTGGACACGAGGATTGTGCCCTGTCGTTTGCACTTCTTTGGGCGATTTGGTGTGCGAGAAATGAGACCATTTGGGGAGGGCAAATTTGTTATACAGAAAATGTAATTGATCACTGTAGAGCATTGTGTGCATCTTGGAGCTTGTAACGTGTTGTAACACATTTTCTTAACTTTCAATTTAATTTTTGAGGTGGGTCCCAACTTGGGAGGCCACCCTCTTTGTTCCTCAAAAAAAATGATTTGTATGCGGTGCACATATGAGATCCTTTGTTGAGAAGTGTTCGTGTTCATGAGCTTTGCAACATGGTCGACTATCGATAAACTTGAGAGCTTCGGGGAAGGATTTCTTACTAGGTCGATTTGCGAGAGTAGTTCATCTCGAGGGAAGCAAGCCGTGGCTTCCAACTAGATAAAAGCTATGTAGGTCTCGTATCACACTCGACAAGGCTAAGTCAGTCGGACCTTCAGAAACAACCATCAGAGCGCCCTCTTCCTCTCCTGTAAATCGAGAAAACTTCGTCCTAGACCCGACCCAATCTAGTAGTAAGCAAGCAATCATCAAATCTCAAAAAACAACTTTGTTCTTCCATATATAATAATTGGTGGGAGGTTGAAAGGTCTTTTCGGGAAAAAATCCTAGACCCATAATGAAATTTAGCTGCATTGCTTAGTTGATTAAAAAATTGCTTCTTTGCGTTCTCCCGGTCCGAACGGAACCACATGACTCTTAGACACCATCACAGTCCTGGGACAGACCTAGGATGCGACGGTGGAATCCATATACATGATGTTAAACTGACTTCTCGGATAGCTGGCACAAAGGAGGGGGAAAGATTCATTCGCATAGTACACGAGAGCACTATACCTATTCTACGAGGCAGGAATGAAAATAATGATTTCCAACTATATATGATGGAGGGAGCTTTTTTAGATTCTAGTTCGAACTTTCTCTATCTCACCAAATGAGAGAAACCAAAGAAATCGAGCAGGGTGGCATCGTCTATATCTCCTGAGAACCCATCCAGGGAGACAGTTGGACTAGACCAAGCCCCCCAGACCCCCCAACAAAGAAAGCGTTAGATTAGACTTTTCCGAGACACAGAGGGGGACACCTTGTTCTCCGGAACCATGCGCCTGAAACTTCCTGCAAGTTCTTATCGTGCTAGATTATAGACTTCCGACACCATTGACATCTGATGATGGGAATGATGAAAGGAAGCGCAGTTCCGGAATGAGAAGCAAGTAACCTATAGAGACTTTGGCTTGGTTTTAAGTCCAGAACGACTACTTGAGGAATCTCGAGCCGCAGATATATAGTGGTGAAGCCCCGATAGATTTTAATTAGTGGAGAATAAAGGTGTGGATCTGACCTCTCTAAAGCACGAGTCTCCTATCAGCGGAACTAATTACTAAAATGTGTAGGAAGAGCCAACAGTCATTTAGGGCATCAAAGACGCGTATAAAGAGGGAGGTCGGAGATACAGGGAGCTCACTAGTTAATTTCTCTTTGACAGGAAACATACGATTTTCTGAAAAGTCCTGCCTTTCAACGTAGTTTGCCCTTTTTCGAAAGGAGTATGTAGATAAAACTTCCCAATCCCTCAAGGATGGTAGGTTATTAGGCCTGGAAAACAAGAGGAAGAAGAACCCTAGGGTCAATCCCCTCACTAAGGAAAGTTAGGACCATGACGAACTCTTTGAGAGACTCCCATAAGCCGTGTGCACACTCTTAGACCCCTACTTCTATGAAGTTGAGGGGAAAACGAGTCAGAGGTGTGTACTTTATAAATCAGGAAGGAATAAATAAAATAAAAACTTAAGGAATCACAGGAATAAAGACAACTGACATCAGGAATAACTAAGAGAGAAGACCACTCTTCATAATCAAACAGTCTAGCCCTAAGGAGAGAGGAAGCTGAAAGTAGAGCACTTAGGAGAGAAAGTTGAAGGTTCTCCTTCGAGTCTTCAATTCTGATCATATAGCATCTTGCTTGAATTGACCTATGAAAGCTTGACCATATGACCTCGGATGAGCAGATGGAAGCAGTGCTCGGAAGAAGGAATATAAATCAAGGCAGAGGAGGCGAATCTATACTTGTATTTCATTCTCGGTGTAGTACATTTGTATTAGGATAGGAATAGGTTGGCTTGATCAGGGGAATCTCCCCTAAGACAAGGTAGACATGAGGGCTGAGACTTCAACGAGGGTAAGAAAAGCAGGCTAGTATGGCTTTAATCTAGTTCAAAAGCACTCGAAAGACAACTTATCCACTGAATCCAAGCTATTGGATTAAGGTCGAGGATGGGGATAAAAAAGCAAGCCTAGGCAAGAAGCTGGAGTGTCAGAGGCGATTGAAAACTAAAGTTTATAAGGGATTGGACTCTCTCCCACATATCAGGCAGGCAATATAGCGCAAACAGTCAAGAGCTCACTCCAATAAAAACAACTAGTGGGATTTTAGGAACGATGTAGTGGTGGAACTAGTGAGCAAGTAAGGTAGAAATAGTGGCATCCCTCTTTTCCTCTATTCAATCAGGACCGAGGCTTTCCTAGCAAGATAAGCATCTTGGATCCTCTCATTTCTTATTTAATTTTTTTTTTTAGTTTGGGATTCTGATTAAATGAATTACTTCTGTTGATGCTCCGTTGTGTTTTATGTTGGTAGATGGATTCTAAGATGCAAGATTGCCCGATTCTTTTGTTGCCAAAATGAAATCAAGCAATTTGGAATGCTGGTTGCGGATGAAGGAGATCTATGGTATTATTTCTGTTGCTTTGGTCTGGAGAATCCTTGTTGGTTGCTGGAACTTTGAGGAAGGATGAATAAGTTTAAACCACTGGAATGTTGTTGGGAAGGAGAAATCCGTTTATTAGGAAATTCATATCTACAGTTTCTTGGAGGTTTTGGCCTGGCAAATGCCTTGGCATTCTCTTGACGAAGTGCATACATCTCTTGATGTGTCCACAACAGCCAAGTAAACTTAAGCCCTTTAACTCTCTTTTGGTTTCATCTTTAAGGTGTTTATTATCCTTTTTTTCAGTTGGTGGGATCTCTCCAAAAGGATTTTGATTGGTAGCACAAGGGTTGATTTATGGAAATGGAGATTGGAGAAGTGCACCCTTTTGTTTTATGAGGAAATGTACCATCTTTTGAGGCTTATATTCTCTTTATCTGGAGAATTATGATATCTACTTCAAAGGGAGAAATGCTGGTTGAAGTTGCCGGAGGCTAAGAGCTTGCTGGAATTCTGGATATGTAATGCAAGGAGCTCATTTGGAAAAGGCTGGAAGGATTGGGGTTTGTCTGGCTAATGCTTAGGCACCTTTCATGATGAAGCGTGTACATCTTAAGATGTGTGCACAACATTTATGCCATCTTTATCCTTCGTTACTATTATAATCTTGGTTATTTGGCCTTTTTACATTGAACATGATTTATTGATTGCAATGGTTAATTTTCTATTGGTTTCAAGAATTTAGTGCTGGCAAGTAGTGTGGGCAGTCCGCTTCAAATCTGATGCTGACTTCGATGGTCGAATTCAAGGAAGTGTGCACATCAATATGATATGCACACACAAAGCTTAGCACCTTTTACTAGAGTTTTGTTTTCATCAGAAACATTTCTTTTGTTGATACTCAAATGACAAGTTTCTATGGACAGCTAGGTTAATCAGGTTTTAGAAGGAAAGAATGCTCCACAATTGAAGCATGGTGTTGCTATTAGATGGAGAAGAGCTAGGCTTATGGGGAATTGTTTGCAAGAGGCTGGAATGCTTGCAAAATTGACTGACAATCTGAATTCAGTCACTTCTTGCAAAAGAAAAACTGCTGAATACTTACATAGAATCTGCTACAAGATTCATTGACAGCAAGAAGTAGTTGAATACTTCCATAGAAGCTTCTACAAGATTCATTGACAGCAAGTATGACTATGATACTCTGTCTCTTGGATAGTTGTTATCGCTAAATATCTATCAGGAGAATCAAACTCTTTGGCCTTAATTTTTGCTTTGAAATGCATGTGACAACCAGATTGACAAAAAGGACATTACTGCTTCTGTATCATGAGCAGGGGAATCATGATGGATTTGGGAACTGCAAACAATGAAAGGTGTATATGCTAACTGTTTCAAGACAGATTGATAAACAAAGCCCAATCAACTGAAGAAAATCATATCATAATGATATGTTAACAGTTTTGAGGCATTCATTCTAAAGAATGTTGGAGGACAAAGAAGAGATCTGGCCAAAAGAATCCAGACTGTCCAACTTTGGCTGCAGTATACTTTCCCGAGTGCTGACCTCCACACCCAGAGGTGTAGCAGTGGGCAAGGACACCCAGAGGCATGTCTATATACAATCAGCCCCTTCCTTGAAAATTTGACAATTATTTAATTAAGAACTAATTTCATGTTTACTTAATATATTTCCAACATTAATTTCAAATCAATTTAATTAATAAAAAATAATCAAGTAGCTTTTTTGAGTTTAAATAGAGCTATTATTTTGTATTTAAGGTGGATGCTTTTCTGATTTATTTAAGGACGTTTTAAAAGATGCTCTTCTGATTTATTTAAGGACATGATATGAAGGATGCTTTTCTGATATAAATTTAACATGTTTTAACTTTGGGGATTATTGTGTCTTTTTCAGTTTCTATTTTCATGTATAACGCACATTGTAGCTTGTAACTTTTCAAAGTTCGTGACAAAAAAGGGTCACCCGAACCCCAAATATCGAGCTTATGAGTAAAAAAGATTGAAAAACAAGTTTATGCTCGTGAATTTGCTGTTATCCAATTGAGAAACATGTTATACTGCTAAATGTGCAGTATATTGCTTGTTACATCTAGAAATTTTATGTGCAAGGAAAAGAAAATAGTACACCAACCTTGATAGAAGAAAACAAATGTGCAACCCCAGTCTGGGACCAATCTTTGCCAACCAGAGGCATGAACTGCCCAAGAACATCTGATCTGCCGTTTGATTAGCAGTGTTAATGTAAGCAGAACAAATCACTACAGTTTACTTGATTTAGTGCAGTTTCAACCGGAAATTGAAAATTGAAGATTTAAAATTAACCATAATCAGAGAACAAAGTTACAATCAAAAAAATAAAGATTAGGCCATACTGACTTGTTTAACAATCAATTTAGAACTTATGACAGGCAACCCTCTAGTTGCTGGCTCAATTCAGGAAGCTTATTTATATTAACCTGGTTTCTGTAAGCTGCATTAAGCTCGTGTTGGCATTAAATAATTACTTGGATATAATATGGAGTGTATGCTTAGGGGAGAATCATGTTGTTATGAGATGGCCTGATTAGTTGGGTCAGTGGTAGTCGGCCGATTTTTAAATAGAATTTTTTGCTGTGTATTTTTTTATGTTGTTATATTGTTGTATATTTATTTTATATTATAGATTTTGTTTATGTTGTATATTTAGTATATCATTGTTAGTAACTTATCGTGTTGTACTAAGGAGTTTATACACTACTTCCATAAAACAGACCCCGAATGTGGAACGGATCCGAAAATCCTGCAACCCCAGGAGGATGGGGAGGGTGCACCTGCTCCCTCATAGCCCCCCCCCCCTCCCAGGCTCGCTGACTGGGAAGCGAGACCTTCGTTCTGGTAGGGTATGGCAGTTCTTCAACTAGGTTCAGCAAAACATATGGTGCTTCGTGGATATAGAATGCGAGCATGATATACCTTTTCTATGATCAGGTTGAAGAAGCTGACTTTTTTGTTATATTTCTTCAGCTCATGTCGGCATTTAGCAATGACCAGTTGTTAGGCTCGGGCCCAACTTGCCATGTTGATTACAGCTCCAAATGTTTAAGCCCAAGTTGTGGGGTAATAGTCACCATTACTTGTAACCCACTCTCACACTTTGTGAGTACTAGATGTGAGACTATACGTAGGTATAAAAAAATCACTCCACTTATATTCGCAACATCCTCTTGCAATACAATCCATCACTTATTCCCAACAATAATAATGGTCGCACGCTTTAAGCATACCTTTCCTCCTAACTTTTTGTTAGGTAGGGGTGGCTCCACCTCTCGGGTAGCATTCTCCATTATTAGAAGAAACTTGCTCTAATACCATTTGTGATGATGTCTCGAGCCTAGACTCGAGTCATTATAGAGGACAACTAGCCCTTCGCAACTTGTTGGGCTCCGACCCAACTGGACTAGTTGACACCCAAATAATGCAAGTCCAAGTTGTGTAATAGTAGTCCCCAGTACTTATAATTCACTCATACTTTGTGAATACTATGTTTGGCTATTATAGAAAAAATGTGAGCCATATTACATCATGGTCAATGTCAAGATGTTACCTTTTTGTCGTTTTTTTGACGCATCATTTTCTTTGTAACGTCTAACAGATGCTTCTAAAGTCGATGGACGGTCTTTTTTTTAGGCTCAAAAAAGGGGGAGACACTCAACGGTGTTCGCACCAATATATTAAAAAAATAAGTAAAGAATGTTACAGAAAGGGAGAAATAAAAAATATAGTACTACACCCATAATAGAGAACCGAAAAAGCAACAGAATAAGATCACCCCAAAAAAGCCACCTGCGGGCTACGCTGCACACCAATCATCCGGAAGACGCGAGCAAAGGAAAAGAACGTTCTCCCTGCGGGCTACTCTACAGAAGCTATGTTACATTCTCCCTCAGATTTTCACGAGATCCTCCTTCTAGTGTGAGGCATGCCAGCTTGGGAAGCATCACCGTTCCTCCTTTCCATCCCGTCAGAATCAGAGCAGTTCTCAGTTATTTGAGCTCTTTCATTTAGATATCTGGGGTCCGAGTCGTGTTCCTGATCACCAGGGACACCATTTTTATCTTGTTGTTATCGATGATTTTTCTAGACTTTCTTGGGTCTTTTTATTTAAGAATAAGTCTGAGGTTGGTTCTGTGATCAAATCTTTTATTAATGAGATAAAGAATATTTTTTCTGCCAATGTCAAATATATTCGTTCTAATAATGCTTTTGAGTCCTGCACCTTACAGCTTTCTGACTTTCTTAGATCTCTTGGCATAGTTCACCAAGCCTCATGTGCCTATACATCCCAGCAAAATGGTGTTGCCGAGCGCAAACACCGTCACTTACTTGATGTGACCTAAACATTGTTGATACAGACTCGTGCTCCTCATGCCTACTGAAGAGATGTTGTCCTCGTGACTTGCTATCTGGTGAACCGCATGCCTTTGTCTGTGTTGGAAGAGAAGATTCCTTTCTCGGTTGCGTTTCCCAAGAAGGATCTTTTCTTTCTTACACCTCGTGTGTTCGGTTCAGTTGCTTTTGTTCATAATGTCTCTCCAGGAGCTCTCTCCCAGAGTTGTCAAGTATGTTTTTGGCGGCTACTCTCGTACCCAGAAGGGGTATCGTTGCTTTGATCCGCTCAAGCAAAAATACTTTGTTAGTGCTGACGTTACCTTTCTTTGAGTTTGTCATGTATTTTTCTCCTACAGGTGATAGACAAGCCTCGTCTGACTCTGACGATGAGATCTATATGCCTCCACCTCCTATTATCGTACCACCACCTCGCTCTACTCCTGCTCTACTACCACCTCCTCAACCACCACCACCACCATAGCCACCACCTACACTTATTCTTGCCTCTACACCTGCTCCTGTAGCTCCACCTCGTACTGTGACTCAGTTTTTGCCACATGTTTTTACTCGTAGGTCTCACTCGGTTCCCCCTACTCACATGCCTTGCCCATCATCCAGCATGCCTCAAGTGTGTAATGAGCACATTGTTTCTACCGATGGCACTACTGAGTTGTCTGTGCAGCAATATTCCATATGTGATGAGCAGGTTCCCTTGGCAGATGGACTTGATGTGTCGATTGCTCTGCGAAAGCAGAAACGTAGATGTGCTACTTATCCTCTTACAGCCCAGGTTTCCTTGAGCAGACTGTCAGAAGATTTCAGGAGGTTTACCTTGGCACTATCAGTCATGGAGATACTACAGACATATCAGGAGGCTCTTCAAAAAAGTCAGTAGAGATTATCCATGGAGGAGGACACGTGGTACGTGGAGTCTTGTTTCTGCTCCACTTGACGCATCCGTTGCGGGATGCAAATGGGTGTTCACTGTGAAACACCGAGCAGATGGCAGTATGGATCGCTATAAGGCAAGACTTGTGGCACATGGGTTCACTCGGACATATGGGGTGGACTATCATGATACTTTCTATCCAGTTGCCAGACATTCTACTCTGTAAATTCTATTTTCTGTTGTTGTGACACGAGATTGGCCCCTTTACAAGCTTGATGTGAAGAATGCCTTCCTCTATGGTGATCTACAGGAGGAGGTTTACATGCAGCAGCCACCTGGATTTGCTACTGAGGGGGAGTGTCAGAAGGTTTGCAGGCTTCATAAGGCTATCTTAGGCCTTAAGCATACCCAAGAGCATGGTTTCAGAAGCTCTCGGACTTGATAGAGCGACAGGGGTTTGTTCGATCGACGGCAGATCACTCTTTGTTTGTGCTCAGGACCCAGAGAGGTACTATTGTCATCCTTATTTATGTTGATGATATTATTGATACAAGGGATGACGAGCAGGGTATTCAAAGTGCCAAGGACTTCCTAGGTCAGCAGTTTGTGACCAAGGACCTTGGTAATTTGCGTTACTTCCTTGGACTGGAGTTTGCCAGGAGCCAGTGAGGTCTTGTGATGACCTAGAGGAAGTATGTTACAGACCTTCTTTCAGAGACAAATATGGCAGATTGCAGACCTACCACTACTCCTATGGACCCAAGCTTGAAGCTATATCATGATGACACTGAGGAGGTCGACAAGAGGAAGTACAGGGAGCTTGTTGGCAATCTGCTATATGTGACTATTTCCAGGCCCGACATATCCTTTGCCGTGAACAAAGTGAGTCAGTTTATGGAGCAGCCTAGACAGGCACATATGGATGCAGTCTATATGATTTTGAGGTATTTGAAGACTTTACCAAGTACGGGACTTCTGTTCAGCAGAGATACATCTCTTTCAGTTACAGCATGTGTAGATGCAGATTATGCCTGGTGTCCAAAGGATAGGAGTCTACTTCAGGTTTCGATGTGCTCATAGGAAATTCATCGGTTTCTTGGAAGAGCAAGAAGCAGACGGTTGTTGTCAGATCGAGTGCTGAGTCAGAATGCAGGGCTATGGCGCAGGCTAGCACGAAGATGATGTGGGTCAGATCTGTTCTTATTGACCTGACTATAAAGGTGTCTTTTCCTATGCACCTTGTGGAAGGGAAAAATGAAGTTATATTCCATAAAGCCCTAGAGCTCTCTTATATAGGAGAAAAGCTCTATGGGAAAATTACATAAGATAAACTGAAAGATAAACAAATATAAATAAAGACCACGAGATAAAAGAATCTCAACACTCCCCCTCAAGCTGGAGCATATATGTCTATCATGCTCAGCTTAGAACAACAACGATGAAAAGGAACCCTTGCTAAAGCTTTGGTAAACATGCCTGCAATCTGATCACCTGAAGCAACGTGAGTAGTGGAGATCAACCCCTTCTGGATCAAGTCACGAGTGTAGTGACAATCTACCTCAATGTGCTTTATTCTCTCATGAAAGGCCGGATTGTTAGCAATGAACAATGCCACTTGATTATCACATTTGAGATGCATAGGAAGGGGCACCTCAATAGTTAGATCAGTCAGAACAGATTTAATCCACATCATTTCTGTACTCCCTTGGGCCATAACCCTATATTCTGATTAAGCACTGGATCGAGCAATAGCTGTCTGTTTCTTACTTCGCCATGAGACCAGTGAGCTACCAATAAACACAGTGAAGCCTGAAGTAGACTTCCTATCCTTGGGACACCCAGCATAATCCGCATCTGCACATCCAATAACTGTAAGAGATGTATCTCTTCTTAAATAAGACCTGCCCCTGGAGAAGATTTCAGGTATCTCAAAATCATGCACACTGCATCCATGTGAGCTTGTCTGGGTTGCTCCATAAACTGGCTGACTCTGCTCACAGCAAATGATATATCAGGCCTGGTAATAGTAACATATAACAACTTTCCTACGAGCTCTCTGTAACGTCTCTTATCTACCTCTTCGGAGTCATCATCATAGAACCTACCATTAGGATCCATTGGTGTAGTAGCAGGCCTGCATCATGTCATGCATGTCTCAGATAGAAGGTCAGTGACATACTTCCTTTGCGTCATAACCATACCCTGTTGATTCTTTGTAAACTCCAAGTCAATGAAGTAACGTAGTGTACCAAGGTCCTTGGTCACAAACTATTGTCCAAGGAAATCCTTAACTGCGTGAATGCCATGTTCATCACTTCCAGTAACAATGATGTCATCAACATAAACCAGAACAACAATTGTACCTCTCTGAGTTCTCTTAACAAAAAGAGAATGATCTACAATGGATCGGACGAACCTCTTCTTTTCAATCAACTCTGAGAGCTTCTAAAATCAAGCCCTCAGACTCTGCTTAAGACCATATATGGCCTTATGAAGACGGCACACAATATTGGACTCTCCCTCAGCAGCAAACCCAGGTGGTTGCTGCATGTAAACCTCCTCCTGAAGGTCACTATACAAGAACGCATTCTTTACATCGAATCGGAAAAGCGTCCAGTCACGTACCACAGCAACGGCGACAAGAATTCGTAGTGTAGAGTGACGCGCAACAGGAGAAAAGGTGTCCTGGTAATCCACCCCATAGGTTAGGGTGAACACTCGAGCAACCAACCTGGCCTTATATCTATCCACAGTGCCATCTGCCCAGTGTTTCACAGTAAACACCTACTTGCTGCCAACCACAGATGCACCTGGTGGAGCATGTACAACGCTCCATGTGCCACGAGATTGTAAAGTTGCCATCTACTCCATAGCAAGACGCCAATGGCTACTCTGCAACGCCTCCTGATAGGTTCGTGGTATTTCCACATAAGACGGTCCCACAACAAACAGCTAAAAATCCTTGGAAAGACGATCCAAGGAAACATGTGAAGCAAGAGGATGCATAGTACAAGCCCGCTTCTGCCTCCATAGAGCAATAGGTATGTCCAGATCCTCAGTGCTAGTAGAAGATATAGTATCCATGACATCATGTACCTCAGTCTGTACATGCAAATCACCAATGCCATTAGAAGAACTCAAATGTTCAATACATACCTTGGGCGTGCTGGATGATGGAGGAGGCACATGAGCATGGGGTCGTCGCTGATAAACCTGCGGAAAGAAAGTAGGAGACGGTGGAGGTGGCGATGGAGGTAGTGGTGGAGGTGGTGGTGGAGGAGGCGGTGGTGGATGTATAGGTGTAGGTGGAGTAGAATGCGGTAATGACGGAGGAAGAGGTATATAGACATTTTCTCCATCCTCTGAAGGAGTAAGCATGTCGCTTGTGGAAGAAAAATACATAATGGACTCAAAAAAGGTAACATCAGCACTGACGTAGTACCTTCGTCGAACAGGGTCAAAGCAACAATATCCCTTTTGGATCTTGGAGTAGCCAACAAACACACATTTGACAGCTCTGGAAGAGAGTTTGTCAAGACTAGGAGACAGTTGATGAACAAAAGCTACTGAACCGAAAACACGAGGCGTAAGCGAGAAAAGATCTATCTCGGGAAACGCAAACAAGAACGAGATCTTCTCCCCCAGCACCAAAGAAGGCATATGATCTGCTAGATAGCAAGCAATTAGAATCGCATCCCCCCAATATGAATGAGGAGTACGACTCTGGATCAAAAGAGTCCTGGTAACATCCAAAAGATGACGGTGTTTTCGTTCAGCCACCCCATTCTATTAAGAAGTATATGCATAAGATGTCTGATGCACAATACCATAAGACCTAAGGAATTGACAAAGCTGAGTATTGCAAAATTCTAGTGCATTATCAGAACGTATAAACTTGACTTTTGCAGAAAAATGTTCCTTATTTCATTAATAAAGGGCTGAATAACATGACCAGCATCAGACTTGTTCTTAAGAAGAAAGACCCAAGACAATCTCAAAAACTCATCAACAGCAACAAGATAAAACATGTGTCCCTGATGATATGAGACACGACTAGGACCCCAAATATCAAAATGGAGGAACTCAAACAGACTGTGACTACTTCGACCCTGATGACTCTGGAAAGTGGACCTATGATGCTTCCCAAGTTGGCAAGACTCACATTGAAAAGTAGAGCGAGAAGAAATCTGTGGAAGATGCCACATATATGGAGAAACAGATCTAGTGCTAAGCGAAGAGGCACCAGCATATGGAGATTGCACTAGTCTGTAGAGACCCCCTTGCTCACGGCCAACTCTAATCACCAGGCACGTGAGTATATCCTGAAACACAAGAGCAGATGGATCAAATATGACACGACAATGTAAATCTTTGGTGATTTGACTAATTGAGAGTAAATTCATAGAAAATTCAGGAGCATAAAGAACATTCTAAGTCTCGGTGCGGGAGTCAACTGCACCTCCCCCTGACCAGTAATGGGGGAGTGTGTCCCATCTGCTATCACAACAGATCGTCCAGGCTGAGTCGGACGAAAAACACTAAACTAACCTCTGTCACCACAGAGATGATGGGAGCACCAGAATCCATGATCCATTCTGACAAGTCTGCTCTGTAACAACTAGTAAAGGCATATTCTATACCTGACGTAGATGTTGATGCTGAGGCAGCTACCTCTGAGGATCCTGAAGGAGATCTGGTTGATCCAGAAGTAACAGGCATAATCTCCCTTAGTCGCGTCACAAGCTTGTCAAATCTCTGGTCAGATGCAAGTGATGGACTCCCAGCCTGTTGTGCCTACTCTGCAACTCGAGCTGAAGCAAGAAACTCATGCTTAGAATAGCAGGTTTCCTCAGAGTGGCTTGGCCTGTGGCGGTAGGTGCACGGTTGACGGGGTCGACCACCCCCTCCTCGGCCCCGGCTAGGGCCTCCCCTACCACGACATGGTGTAGGGCTTCCTCTACCACATGACACCGCCATAGCTGAAGATGTATGAGATTGTGATGTACTACCAGATGATATAGATAGTCTACTCAATCTGTGATATGACTCCTCCGTCGGAGGTATGGTAGCATAAGTAAGGATCTGGGCACGAGATGCGTCATACCCGGGGTCAAGGGCTGCTAGAAAGACCCCAGTCATCATAGAGTCTCTGTATGCCTTGAGTTGCTCTAGTGTAGCAGTCAAGGGAATGTCTCCATGTAACTTCTCAAACATACCCCTCAAAGAAGTATAGAGGGTATGAAGGGGGCGACTATTCTGCTTCGATGTGAAGATATCGTGCTGGAGCTGCAGTACCGTCGACTCATTCTTCGCCGGAGAGTATGTAGCGGCGAGAATATCCCATGTAGCCTTTGCAGTAGGCTGACTCAGGATATCATTAGCTATCTCCATGGACACAATCCCAGATAGCCACACGTGCATGTGCATCATCTGCCTCCCATGAGGCATTTGTCCCAGTCTTGTCACGTGGCTCCTCTGTCGTGAGGATGTGCTTCTTGCCATTGCATTGCATTAAACTCATGAACTGCATGGCCCACAGTTCATAATTAATTCCATCTATTTTGACGATAAGTGTTGGACCTTTGAAGGCACCCAGGGATGGGACTTCTGCTTTGTTGTCAGACATGATGCCAACTATCTCCAAGACTGGGTCAGCAACAAGAAAGACCTGCATATACACCAATATACAGGAAGATGTTTATGGGTGTAAACTCATACCACAGCCCCTTCCATTCTTTTTGGAGATTCCTTTGGGTAACTAGAGTGTTTTAGATATTCACGTTACACCCTAAGTACCCAAGAACACGGTGTCGAATTTCTACTGGAGTGGTTGTACAAGGGCAGGGACCACACGGTCCTCACAGGCAGCACACGAGCAACTGCACGTGGTACGGCACCGACAGGAGCACGTTGGTGGCTCGCGAGGCGCGCAGGCGGCGCTGGAGGCGCGCGACGATGCACAGACTGCGCGTGGTGACATACAGGCAAAGGTGCCGAAGGCGCGCGTCGATACACAGGCCGCGCGAGGTGATGCGCAGACGACGCCGACTGCGCAGGAACGACGCAGGCGCGAGGGACGACGACACAGGCGCGCGGGCAACGCAGGCGCATGGGCAGCGCATGCGCGTGGGCGTGCAGTAGGGTTTTGGTGGGGGTAAGGCTCTAGGGCACATGCTATGATCTAGGATTGTCGCTCTGATACCATGTGGAAGGGGAAAATGAAGTTATATTCCACGATTCTTATATAGGAGAAAAGCTCTATGGGAAAATTACATAAGATAAACTGAAAGATAAACAAATATAAATAAAGATCGCGAGATATAAGAATCTCAACACACCTCTAATGTGACAATCAGACTGCTCTTTTTATTGCCAACAACCCAGCTTTTCAGGAATCAGGAGAGACTAAACACATAGAGGTAGATTGTCACTACACTCGTGACATGATACAAAAGGGTCTTATTGCCACTACTCATGTCAGCTCTGGAGATCGGACAGCAGATGTTTTTACTAAGGCCCTAACCAGAGAGCCTTATCAGAGATGTTGTTCCAAGCTGAGCCTGATTGATATCTATGCTCCAGCTTGAGGAGAAGTGTTGAGATATTTCCTATCTTTCTTATTGTTTTCTTATTATCTATGTATTTTGTCTTCTTCATGTAATTTGCCCAAGAGGACCGTGTATTTTGTCTTCTTATTGTCTCTTTAGATACGAGAGGTGCTGGATCCAGGGGGCGTGATTCAAGGAAGTTGTGGCCGAGCATTGGGCTATTTCGTCCTTTGAGGGGTCGGCGGCTTTTAGGTTGAGTCAGAAGCTTGAGTCTCTGCGGAAGAGGTTGGCGCTTTTTAAGAGGGAGTCCCGGGCGACGAGAGTGGCGGTCAGATCTGAGGCTGAGGCGGTTATTGCGAGGCTTGATTCGATAGAAAACGAAAGGGATCTGACGCCTGACAAGCTTTGTGTGCGGTCACTGTGCGCAAAAGAGTGTGGCGGAGGAGGACAAAAAGAGATCTACCGAATTGCGTCAGCGGTCGAGGTTGAAGTGGCTCAAAGATGGCGATGCAAACACGTCTTTCTTTCACCGTGTGGCTAGTGGAAGAAAGCGTAACAATTCATTGCGCTCTATCTATGTTGATGGAGCGAGGTTTGTTGGGGACAGCGCGATGGGGCATGCTATTGTGGAGCACTTCAAGGGCGTCATGACGAGGCGCTCCCTGAGGTCCTGGAGATGGCTGGGGCTGGGGGTGCCGCAGGTCTCGGAGGAGGACTGCGCTATACTTATTAGGCCGATTTCTTTGGAGGAGACTAAAGAGGTTGTGTGGGAGTTAAACGACGACGGGTCCCCGGGGCCCAACGGCTTCTCCATGGCTTTCTTTCGTGATTTCTGGAGTTGGTGGGCGAGGAAGTTTTTGAGGTTGTTGCCGAGTTTTGCTCGGGGAATGCGAGCTTCGATCGACTTAACAAGGCCATTTTGCTTCTGATCCCCAAGGTGAATGCGGCAGAGGATATTGGGGACTTCCTCCCCATCTCAATGTCGAACGCCATCTACTTAATTGTGGCCAAGGTGCTGGCTCGGAGGCTTGCTCGGGTTCTTGATTCGATTGTTTCTCCGATTCAGGCCGCTTTTATTCAGGGGAGACATATTTCTGATTGTATTGTGGTCGCTTCGGAATTGGTGGCTGATTGGAGCCGTTCGGGGAGGCAGGGGGTGCTTTGGAAGATTGAGTTTGCAAAAGCCTATGATAGCATTGATTGGAGCTTCTTATAGTCGGTCCTCAGAAGGCGGGGGTTTCCGGAGATATGGATTTCTTGGATTCGGCGCTGTGTGACCACCGTGTCCTTCTCGGTTTTGGTTAATGGCGGCTTGGAGGGGGGGTTATTCCAGCCGAGAAGGGGGATGCGACAGGGTTGCCCGCTGGCCCCCCTCCTCTTTGTTATTGCTACGGATGTCCCGGCTCGTATGGTTGATCAGGTCGTTGCTGCTGGACTCTCGAAGGGCTTTTCCAAGGGGAGCGTGTCTGTGCCGCTAATACAATTTGCTGATGACACCTTATGCTTCATTGAAGGGGGTGCTGATGAGGTTGCTGGCATGTCGACGACTCTTGAACTTTTTAGCGAGATTTCGAGGCTGCTCATTAATGGGGCCAAGTCAAAGGTTATTCCTTTTGGCATGACGGTGGATTTGGCGCTTGAATGCGGGAGAATTCTGGGGTCCACTCCGGGCAAGTTGCCTATTGACTACCTTGGTCTCCCGTTGGTGATTGGGAGGCCCAAACTTAGGGACTGGAGTGTGGTCGTTGAGAAGGTGAAGACGCGGCTTGCAGGTTGGCGCGTGGCGCTTCTTTCGAAGGGAGGGAGGCTGATCCTTCTCAATTCGGTGCTTGCTGCTATCCCGGTGCACTTTTTGTCAATTCGTCGGTTGCCTGTTGGGATTTGTAGGAGACTCGACTCTTGTATGAGAAGGTTTTTGTGGGGAAAGTCAGGTGCGTCGGGGAGGGGGTTTCACCTTGTGGCGTGGGATGAGGTGACGAGGGGGAAGCTGGAGGGGGGTTTGGGCAATAGGCGGTTGAAGGTTGTTAATGACGCATTCTTTCTTAAGTGGGCGAGTAGGGTTTGGGGTAGGAGTGGAAACTTCTTTATTGATGTTCTGCGGGAGCTCCATGGGGCGGAATGGGCAAGGGAGGATAGGTTGGGTGTGGTGGGTGCTCGCTCTCCTTTTTGACGTGGTGTGCAGGAGGTTTTCTTGAGAAATCGGGCGAGGTTTAAACCAGTTTTGGGGAACGGCCGTGCGTTCTTATTCTGGAAGGACAGCTGGTTGGGGGGAGATCCTTTTTGTGCTCGTTTCCCACGGTTATTTGCGTTGGCGGAGGACAAGGATGCCTCGGTTGCTTCTTGCTGGGAGAGCGATTGTTGGTGCCCTCGTTTTGGGGCGAATTTCTCGGATCAAAGGCTAGCTGACTTTCTTACCCTACTGGACGTCCTTGAAGGTGCTGATACACCTTCCGATGGTAGGGACCATTGGGTTTGGAGGGACGGCGGCTTCTCGACGCGCAAGGCCTATGATGTGTTAGCTTCTGCGTCGCTCGCTCGCTCTGACTCCTTGGTGAGGGACTGCTGCTTTTTCTGGAGGCTTGGTTTACCTTTGCGCATTGCTATATTTTTATGGCTGGTCCACAGGAAGAGGCTTTTGACGAGAGACCGCTGCTCCAGAATGTTGCCATCTGTTTCTAATATATGTGTGCTTTGTGAGTCGGATGTGGAATCCCTTGACCACGTTTTCTTCGAGTGCCCTATGGTTCGTGGGTTGTGGGAGGATCCGATTGTGGATTGGGTGCGAGCTATTGACGTGGTGGCCTTATGTGGTTCGCTATTCATAAACAGACATACGGATAGAAGGCGATTATTGACTCCGGTGGCAAGATTATGGTCGATTTGGCTTGGTCGGAATGAGGCCATATTCTCGGCGCAATGCTTTTACAAGGAGAACGTGATCATTCGCGCTGCAAGACTGGTAGACGACTGGAGTGGAAGTTAGTTTTTTTTTGTGTGTATCATCGCCCTGGCTGGAGGCTTTCTTGCCTCGTTGTTTGGCCTTTCGGCTTTTTGTACATTCGACCCTCTTTTTTTCGTCTAATATATTGGGGTGAACACCACTGAGTGTATCCCCCTTTTTTCTTGGTTTCAAAAAAAATGTAATTTGCCCAATAGGTTCCTCCCTATATAAGAGAACCCAAGTGCCTCTCATTTATGCAATCAATTCTTTTCCCTGACGGAGTGAGAAGAATTCACTGACTGACCCTAGTCTACTGTTATGCTGATTGATTATATGACTAGAACTAGTGAACGACTCCACCTCGACCAGCCAACAGTGTCAAAGTCTCCAGCCACAGGGCCCCGGGAATGCATGAACTACTTTCCTATCCCAGTCGCTTGCTACGGAGTCGTACTACAAAGGCCGCCCGGCATGTCCTTTATTTAGAAGGGGCCAGGCCCCGGTTCCCATGGTTAGGTTATTCCCTATGTTGAGCCTACTCAGCCCCCACGTTGATTCTTTTTTTGAGGCCGGCTTCACCTTCGCATTTCCTGCTGAGATCCCAACTCTCCAAGTGGGCCCTTCTTGGCCAACCATGACCGTCGGCTTTTTAGAGAATCCCGCTCCATACAGATATTATGATGTAGAACATGTTAAAGATAGGAGGATGGGAAATATATTACATGATTTTGCACCTTCGCAGAAGACAGCCTTTATGCACGATAACGAAAGAAATAGTGCCATTGCTCAATGAAGTGCAAAATCAAGTTACATAGCTATGGCTCATATTGCAGCAAAGACGCCATTAGAGAGATCTATCTAGCAAGACTTGGGGATCGAGGTAACAAGATCGTGGAGAATCAGTGTGATAATTCACCTATCAATTTTATTGCAAATTACAGCGCACTTCATAAGAGGATTATACATGTGAAGATCGATTTTCATTGCACTAGTGACCTTGGGCAAAGAAGACTATTCCAAACTGCATATTGTCCCACGTGCAGGGCATTGCTTATATATTTACCAAATCTCCTGCAATGACCAAACTTAACAAGTATGCTTCTAAGATGAGCACACGTTATACTTAAATTCCATCTTAAAGGGAAGTGCTAAAACAACTGAGTTTGGTGGTATTTATTTTCCTTAGTTACATATGCTTTCATTAATTAAATCATGTTATTAGATCCTTGTATAATTTTAGAAAAAATGGTGAAGCCTTCTCTCACTTTAAGTAGGGTCGACTACGTGGATTCTTGCTCAAATTCATAATGAAAGATCTGACTATTTTTACGCTGCATGTCAGCTGCCTAACGCAACCCCCACAAGGAGGGATTTGAACCATGGTCTTTTGAGTGGTAGGCACACTTCACTACCACCAGAACATTGAAGTAGGCACCCTTGTATAATTTTGATATCCTATTTTAAGAAGGGATATGCCTCACATAATAAACATGCCCTTCACTATTTAACAGCACTTAATAACGTTCTTGTGTATTTAGTTCACCAATCTCTATCCACCCACAAGCCCAAAACCTAAAAGCCAATCTCCCTTTCATTGCTATAATCATTACATTAAAGAAGTGACTCCCACGAAATCAACCATCCCATTGATGTTCCACTCACTGTCATCCAAAATTGTTGCTTACAACAAACAACTCCTAACCACCCCAACATCACTCCAACCCCTTACCTAATGCATAGAAGTCGACCTTGTCCAAAGCCATTGGGCCAACCACCAAGGGCCTCATCCCGAATATGCAAGTCTCAATGCCCTTATCAAAAGTTGTTTTTGTTCACCTAGAGCAAGCTTTATATTCAACGTTCATGTATCAAGCAAGCATCGCATGTGTGTCTACCTGTGGAACTTTCTAAATCCTCTATTTGGTGAAGGATTACAATTCATTGCAAGGCTCGACGACCTTACCGAGAATCAACACTTTGCTTACTACCATTATTATGGACTCGTTTTGTCGTCTATCCTAAATTCCACAGTTTGTACTATCAATGTGCTTTCTACGATAGATCCATCATTGTCTCAACCTCATCAAGTCCTCCACCTACCTTGTGAGGACCATTGTCAAGAACATCTTTGGAGCCCATAATCTCTAAGGTCGGTTACCTTTATCTCTCTATGATCTTGAGCTAGTCGCTGCGACCTACAACTACTGTCGAAGTTGTCACTATGCCACTACTATATTCAATGATGCCCCTAAACCAACCTGAATACCCATCTTTGCCCTCATTAATGTAAAACTTGTGTGTCCCTATTTGGTCTCATTAGTATCCCTTGCTTAAAAATGCCACCTCCACTACCCTCGTACTTGATGAGGATGCTTTTCGCACTCAGTCCTAAAGCATTCACCGCCGGTGGTTATCATTGAAGCTAGTCTCTCTCTAGATCTCCCGCAATTGCCACTCTTGAAACCAACATTGGTCAAGCTTTTCCTATTGTCACCACTTTTAAATCTTAACATGCACATATTAGATCTACAACAAAATATTTTACCCACATGGAGGCATGTTGGAATATCGAAAACTTACAAGAGAAGCTTTCCACACCCGGTCCTAAAGCGGCCATTTTTTTATTGTAAGTAGGTTGATCCCCCATTGTGGAGGTTACTACAGAAAATATTTCATTAAAAAGAGTTTAGAGTACATTACCATGAGATCCAGAAATTATAAAGTGCATTGAAGCTAGTCTCCCACTAGAGCTACCACAATTGCTACCCTTGAAGCCAACATTGCTCGAACTTTCCCTATTTTCATCGCTTTTAAATCTTACATGCACATATTAGAAGATCTACTACAAAAGATTTTACAATTACGGAGGAAGGTCGAAATGCCCAAAATTTACAAGAGATGCCCCAAAAAAGTAATTTAACTTTAACATGAGAAGATCCCAATAATGGAAAGTAGCTTATCAAGAGATCCACTTTCCAAAAGCAGTGGAGAATGATGCATATATAGAGCTTACAAATTATGAAATGTTGTCTTCCGATAGAGTCTGTTTCTTTGGGGTTAGTTAAGTTCAACCGTAGAGAGTTAAGGCACTTGCTCATTTATTAGTTCCTTTAAATTTCAATTAAAAGTTTAATAGCCATTTTATGTATCTCATCATGGGGTAGTTAAACTGTCAAGAAATGACTTATATGAAGGCATGGGTCTTGTAATGAAGAGATGGTAATTTGTGTAGTTCTTGAATAGACTTTGTCTTATTCTCTCTTTCTCCTTTTTGAATTGTTTCTTGCCCTCCTACCCTCCATTCTCCTCAATCCCAGTTTTCCATTCTCATGTGGATGGGCATGTCTCTTCTCATCACATTTCCTCCCAAAAGTTTGCAAAACTTTCTTACCCTCCACTCTCCTCAATCCCATTTTTCCTTTCTCATGTGGCTGGGCATGTTGCTCCTCATCACATCAACCCCCGCCCCAATGCATATCACATGTTCAAGAGAGATCCTACATCAGAGATGATGGAAGCTGTGACAGATATTGACAGAAAATGATCCATATGCCAAACAGAAAGCTTAATTAAAAGTCAGTGACAGTAATAAAAACAAAGATGTCTACCAAAGAAAGTGTCAACTTACTTGGTAATTGTTCCATCAACATCTGAAACAACAATACGAGTGTTCCATTTCCATAGATAAATTCTGGCATCAACCTGTTCAGGACAATTTAGAAACAAGGTCAGAAAGATGCAGGTTTTGAATGGACCACTAATTACGAGAAAAAACAAAAAACCTGCTGCTTCCCAAGCATTGCGGATTCAAAGCTAAAGGTTACTGAGTTTCGACCCTCGTTGAGTTTCAATGATGCCAGTTGTTCTGGAGATGGAGTGATCAAGCGCACCCTTTTCTTCGTGCGTTTAGGTCTTGATTTATCATTTCCAGCAGGCGAGCCATCCACTGTAGGATTTATGGCAAGTTTATCCTTGGTTTCACTAGTGTCCTGCTCAGACTTCATTGATCGTGACTTTGTGAAACGAAAGGGCCATATTCCCCATGGTCCACCGGAGGGGACAATGGCTGTAGGTTTCTCAACTCGAATACTCTCGGATTCAAATATTTGGTCCTTGTCAAAAGAAACTAACCCTAGAATAATGGGGGCGGCTACATTCCATGGAAAATAGCGGCCACCTATTCTTATAACCAACCTGTTATTTTTCACAATGGAAGGACCCAAAGCAACAAATTTTTCAAAATCCACTTTCTCTGAATCAAATGCTTTAGAAGCTGCCTCTGCACCCATCCCCTCAAGCAACAAGTGTCTACAAAGAGAAATTTCTGGAAATTTTTGAAATAATAAGAAATGTAAGATGCAGAACTATCATATTCGTAAAAAATTAATATTTCTTTCTTTGAGAATAAGCGTGCATTACAGTAGGCCCATCGTAAAAGTCAATGGAGCTGTTTATATAATTATGTAGTCATTTAAAACATGTCCAACTTTACAGAGCTATATAAAGATGGGGAGGGGGATCAAACAAGCATACCTACTGTAGGTTTATCTTTTTTGCCAATTGCTGCATCAGATTCATTGCTTTCCTCAGCTGCATGTTCCGAAGGAGGCTCAATTTGAACTTTCTCACTGGAAGAACCTTCTTCCAACTTAGCAGAAGCAGGAGAACCCTCCCCAGAATCGCCTGGATCAAACTTTTGGGAGTTCAGTTGAACAGAACTGCTGAGCGGGTGAAGATTCTCAGACATGTCCAGATGATGAATTTGAGAAGGCACATTGGGCAAAGATCTAACTAAGCGATCCGATTCTTCTGATGAATTCCTCTTAATCGGTATACATATTGAAGTTGTTGGAGTTATGGGGGCTTCATGCAAATCATTAAGAGAGTCGTCTTCGATGATATCTTGTGACATGTGTCCCTCTGAATGTTCCTCTGGTTCAAGAAACAAATGTTCTTCCGAGTCACCTTCTTCCTCAATGGGGAATTGCGAAGAGAATTCACCAGGTGCATAATTGTCAACATCGCTGAATAGTGCATGTTCATCCTCTGACGCACTCAATAGCAGAGATCTTGGGGTTGCTACATCATCGAAGGTAGAACTTGCATGAGGACCATGGCCTCTGGTGATACGGTCTTCACCCAAGTAAAAAAAAGCATCAGTCTCAACTCCTCCAGCAACCTTAGTTTCTTCATTTCCACCTCCAATAGTAGTGATGGGAAGATCTTTTGATTCTTTATTATTTTCAAGGCTACTGATCGGGCTGGAATCAGACTCCACTATATCAGGGCTACATGTATCAGATTGTCTTTCTTCAGGCTGCAACTTATCCTCTAAGATGTCAGATTTTGCATCCTCCAGCTTCTCCACACCATATACCTCCTCATTTTCATCTTTCACGGCTTCAAGAGGGTTTTCTCTATCAGGAGCTCCAACAACAACAGAGCTCTCACCAGGAATCTCTGGATTCTCACAACTAGAACATTTAGTAGAATCTTCCACATTTGAGGAAGCTTCTTGAGGCAATATTGGTTCGAATTTAGAAACATACTCAATAGATTCAATTACAACCTCACCATTATGCTTCATTTCATCAGACCTATCAGAAGAAGCTGTAGGCAAAACCAACCCGGCATCTGCAACATCAATTCTAACAGTTGAGCTTTGAATAGTTTCATAAAATATATAAGAGGCATTTTCTCTTCCTCCGCTTTCTTCCATATTTTCCTCCGCAGACAAACTATTACCTAGTTCATCCGATAACCCATTATTGCCACTGGAAACTCGAGCAAATTCCGAGCTCTGAATATCAACTATGTGTTCTGTGATCATGGTGGAATCTTCAAATGCCGTCTCGAGTTTGGAAGCATCTATTTCAGAAGGTATATCTGAGAATACTTCATGCCTATTGACAATGTCGCCTTTTTCTGAACTGTATACCTCCACGACTTCCCCATGGGTCCTGATGGATGGGGAGAACTCGACCGTTGACTCACCAAAATGCTCCCCCGGTACATTATCACTCATAGCAATGTCTCCTTTACCAACAGATGGAGAAGCAATTTCTTCTTTATGTGGCTCTTCAGAGGTACCAGCTTCATCATCAACTTTCTGAGCCTTACCAAAATTCAGACTTGTGATTGGGAGATTGGTGGACCACTTTGTCTCCAAGAGGTCAGCTGCAATTTCAGCACGCTCCAACGAGTTCAATCTTGGCATATTCTCATTTCCCTCATCCTCCTCTTTAGATGGCTTCTTCCCAAACACAAGCCCCAAGAATGTTGATCTCCTCGAATCTGTTCTCCCCACGATTTTCCCATTCTCGACATCAATTTGTGATATCGATTCCGTCTCACAACTCTCCAGGCGGTTCTTCCTGGACTGTCCATGGCTCGATCCTTCATCTGTCTCATCTCCTGAAGACGGGGGCGACAGACCAACCCCCTCACCATCAGAATCATATTCTTTCAAGAAGAAAGCTTCCCCTTTGTGATCCAAATACATATGGAATCCAGCCTCGGTGCCATTCACGAAAATCTTCACCACCATCTCCCTAGTCTTCAACACGCCCAAGAATTTCCCGAATCTAACATACCAAGGTGAGGACTTGAAGCTCCCATCCTGCTGCTCGACAACAATTATGTCAACAGCACCCCCAAATGGGTGGAAAGGGCCGGACACGGTGTAGACACCCTGGGTGATGTAGCTGCTCAACCTCTCCACAGCCTGCATCTTTCCCCGAAATTCCACCTTTCTCCAGACACGGTGCCTAATTTACGGTACCCACAAAGCCCAATCAAGAAAAATTCAATAAACGCGAGAAACCCAACTCCTCCCCACGATTGCAAGAAAACCCGTCAGCCATTCCGCATCAAATACCCTGCAGAACGACGAAAAAGAAGCAACCTTTCCGAGAAAATAGAGGGGACCCTGATCAGAGAATATAGAAAAGAAGAAAATCCGGATGAAGTTCGGGAGGAGGAGGGATCAACAGTGTGGCGTGGGAAGAGAGACCGCCTGCATTAACCTCGATGTGATGCCTAAATCGAGGGCCTTCTCTTTCAACATTTAGAACGACCCCTCGGCTAATCGAGCGCCATCACAACTTCCATTGACGATATCCCTAATCGGGACCCCTCTTCTCGTCAACGACCTTAAAGGAGGGAGGAGGGCGGAGCTTGAGAGGCAGGCAGAGAGGAATGGCGGGGAGCTGGGAACTGTAGGGGCTACACTCGCAAATTTTCTATTTTCTCCTTTTTGGGTTTTGCACCAGCCACTGTTTAATTATAGGTTAGTTGGCATCCTCATCGGGTTTGTTGGATATAGTTCGTTCACTTGAAACAAAACCAACTCAATGTCAATCTACCTGATTGCAAGTTAGGTGGTATCTGCTTCATGTTTGTTGGATATAGTTCTCTCCTTCTTTAAAACAAACTTAACTCAATGTCGATAGATTTTAGGATTTTTATCACTTGTGCCCCCATTGAGATATCGCAATACCAGTTATGTCCTTATCTTTTTGGTAATATCAGTTGTGCCCCTCACTTCTTGTCGTTCTATCAGTTGTGCCCATTGGGTTAGTTGCCGTCCATCCACAGTGCAAACGGACGTTAACTTTGAGGACATAAGCGGAATTAATTTAAAAAAAAAGTTCAATGGTCATTTGGCACCCTCTTCCTCATCCTCTTCTTCTTTCTCCTCTTCCCCCATCATCTTCCTCATCCTCCAACCTCCTCCTTGATGACTCGCAAAATCGACCCTTTAATAATGTGTTTTTAGCACTTGGAATCATCATCGTAGTCGGGCCGAGTTGGATCATCAAAAGATCATCTCATTTAAATATATGTCAATAATAGATCAAAATGAGATGATCGTGAAATTTTTTACTTGGTAAGATACCAAGGTCGAACTCAGGGACACGAGCCTCTCTCGTATTAATCGGATTTCCATCTATCTAAATAAGTGTTGAGTTGAAGCACATATAGGTCAAAGCATGCATGAAGTGAGACAATGCAAAACAATGCATTAAAAATAAATATGCATTTTTTATCAATTTTTATCATGCAAATAAATGCCATAAAATGCAATGGAAATATGCCCTAGAACAGAATAGATATAATGAGCAAATTAAAATGAGTCGATTTCAAGTTCAAGTATTAACCAAGCTTGATGAACAAAACTTAGACTAGGCACAATTTGAAGCTTAAAGAGACACATGGCAAATAAAATAATCATAAGAATTAATGTGTCCAAAAATGAGAATTAAACATGCCATTAAAAAGTACGTCAAACAAACGTTAAAATGAAACTGAAATCAACTTAATCGGAGCTACGAGGCTCAAGATATGCATGAGGAAAGACAAGGGCATAACTGAAATAAAACATGAAAATATAATTACAAAAAGGTCCCTGGAAAGGATTGAAATGTAAATAGGCAAAAGAAATGGACCTTCCCTGTAATTTTCCCACACGCACAGGGACCGTTCTGCAAATATTAAAACTCGCAAGGGTTTCAATGTAAATATCCCCATGCGCGCATGGGCAGCACGTGACGCTGGACCTTTTTGCAATATTGAAGAAGTCGCGGGTCGTCTCTGCAAATTGCCCAGATACGCACGTGCCAGGCACGTGCGATCTAGGCTCGGAGGTCGGTTCAGGATCGGCAGAGGCCTGGGGGTTGCTTCGGCTTGGCTCGGGTGGTTCGTGGCTCGGTGCAGGCTCGTGGAGGCTCGGAAGCATCCAATCCTGAGGTTCGGACGCTAGGCTCAGGGATGCTCTGGTGATGACACGTGGCGAACTGGAGGCCATTGGATTGTGAGAATCCAACGGTCTCTGGGAATGAAGCTCCAGGACCGGTCATCCACCGTCGGATCATCGAAGATCCTACGGCATCTGGAGGAGGCTCTGGCTGGTGGCGTGGCTGTATGGTGGCCGTTGGATGAACTCCGGGTCGGAGAATCTAATGGTGGCTGCTCCTTCTTCATCAGTTGCGGGTGGCGGCGAGTTTGGAGCTCCGGCGAAGGAGCTCCTCCTCCGCCGCTCCATCATGAGCAAGGTGGAGCTCGCCCGAGGCTCCTGAAAGAAGGTCGATGAAGCTTGGAGCTCGGGCGAGGTGCTGGTCTCTCTGGAGAAGACCACCGGATCGCTGATGTCGAGAACGGCTGTGAAGAAGTGGTCTCCGACGACGCTCCGATCGTTGAGAGAATGGTCACCTGCAATGTTAGTTCTCTAGCCGAAGCACGTGGAGTGAGTGCGTGAATGGAGTGAGAGCTCGTAGGGGTGGAGAAAGTGTGAGCTCGGAGCTCCTCCACCGTGAATGGCGGAGAAGGTGGGTCGGAAGGTGAAAGAGGTTGCGGAAGATCGGAAGGGTGATCGGAGAGTGTCGCGGGGAAGGGGAGGTGTTGGCGAAGCTTGAAAGGCGGTCAGTGAACGGCGAGGGTGAGTGACAAGGCCTAATTAATTAAGGAAAAATAAGAAGAACTGTAGAGGAAAAAGAAGGAATCTTACCGGAGAATGGGCGGAGCGAGAAGCTTGTGCGCGAGCTCGAGGTTGAGCTCTGGTCGTCGCTGGACCCTGCCAGCTACTCAGGGCAGCTCAAGCGGGCCTTTAGGCGGCGCGACACCGCCATGGTCGGCGATGGATCTCACCGGGGGCGACGATCGTCATCGCTCGATCCAGCCACCTCCCCCTGTCACTGGGAGGTGGCGGAGGGCTGGGCCGTGCCCCGCGTAAAGGTGGATGCGGCGGATTGAAGGAGGGGGCACGGTGTTTGAAAGGCGAAGTTCGACGGTTCTAGTGATGGAGGTCGCGGTTTTAGAGGAGATTATGGGACGACTGGAGAAAAGCCAAGGGTAGTGGAGTGATGCGCGAGGTAGAGGGATGATGGGGGAAGACCAGGAGGTGGTTGGCGAGAGGAGAAGAGGTCAGAGGTGTTGGCGATAATGGGAAGGGGGAGAAATCTTCGCGAGGTGGAGATCGTGGAGAAGACGCGGTCGCGAGGTAGACGATGGCTGTCGGCCGTTGGATCTGGAGATCCAACGGCTGACAATTATGCTCTGAAGGACGGGTGCGATTAGATCGATGGCAAAGCGATCGAAGGGTGTAGGCGCTACCACGTGGCAGGCTATGCGCGAGGTGGTAGCGAACGGCTTAGATGGGACCAAGGGCCTGATCAAGCGGCTGAGAATAGTGAGTGGATTGAGCGGTGGAGATTGACGTTCCCAGACAAAACGAATGGTCACCAATGCGACACGTGGAGGCCTATGAGAAAGGCGCTAACAGAGGGCGGTGATGGGAAGCTAAGGTTGATCGAAGGGTTGAGGAGCGCCAAGGGAAGGAGTGGCCGAGATGGAAATCAAGAGCGCGATCGCAGGGCGCAAAAGGTGCCAAGTGTCAGGCTCTGGTGAGAGCGCTTACGGACGGTGCTGATTAAAGATGGGGGTGATCAGACGGCTGAGGCAATTGGGCACGCGTGGAGAGCTTTGGACCGTTGGATCTCAGGAGGAGATCTGATGGCCCAGCTCGCGGGCGGATAAGACAAGAGAGGCGGGCCACGTGGCGCCTCCAGAATGGGCCACGTGGCCCAATCAGATTATTTCTTGGGTATTTTTGGTTTTTGAGGGTTATAAAGCCGAATTTGAGAAAACTCAAAACATGAAAGTTGTAGATCTTGACGAGATCTACAAGTTTCATGTTGACCAAAACTGGAGAAGAGATCAAATGAAGACCCGAAATATTTTTGAAGGTATTTTTATGTCTAAAAATACCACGAATTTTTGTTTTGTCATTTTTTTGTGCTCTGATAATTACAGGACATTACCTGGGTTTTATTGTCAAAACTTTAAGCAAGGGGGTTAATTATAGAAAATAAAGATGATGAAACTGAGTTTCATCACTCCTCCTCCCTCTCCGCCCGGAACTCCTCCCCACCCCTGGCCTGCCCTCTTCCTCCGCCCCAGCATGCCCCCTCCTCCGCCCCAACCTCCCTCCGCCCCCTGCCCCGACCTCCCCCGCCCCCTACCGCCCCGACCTCCACCCACCCCCTGCCACCCCTCCGCTCGACCTTCCTGCCGCCCCGACCTCCCCCCACCCCCTGCCGCCCCTCCGCCTTGACCTCCCCCACTGTGTGCCCTCGCCTCCCCCTCCCCCTTAACGCGCCTCCTCCTCTCCTGCGCCTCCTCCTGCCGCCGCAACCCCCCGCACCCAGGTCGCCCCCTGCCAGCCGTCGTCGAGAACCTTGAGAGGAAGGGCTGAAACATGAGGGCTTTCATTATGTTTTAAATTAAGATAAATGTTTTACTAATTGATTCATGAAAATTCATCAAAAAATTCAATAAAATTCACCGTTTGATTTGTAATGAGTGATATATCTGTGAAAATGCAAAAATTTTAGAGATTCGATGGATGCATGAAGGTGTCACTAAGAGAGAGAAATTATAAAGAGAAAGGAAGAAGGACAAATGGAGGAGGAAGAAGATGAAGATGAAGTCTGGACAATAATACCCCTCTTAACTGCACCAAGGTTTGAAAAAACCATGGTTAAGTCAACTCATTGACGTTCAATATGACGGAAGGGCACAAGTGATAACGGAGAAAGAAGTGAGGGGCACAACTGATATTACCAAAAAGATAGGGGAATAACTGAAATTGTGATATCTCAGAGGGACACAACTGATAAAAACCCTAGATTTTATGTATGTATGGACATGTGTAAGCATGTATCACGTGTGTGTGAGTATTAATAAAATGATTTTTCATTACTTGTGCCCCTATTAACTTCTGCAATTTCAGTTATGCCTTTCTCTTTTTTGCAATATCAGTTATATCCTTGACTTCTTACAATGTTATCACATGTTCCCTTCAAGTTAATTGCCATCAATCCCCGTCACAAATGGACTTTAACTTTTGGACACATGGTAATTAAAAATAATAGATAGGGGTAGTCTCGTCCCTCGACTCCTCTACTTCCTACCTCCCCACCACCCCCTTACAGCCACCTTCCTCCTCCGCCTCTCTCCCCCTCCTACCCCCTCTGGCACCTTCCTCATCCACCTCCCACCTTCACCCTCTCCTTCTCCTGCAAGCAGCTCTCTGTCGCCTACACTTCCATCCCAGCAATTGTCTCCTCCGCCTCCCTCCCCCTACCCCTCTAGTACCTTCCTCCTCCACCTTCCACCTCCTCCCCCTCCACCCCCCTTCGCCTATACTTTTGTCCCGGCAACTGTCGAGGCTACGATCCTATCCACTTCAATATATTTATCATATCAGGTTCATTATTTAGATTTGATTCAAGTTTACTTTGATTTTCAGATTTTGATCGCTTTTCCTTTAGTTACCTTTTTGTATTTACTATTTAGTATATAAACTTTCATTTGCCTTGTAATATTTTTGTAATATTTGCACTAAGGACCCTACGCTTCCTATTATTTGCATTTTAGTCTAATTCCACATCACCTCGCGTACCTACGCGTGTGAGGGGCATGTATTTTGCATGGACCCCCTTCTAGGTTTTGTGTTATTATTTAGTCTAGAAACTTTGAATCTAAGTACAACATATTTTGAAAATTTTGCATACATGGCCATGTTATTATACTTATTTACATGTATGCCCCTACCAACATGTATTATATTTTTTATTGTATGAAAATTGCATGAATACCCCCGAACTTTGTTAAAGTGTTATAAAATATTCTAAAACTTCTTGAAAATTACAACTAGGTCCTTATATTGTTAATTTAACTTTGTACTTGTATTTTAATTATTAAAAATACCATTTTACATCTATAATTATAGGAAAATCATCTTAAGTGCCTAGAATCATATTTTATCATGTAATTTTTCTTAAGGCAACTAAATCAAATTCTTATTTATAAAAATTAAAAAACATTGCATTTCCTATTGTCCAAAATTTAAAAATTCCTAAAAATTACAAAAATATTTTGAAAAATTCCAAAAAAAATCATGTTCATTTATTTAGCTATATTTTATCTTCTATTCAAATGTTTTACAAAATATTAAATAAAACACTCAAAAAATCATAAAACATATAAAACCTTATAAACATTCTAAAAGTTCATAGAAAAATCATAAAAATATGTTTAAATTTCTAGATTTTCTTTGTATTATCTAGTATTTGAAAAAATTAAAATTGGCCCTCAATCTGATTTGATAGATACTTATTAAGCCCATTTAAATCCCCAAATTTTTTGGTTTATTGTGTATTTCATAATTTAAAAATCTATAAAAAAATCTTAAAAATTACACAAAAATTATCAAAAATCAAGATAAAATCCAAAAATATTTTATTCATGAACTTTGAGTTTATTTAATATGTTTTAAAAATCTAAAAATACTTCCTTTCTAGTACTTATGTATATATAGTGTATTTATTATCTACATTAAATTATATTTCATTTGCAAAATTTAAAAAAATAAATTTTGAAAATTTTAAATAACATATAAATTAAAAACCCATGAAAACATTTTAAAATTAAAAATCTAAAAAATCCTTAAGTAGTCTATTCATTTTCCTGCTCTACCTCACGTGGTTCTTTGTGGTTGGACCCCTACTACTTGTTAGTATGCACATATTTGTAGGGTATAATAAATTTTAGCTCACTCATTGTATCGCTTAATCATTATTATGGGTCAGTTGTTGAAATTGTCACGTGGGATTGGGTGCCTACTGCACTGAGAGAGCAGTTGATACAACGATTGTCGAATCCGACTTGTCGGACATTGTAGGCCCCCAAGATCGGACTTTGGTATTCCGTCCCCCGTGCTTTTTCAAATGGCGATGTTGCCGAGGAGCATAGGTTTACAGAGCATAGAGTAGCATACGTAGCTTGTTTCGCCGTTATTCATTTTCTTATCGGTTTCTCTCTTTATTCTCTTTTTATCTAAGAATATTCTGACCATCTTCTTGTTTGAATTTGTCGCTAGGGCACTGGTAGAAGAGAGTAATAGAGGAGACACGAATCCATGCATATTGCCTTACTACAAATTTATTATAATTTTGTGTGAGAAATATTTATTCAAATTAATTTGTAATAATACAGGATACGAACACTTAGACTCTCACAAGCCCATTTCATCAGGTGATTGTTCACATGGTGGGTCGATTTTCTACGTTTTCATCGTCTTCTATCTTTATTTCTCTATATTTTTCTCTTCTTTTTATTTGTTTCCGTGATTTGTGTTTTCCGCCTTATTTCTATTTTACATCTTGTGGAATGAGTTCTTAGATTTTAGTAGTAGATGTTCGATTTAGGTACAAAGCCCTAATATCATTCTTGTGTATGTAGTTGCACACTTGGATCTAGTCAAATTGAACAAGTTCTTCACGATAGTAGAAGCTCGTGTCTTAGGATGATTTCCTCTTTGCATCACATCAAGTATAGTTTTAAAAATTTATGTATTGCATCCCACATGACGAGAGATGGGAAGCATTTTCAGTCTCCTAACTGAGCATCGCATCATCATTTTCCAACTTGCATTGTTTTTCCCATCTTCTCCCTCTGATTTTTTCTCACATAGGCCAAATAAATAATTGATAAAACTTTTAGGCCTCTTGCATGAAAAATACTCAAAAAAGTTAAAATCAAAAAATTAAAAAAGGGACTGCTAAAAAAACCTTGACTGATTAAAACTGATTAATCAAACTTCATTATATTGGGTTTACAATACCCTCATTGTATTCAGGTACCTTTCAGACAGTGCGAGGCACGATCCTTAAGGAATAGAGCCCAAATCTCAGCCTGGCTACTGCCTTGTGTATTACCTTAGTTCACGAAGAATGGCGCTTCTATTGTACATGGGTGAGTAGGGCTTTGTCTTCTTGCAGACTTAGTCTGAAGTATTGAGCATAGGTCACACCTTTCATGGGGGTGTCTGTCTCATCTTTCCGCATTCGAGTAGGGCCATGCCTGCTTGCGAACTAGGTTACAAAGTATTAGTTTCACCTATCAACTTCCTCCTGTACTTCTTTGGCTGAGTAGTAGTCCAGATCTGATAACAAGGACCTTTTAAAAATATATTGTTTATAAAGGAAGTGTAAAGTACATGACGATTATCGAGTCAGTACTCACTCGCATATAGGATTAGCTGCTAAGGGCTAAATTTGATAAGATCACTTGATACAAACAAATAAAATTGGCAAGATAATCGTCGAACTCTTACGGCTCATTGTGTTAAGTTGGTGAAGCTACCCTTGTTTTCAAGTTTGGTTGATTAGTTTAAAGCAGGTCATGATAAAAAATACCGCACCTTTGTACCTTTCTATCTCACACCTCTCTTCTCACTTCTATTTATTCCTTGTTCATTTTTTAGCCTTCTCTTCTCAATTCCTCTTGAATTCTTCACTTCCTCTACTCACTCATCATCACTTCCTTTGTCTCTCAAGATGTCGCATCCATGATGGCTTTGTTCAGATTTTACAAACACTAACATCGATTCTCGGGTGCTGACATCTTCAATAATACAGGGTGATCTCTAAGGACCTAGTTTGGACCTTGTGGACTTCTCTCTAGACTCCCTGGTCTTCATCTAATTTGAAGATCAAGATGACTCTTGTCCCGATTTCCCTATTTCACCACTTTTTTTATCAAATAAATCCTTTGTTCGAGACTGACTCTCATTTCGAACTTGAATGCAGATTCAACACCCGATTAGGAACCTGAGTTACATTTGGATATTGAGGTGGCTCCACAGATAAGAGATAAAGGGCTGAGTTCGGATGACATAGTGGATTAGAATGAAGTCAACACACAGTTTCTAGCCTCAATAAAAGCCATCCAGTAACAGTTGACAGATCAGGCTCTTGCCAAAGTTACCTTTAGGAAAATGCTCAATGAGCTGAGGAGGGACAGAGAAAGTCGATGAGGAGAGGATGAGGAACACCATGGTGGGAATGAGGATGAGCATCTTGCAGGAAACCATGGAGGAGGAGATGAGAGAGGAGGACAACGCAAGCGAACTCTGGAAGAAACTTACAACTCTGGTGCTAGCCAGGTTACTGAGTGGATCAAAATACCTACGATCCACGGATACTTCGAGTTGAAGCCATCATTTCTCCCTCTCCCGTCGATCATCCATGGTAATGCCAATGAGGAGCCCTACATACACATGCAGTAGTTCAACAAGATCTATAGCACTATGCACTACCCCAACATTCCGTTGGAGGTACTAAAGATGACAATTTTCCCTTTCAACCTTCAAGAACTGGATCAACCAATTGGGCAAGGAGGTGACAACCTGGGAAGAACTCAAATCGTCCTTCCTGCACAAATACTATCCCTGGGTCATCTGAATCAGACGTGAACGTTGATTTCTACCTTCTCTCAAATTTCCCATGAATCATTCCATGAGGTGTGAGAAAGATTCAAAGATCTTATGGAGAAGTGTCCCCATCATGATTTGTCGAAGATGAGTATGGTACAAAATTTCTTCGAGGGCTTGCACTAAGAAAGCCAACGGCTCGTGGATGATGTGTGCGGTGGATCACACTTTAACAAGGATGAAGATGCCATATGGTAGATCTTAGAGGATATGGTTGAGAGCTCAGTCGCTCTATCTTCGTCCCAGGTATTCCAGAAAGTCTCATCGATCCTGCACAAGCCTGCGAGTATGGCATCATACAATGAAGAAGAGAGAGTCATGAGTTCCAATTTCAACATCATCGGGAACCATCTCTCTAAAGTTGATATCATTGAAAATTCCTCACAAGATCTTGATAAATTAAATGCGATTGAACAAAGAACCAAGTCGCTGGAGAAGCTCGATCAAATTTCAAAACAACTTAAGCTTTTGGTGAGCACCATCCATACACGCCAGTCTGCGAAAGAACCAGCCGAGCATTCTGCAGAACCAAAGGAACAACTCCATCAGCAGAATCAAGGGACACCCTAGTCAGTTCAACACGTGAATTACGCGCAGACACCCAACTAGGGATCATCGCCACATCAATAGATGGTTGTGTACCATCCAAAACCCAAGCTTATACCAAGCCTTTTTACCCACCACCTCCAAGAATTCAAGAAGTGAATACCGCATGGGGAAATGAACAAGCACTGACCCATCCAGGATCAAAATACAACTATCCGACCATTCAACCTACAATAGGGTAATTAGAATTCCCAACCGCATCAAGCCCACTTGTCTCCACACCAAGGTCACATGTGGAGTCCACGGTACCAGCAACAACCGACATACTGACAACAATATCATCAGCAACAGCTGGCTACTCAATATCAGAATCAATTCTCTTATCCTCGTTATTAACACCAGCAGTATCCTCCTCATCCCTATCGACCCTATCAGTATCAACATCATGACTAGAAGCCTTAGCTCCCACAAATTGTTGAATCTTTAGAGGCAGCTTCAGTTAACCCTGCTTTGGACTGATTGGCTCAACTGATCAAGAACATGAACAAGATGAGTCAGAAGTTGGATGACCTTACTTCCGCAAAGACAATCATTCCAGCACAGGTTGAGGCAAACCCCAACAACTTCCGTAGAAAGGAGCAGGTAGACCGTAGTATTACACCACCTCTCGAGTCAGGTATAAATTCTTTTAGGTTATCTAATGTTGTTAATCCTTAGGAGCGGTAGGACACTACAACCAACTTCTATAGCGAAAAGGAAAAATAAAGTCTCTATTGGCGAATCTTCATCACCATCCATTGATCTTGCACTGAGCTCTAGGATCGAGGAAGAAGGAGGAGCATCACACTCCCAGAATAAAATAAAATAAATGAAGAATATAAAAAAGAATCAAGCAATAATACCGAAGGTTGAGTGTATGCATCCAAGGAGATGCCAACACCAGCAGCCGATCTGGTACAAGTCAACACAATTACATTTCCTGCATTCACTTTTCCTTTTGTTGTGGATGATTGTATCATGCCCAATCATCCGTTTGTACAAAAGATCACTTGTTTGAATGAAAATTCTATTTTTGATGACACTCATATTCCATTTCCTGATGAATTGAAATTAAAAATAGTAAAAAATTGAAAGCAGTCATGTCTGATCCAATTATTATGGAGTTATTGCAAAACATAGTGCTGAAAATGTTGTTACTAAAAGCCATGGAGTACATGTCTATGATGAAGAAAGTACTAAAAGAGGCGTGTACAACTAAGCGTCGCAAGAGAGAATGCGAGAAACCAGTAAAGGACATTCTTACCATGGTGACTATAACCTCTTAAGCAAAAGAAGGATATGGGAGCACCTCTTATCAGATGCGAGAAGTTTAACCAAGAATTTGAGAACACTTCTTGACAATGAATCATCTATGAATATGATGCCTACGTCACTGCTCGAAGAATTTAGGTTGGTATCACTGAAATCAACAAGAATGATTATGCAATTTTCAGGCACATCAGTGAAGTGGCCAAGGGGCATTTTGGAGGATGTCATCATCATAATCCAAGTGATGAAGTTCCCTATAGACTTCATTATTCTAGATATGGACACCTCAACACCCTTGCTTCATAGCACAATCATATTGGGACGACCATTCCTTCGAACAATTGAAGTAGTGGTTGACTACAACATTGTAAATATCCCCTTTCGCTCGAGCAATGATAAGGTCCAGATTGAAATGATCTAAGTACCAAAGCTCGCAGAATCTGTGTCAGATTAGAGTGAGTAGATTCAGAAAGGAACAAAAGACTGTGATTTTCTAATAGAAATCAGAGACTAATCACTATTCTCACATCAATATTCTTGCATGATAATGAAACCTAGGAATTCCTCTTCAAGGAGGAGTGCTTGGAAAGTACAATCGAATTTTCCCCGATCCTTGAGGATAAGGTCCTTGTTGATGAGTTAACTGAACTTATTGAAATTAATCCATCCCCGTCAAAGTAAGATGAATTCCTTGCAAATCTTTTTGATGTCATGCATTCTGAGCCAGAAATAACAGAAGTGGACATCATCTAATCGAAAGAGCTTACAATGACCACAATTGTTGAAATCACCATGAAGCCAATTCAGACCCCTCCAAAGCTAAAACCATTACCCTCGACGATGAAGTACACCTTCTTTACAGGTGAGCAGAACATGTTCTCGATCATCATCAATTCCCAGCAGACCAAGGATCAGGAATCTTGCTTGCTCGAGGTTCTAGAAAGAAATCACAAGGCAATTGGATGGAAGATAACCGATCTCCATGGGATACACTCTTCATTGTGATCACATATATTTACTTGGAAGAAGACAACATGCCTTCCCGTGAATTTCAACGTAGATTGAACCCAAACCTCTGGGAGGTCGTGATGAAAGAAATCACTAAGTGATGCGATGCGGGTTTTATCTATCCCATCTCGGACTCAAAATGGGTAAGTTCAGTACATGTGATTCTTAAGAATATGGAATTACTATCATAACAAATGAAAAAGGAGAGGAGATTCTGATCAGAGTACCTACATCTTGGCGTGTCTTTGTAGATTACAAATGCATGAATCTAGTGACAAAGAAAGATCACTTCCCTTTGCAGTTCATTGATCAAATCATTGAAAGAATTGCTGAAAATGAATATTTCTGTCTCTTAGATGGGTACTCTGGATACAATCAGGTTATAATAGCACCAGAAGTCCAAGAGAGGACCTCCTTCACCTATCCATTTGGGACGTACGCTTTCAGACGAGTGTCGTTCAGATTGTATAATGCCCCTGCTACATTTCAGAGATGTATGCTGGTCATATTTGTTGACATGGTGGGTAGTTTTCTGAAGGTATTTGTGGACGATTTTTAAATCTACAAAGAAAACTTTGATCAATGTCTGATTTATTTAGAACGAGTACTTCAGTGATGTTGCAAAGTCAATTTGATGCTCTCTTGGGAGATGAGTCTCTTTATGTTGATTGAGGGAATTGTGTTGGGTCACGTCGTCTCCAAGCAAGGTATGGAGGTCGACCTGATCAAGATGGAAGTAATTTCAAAACTTGAGCCACCCACTACATCGAAACAAGTCAGGTCAATTTTGAGGCATGTCGATTTTTACCGAAGGTTCATCAAATACTTTAGCAAGATTGTCTGACCATTGACAAAGATTCTAGGCATGGACACCAATTTTATTGTAGATGATAGAGTGCTCCATTCCTTTTATCAGTTGAAAGAAATAATCACCCAAGCTCATGTCCTACAGCCATTGGATTGGTCTCTTCCGTTCGAGATCATGACAGATGCTTCTAATTATGCCCTTGGGACTGTGTTTGGACAACAGTGGGATGGATGGTCGTTTGTGATTCATTATGCTAGCAGAACACTGGATGATGCCCAGAGGAACTACACTGTCACTAAGAAAGAGATGCTAACAGTAGTGCTTGCATTGGAGAAATTTATGTCACATTTTCTTGGCTCAAAATTTATTGTCTACACTGACCGTTCTGCCATATGGTACTTACAAAGCAAGAAGGATGCGAAGTCATGTTTACTTCGTTGGATCCTTCTACTCCAAAGGTTTGATTTGGAGATACGAGATAAACCTGCAGTTAAGAATGTTGTGGAAGACCACCTTTCCATAATTACGGAGTTAGATACTCCTGAGCAGTATTGTGAACTACCTTGTCTCCAAGGAAGTTCCATGAGATTGGCTGAAGCTGAAAGTGGACAAGTTCATGTCCTAGATCCATTTACCAATGGGGGGATTCATACTTGTTTCGAAGAGGTGCAGATTGTATCCGGCAAAGGTGGATTCCTAAGAAGGAGTATGTAATTGTCCTGAATCATTGTCACAATTTAGAGTTTGGAGGACATCATTCTAGAAAGCAGACATCGACGAAAGTGCTTGAATGTGGCCTCTAGTGTCCGACTCTTTTTAAAGATACTACTAAATTTGTCAAAGGTTGTACTTACAGTCAGAAGATGAGCGATACCATCAGTTTTAGAGATACCGTGCCTCTCAAGTACATTCAAATCTCAGTTGTCTTTGATGCATGGCTATCGATTTCATGAGCCCATTTGTAACAGCTAGAGATTTCAAGTGTATCTTGCTTGCTATTGATTACTTAGTATATGGGTGGAGGCTATCCCCACTCGAGCCATCGACAATCATATTATCTGTCGATTTCTCGAAGATAACATCATTTCACGGTTTAGGATTTTGAATATCTTGATATCATATGGAGGTAACCACTTTATTAACAGAGAAGTCAAGAAGCTGACAAAGGAGTATGACATCAAAGACCATGTCCTTACCACCCATAGGCTAATGGCATGGTTGAGTGTTCAAAAAGGAAGATCAAAACAATGTTACAAAAACTTGTGTGTCCTAATAAAAAGAACTGGTCACAATTGCTCAACTTGGTTCTTTGGTCTTATCGAACAACGTACAAGTCCCATTTAGGCATGTCTCTCAAGTCATGCCATTTGCTCGTAGAACTTACACAAATCCTTGTGGGCAGTCAGTATATGCAATCTGGTTATAGAGAAAGATGGCATGAATAGAAAGACTGACCTGAACATGCTGTTGGAATTTCGAGACTCTACGCATGACAACAACCTTATGTATAAAGAAAAAGTCAAGATATGACATGACAGACATATCATAAGAAAGAATTTTAAGCCAAATCATGATGTGCGATTGTTTGATGCAAAGTTAAAACGATTTACAAGCAAGCTAAAAAGCAAATGGTATGGATTGTTCATCGTGAAAAATGTGCATGACGACGGTAGCATTGTAATATCATGCTTGTCATCTGATGCACAACCTTTTGTAGTTAACGGACAGTTGTTGAAACCATACCTAGAGCATGACACTTTCTTGCCCTTTGTCGATTCACTAGATGTGGTATATCAAGAAGGTATCCATGGTGTTGAAGGATCATACAACTAAAAACCCAAAAATATCAGCTCCTTTTCTTCTTTTCATTTCTTTTTCTATGATTTCTTCTTCCAGTTACTCACTCATCCATTTCTTCACTGCTATACTTAGGATATGCTTCATCCTATGTATAGGGGGATGAGTGACTCGAATGTTCATTCTTTGATCCCTTACCTATCTCCCAACTTGTTGATAATTCTCTTCTATACTTAGGGTATCTTTACCCTAAGTATAGGGGGTTGCAGGTCGAGCCGATGATTTCATACATTCTAACCCTCGATCATCCCCGCTTTGTATACAATCTGCTATACTTAAGATTAATTAATCCTAAGTATGGGGGGGGCGCAAATGACTTCACATTCTTTGAGCCGTTTAGCTTTTCTATACTTAACATGAGTTATGTCTTTCTGCTCTTTGATCACTATGAGGACATATTTCGAGCACAGTTTAGGGGTCATATATATGTATATATATGTTAGTCATAACTTTTACTTTCGTATTTTCAATAAATATGGCTCATACATTGGGTAAGGGTATATAATAAATCAACTATGAGGAATACACTCCTATAACTACACACCACCAATACACTAACTCTTAAAATACCTAAAAATCTGCAAAACTTTTTGAAAACTCCACAAAAATGTGCAAATACTTTGTGAAAATCCCATAAAAAGTTCAAAATCAGAAAATGGTCTCACAAACACATTTTCTTGCATTGCGTACAAATTTTTTATAAATGATCTTACAATTAACAAGTCCAAATAAAATCTGAAGATTGGAGCTTGGTCTAGATCTTAAGCCACTTAATTTTAGAGGAACATATTAAGGACTGAAATTGGGACACTTCAAGTCACTTCGACTTCATTCTTTAGGTTCTATGAGACTATGTTCATTAGTCAATTCAATGTGATTAACTAGAACCTTTCATGTCATCCATACGACTCTTGAGACAATGGCTTAACTTGAGACATCACACTCAACACGTAACTCAACCAAGATGGGTTGCTGAAAGATCTCGGAGTCTAAGTTAGGACAATACTAGGCTGCTTCATCAAGGGTTGCTCAGGAACCATTCTTGGGGGCTACCGAAATAGATACTTCAACTCTCTGTTCTTCTGGTAGCACAGACATCTAACAACTGAAGAATGGATTGAAATAAAGCTTCGGATGAGAAATGCTCTACTATAAAATTTTTTAAGACCCCAAAATATGGGTGGAACAAAGATTCTATATCTGTTGAGGCAAAGCAAGAATGTAGATCAGTGCCAATCAAAGAACATATCCAAAAAAAGAAGCCTATGTCAAAAATTGTAAAAATTTTGAGCTTCCAGAAAAGGCATGTTTCTTGGTGGAGACTTGGTTACACTGGCCAAGCTTCACAAAAGAAATATGACTAAACTGGTCAGTTTCCACTTCCTTTTCCTTTCTTCTAGTTTATCCCTAATTCGTTGTTCATTAGCACATACCTGAACTCATAAGGAAATATTCACATCCTCAAGGACAGACGGGAAAACAAGAGGAGGAGACAACTGGATAGTCCAGTAATTTATCAGGGAAGAGCTAAAACAATTCACACACATAGCACTCGTCATTTCAAGGATACATGAGTAAATGTCTGGAAGGACGGTTCTAACCAGGCTGTTGAGTTGAACTAGATATAGGAGCATGGAACCTAAGGGATGTTGAGTCACAATTCCTAACCTGGTCATGGTTCCGAATACGTTAACAATCCAGAGGTCTCAATTGAGCTCTAAACATCGATTTTGTGAAGACAAGTTTTAAGAGTGACAACCATTCCACCTTCTTTATAATCCTTTTCTTTATTCTCTTTTGCATTACTTATTCTCCTAATAAGTGTTTACAAGGGACTAGAAAAGGTAAGTACATGGGGTGATGAATACCTATTCATTCACATTTATTCCTTTTTTATCTTTAAATCCCTAGATAAATGCATGCAAATATATTTAACTTGTAGAAATTAACATACTGACTATTGTATGCAAAATAGCACATAAGAACCTATATTTAAATACAAAATAATGAATAAAGAATAGAAAATAAAAATGAAGTAAGTATTGCAAGTACTGATTGTCCTAAACCCCGAGACTGAGTCAATATTTACTCGGTCCATAAGAAATTACGTAGGGGAGATAAGGGCAAATAAATACATAAAAAAATAAGACAGACACCTAGAAACCCTAGGTGCCTACTACGCTGCACATACATCCATTCTTACACAATTTTATTACTCATTTTACACACCATAAATAAATATATAATCAACATGAAACTTGTACATAAAAATACATAGAAAAATATAAAATAATTGTATATAAAAATAATGAAAAAGTATGACTGGGACACACAGATGAAAAAGTTGCAAACAGAACTTCAATGATCAATATCTTCTCCATATGAATTCAAAATCCAAAACTCACCTTATTGTTCTTAAAATTAAATTATCTATTTAATGAAGGTGGTTTCATTAAAAACAAAGTTAAGATATAAAAGTTGCCTTTTTGGGTCCCATGTACTATATACCTATACATTTTACTTATTTAATTCATTCTTTATATTTTATTCTTTTATATTTTTCAGTACTTTTAAATATTATTTAAAACATAAAAATTATAAACATAAAACAAATGCATTAAAATGCATCAAAAAAAAACAATACATTAAAATATATAAGTATATTATACCTATATTGTATATACCCATAATTACTTAAGTATATAAATAAAGTCATAAAATTGAAATAACAATGTGTAAATATTAATTTAATTATATTATAAATATTTCAAATATGTACACATAATAATAATATTTAAAATATAAAATAAAATAAAATACACAAAACATAGGTATAAATGCCTATGATTACACTTGTATAATTAACCTATAATAATAAGTCGATAAAAATAAATAAAAAACCACCTAAAAATAGTACATAAAATAAACAAACAACTTTCATGGTTTATGTTTTATTTAATAAAATCAGTTTCTTTTTTATTTTTCTTTTCCTTCTAATGTTATTTTTGTTTTATCTTGTAGCAACCGACGTGGACCAATGAGAAGGCAGTGTTAGTGGACTTGGGTCGACTAACCCACCCCCTCTTGGACTGGTCCATGTTGTGCATTGACCCTTTTTTGCTAATTTTTACACCATGAATCGAGCTCAATCTCTGTTTAATTCCTTCAAAAAATCTTCACAGAATCATCAGCTTTGACTGAATTAAAGAGTGACCCAAGTCAATCTTTGATTCACGTGAAAACCCTAATCGAAAACCCTCTTCTGAGCAACCTTGTATATATTTCCTCCTCTACCCATTTTGAAAATAAATCCTTTCTACCAGATTTTCTCCCAAAAAAATCATCAACGGAGCTTGCCTTCAGTGATAGTGACCGGAGTCTCCAGATTTGTAGCGTGGAGGAGGAGCGGAGGAAGCGATTCACCATCGTCGGAGACCATCTCCAGGTGGTTCTGCTTCCGACCATTCTAGGCAGGTGAGCTTCCATTTTCTTTGTCTTTTTAATTCTTAGGAGTAGCAGTAGCTTAGATTGCATTTTATTTCATTCAATTCCGTCTATTTTATCCTAAAATCGAATATCGTAGTTCGTCGAAGCTCCCAGCTGAAGGAAGTAAATATTTATTTACTATGCATCATAAAAATGTGGAATATTTATCAAACTTTTTGCCAAAACAATGTTAGTTCATTGTATGAACTATAAAATACAGCACATTAATTTGTGCAATTATAAATCACAAATTCTAAGGAAATACTTTCCAAAATAATTTCTGATATTCATAATGAATAAAAGAGATAGATCAGGATTACCTCTTGAAGGGTGAGTTTCTAAATGAAGAAACCTCCCGAATCAAGTTAGATCTGCAGAATTCTCTCTAGTGGGCCAGAGCAACAAGAAGAGGCATATGAAAGATGGAGACTCTTAATATTCTTCTATATTCCAAGGGCGTGAAATCGTAAGGACTTTGCTCTCCAAAATTGTGTAGCAAAAGAGAGGGCCTTGCCCTCCTTTTATTCTTAAACCACATGTCCAACATGTGTGTTGTAGTCCCTTGAATTTTAAATCAAGGGCTTAAAGCAAGTCCTAATCCAATAAGGGCTATCTCATTTTTATCTCCAATTAATATTAGCTAATTAACAATAAATAAGCAACAACTTAGCTTAACTAAAATTAGTTACTATTGTTGTCTTTTTAATCCATTAGTTAATTAAACTTGATAATCCCATTATCAAAATGGGAGTAATTATGGAATTAATCATCAAAGCTTATGAACCATATTCATGAGCCCAAGATTAAGCGTAAATCCAATTTACATCTACAAAATTAATGTGGATCAAATTTACACAATTTCATGCCTTGGAATTATTATGCAAATGGGATTTTTACCTGACAGACTCTATAAACTTTTTAAATTACTTCTACGACTTTTGCACAACGTAATTACCCCATCGACCCTATAAATTACCCCAAGAACCCTCACTAGCTTCAAACACATTAACTGCATGGTTCATGGAGTAAGAGTTGGCAAGTTTACGGGGTTGATGGGGGGAATTATGTTGTTTTCAAAGGTCGTGGAGGTAATTGTCAAAGTTTATAAGGTCTACCGGGTAAAAATCCCAATGCAAATCATATTTACATAAATATTTTTATGAATATGAATATTAATTATTGTGAGTCACTATTCACATTAACTATTTACTTCTTACAAAAACGATAAAATAATACCATTGGTATGAGTCCTAATCTAATTAGGACTCATGAGATACAAATGCAGATACTTGGAGATAATATCGGGGAGATCATAATATTCATGTATAGTGACTTGAAATTGTGGTAACTATCCAATTTCAAGGTTTATACCATTTTTGTAAAAATCTATCACCTACGAATGTTAAGCTTGATCTGCAACACTTACACACTCAGTGAGCTCAACGAAACACATCACACTCTCCATGAGCTGGACAAAGTATCAGTGAGCTGAATCCTACTTCCTTGACCATTTCTAATCATATCATAGTCCAAACCATTTGGAGCTAATAAATTAGCTCAAGGAGCTTGTGTATTTTCATTTCCATGACAATTTCTATTTCCAACATTTGGACATTTAAATTGGAATTGGAAATTGGATTCAAATGAATTGTGATTTAATCCAATTAAATCACAAATCATCTAGCTCAAAAATCCTTCATGTTTCATCACTCCCTCGAAATGAAAGTGTCACGGTTGATGATCCATTACAACATATGTAACCCTAAGTATTCCCAATGCTCATTCATCCTTCACACTGGAAAACCTCGATAAATCCGAAATTCAAACCCTGGCTTGACTGTCTTCTTAAGAACATATCAATAGATTTATCATTTGATAATTAAGCTATAATATCAATAGAACATATCTCAAATTCGTGTCTCATTTCATAAACAAGACGATCATGCATGGAATTCATTTTGACCTCAAAATATCGCACGAGTGAGCTTTGTCTCCTGGTTCATCAAATAAACTTATATGATCCCTTCGAGAGATCAAACATCTCATATGACTTCCTATGCACACCAACACACCAATATATGGACCTTGGCGAGGTCACCAACTTATGGCCTATCAAATGTGCATATCATGCATATGGATGCATATTTGTCTCAGGTCAAAGGATGTATTCTTGATCGCGATAGTTATGATTCAGGCCTTAGTTTATCTCAACCTTATCAAGTCAACTCTTTGACTTGATTATTCCAACACTTAGGAACCTCCATTTCTATGCAGAGGACCTGCATCTAGAAGTCGTTGGAAATAAGTATTTAGAGAAAGATTCCCATGTCTTTCTCAGACTGGAGATCTACATTGAATATCACATGTTTGAAGTCAGCTGCAACCTCCCAACTGCATGGTATTCAATATGGCCATGGTACATAACCCTAATTATATAAAAGGGCATTAATAGTAAAGTGCATTTACATTCATTCATTTTAATTCAGACGGACACAATAAAACAATAACTTTTATTGCATTAATGGGTCACGAAGGGCTTAAAGTCAAACAATCTCCCACTAGCCCTCAGAGTTATTCATGTACAAATTTCATCCCCATATTAATATTGCTGATCATCGACTATTTATCAAATAACTGGGTGCGATGATTAGTCACTCTGTCACTGATGACCGTGCCACGTTATGTTACAAACTTGCATACTCCAAGTGAACATTAAACTACATCCAATGTAGTTACCGCATCTTATGCAACCCAATGCTTTACTTTGTCAGAACAACCATGGTGTCTTGCTTCTTGCTACACTTAGGTCACAGGGCACTGCCGTCCAACAAAAAATAAGAACCCTTAAGTTGACTTGCTATCATCCAAATCTGATTGGAAATCCAAATCAGTGTACCCTAAGATTTGGAGATCATTATCTCTATAAACCAAGACATAGTCTTGAGTTCTTCTTAGGTACTTGAATATGCTCTTCACCAAACTCCAATGTTTCTCTACATAACAGGATTGGTAACATCTTGCCACTCCCACTACATGGCAGATATCTGGTCAAGTACACATCATGCCATACATCAAGCTTCCTACAATCGATGCGTAAGGGCATTCGACCATGGCTTTCTTTTTCTCAACAGTTTGAGGAGTCATCCCTTTAGATAGGTGAATAACATGTCTTAAGAGAAGGAAGCCTTTCTTGGAATTATCCATGTTAAATTTTTCTAAGATTTTCTTGATGTATCCTTGCTGTGATAGTCCCAATATCCTCTTTTGTCTGGTTCTGAATAGTTTTAGACTCAAGATGTAAGAGGCTTCTCCGAGATCTTTCATCTCAAAAATATTGGACAACCAGATCTTAACATTAGTCATTATTCCTTTATCATTCCGAATGATAAGGATGCCATCTACATTAAGCACAATGAACACGGTATCGCTCCCACTAAGATTCTTGTACACACATGGTTCAACCAGATCATGCAAGAAATCATAACTCTTTATGATTTCATCAGATCAGATGTTCCAACTACAAGAAGCTTGTTTGAGCCCATAGATGGATTCTTTCGCTTGCACACTCTTCCTTCCTCAGCTATGATGCCTTGGAGCTACTACATATAGATGTCCTCTTCGAGGTATCCATTGAGAAAAGCGGTCTTGACATCCATCTGCCAGATGTCATAGTCCAAGTGTGCAACTATTGCAAGCAATGCCTGTTGGATTTGAGCATGGCCATAGGAGAGAATGTCTCATCGTAATCGATGCCTTCTCTATACGTGTAACCCTTGACTATGAGCCGTGCTTTGAAGGTCTCTACCTTTCCATCAAGTCCCCTCTTTCTCTTGAAGATCCATTTGCACCCACTGAGTTTGACCCCTTTAGGTGGATCTTCGACGGTTCAAACACCATTCCTATGCATGGAGTCTATCTCATACTTTACTGCCAACACCCAACTATCCATGTAATGATCACCAATGCTTCATCGAATGAAGTCGGATCATTATCAGACTCTTCTGATACATGGAATCCGTACCTTTCAAGTTGTCTTACAACCCTAGAACTCCTTCTAGGAGGTATGATCGTGTCATTCTTACTTATCTCTTCAGTTCCTGGTGTAGGAACTTCATCCGTCTTGCTGAATTCGATTAGTTCTTTAACTTCATTATTGACTTCTAACGAATTCATCTTCTAGAAATTTCACGTCTCTAGAAAAAAATACCTTTTGGATATCAAGATCTTAAAGTTTGTATCCAATATCATTCTTTATGTATACAATGATGTAGCACTCTCCATTGCGAGATTCCAACTTGCTTGCATCCACGTTTTTAGCATGGATCAAACAACCTCAAATCCTCAAGTACCGTACACTTGGCTTGGTACCATACCGAAAATCACGAGGGGTTTTAGGTATAGATTTTGATGGAATCTTGTTTAGGACATAAGCTGCAGTCTACTTCATGTCCCCAAAAACTGAGAGGTAAGTTTGCTTTACTCATCATTGATCTTACCATGTCCAACATGATTTTAATGCATATCTCCGCAACTCCGTTGAGTTGAGGAGTACCTAGAGGAGTGATATTAGAAATAATTTCTCTCTTTAAGGTATTCTTTGAATTCATGTAAGAGGTATTCTCCACATCAGTCGCATCGAATCCATTTTATCTTATTTCCTATATAGTTTTCAACCAAATCCATGAATTCTTTGAACTTTTCAAGGTTTCATGTTTGTCACATAATAAGATGACAAAACCATACCATCACGATGACTAGGTCTTGGGGTCTAGGGTCACTTAACACCTATAATGTCTCATTTCTATTTTTTCTTTTTTCCTTTACTCTTTTATTTTGGAATTAAATACACAGTATTTTATACAATATTTTTGTTTAAATCACATAGTGCTTATTTTGACAAATTAATGATATATACATGCATTTAGCTAGGTATTTAAGGCCAAAATGAAAGAATAAAGGTGATGAAATGCAAATTCCTTACCCCTTATACTTGCCTTTTCTAGTCTCCTAGCAAACACTTATTCCTATAAATACAGAAAAGAAAATAAAGAAAAGAAAACAAGCACTTGGATTGAGTTTACTTTCAAACTTGTATTCATAATATCAAAGTTTGGAGCTCAGTCAGACCTTTGAATTTTTAGTTTGGTCAGAACCTTATTAGGTACCGGATTTGAAACACAACAACCTTTGAGAATTACAAAAATCTGGCCAAGTCTCCTCAAAAGCTAGGTTATAACAAGTTGATGTCATATGCAGTCCCTTATGACTATGAGTCTATCTTGTAAAATGTGTGTGATATTTATCTCCTCTTGGATTTAGTGGTAAAAGTCAGGCTTCTCCAACATGGTGACCCTAATTCTCAATCCAGTAACTCTTTCCTCTAGAAGCGAGGTATTCCCTTGTAAGTTCAAGTACAACTGGCTCAAGAAGAGGAGGTGGAGAAGAGAATATATGGTAGCTAGTGTAGCTACCTATCCTATGATGCTTGACCAGTGGAGCCAAGTCAACCGGGTCCAGGCTCACATGGATATTTGACTTTAAAGCTCAGGATTGCTTATTGAATATATACATGCTCCGAAGGGAATTAATTTTTCTTTGATTTTTGCCCATATATATTTTTGGAGTTTTTTCATTTTTGAACTTATCGAATATTATATACAACAACATTTACATACAAACTTTATCCTCTTGAGCTAGTAGATTATCCCTCTTTTGAAGCATTATTGCAACCCATGACATTTCGTCATTAGACCTAATGGTTACTGAATCTGGTTGGGGCACACTGACCATAGATTGTGACTTCTGATGCTTCCATTGGTTTGTGTCTCATGTGGGCAAATCCAACCCTCTACCACTTCAACTGAGTTGAGTAAGGTGTAATGCGCATGTGTGCAAGTTAGGTCGCTATTGACAAAAGTCATGCGTGTGTTTTGAAATATTCTACTTAGGCAGTCAAGATGACACCGAACCTATTATAGTGGTCTCAAAGAATTATGTCTAGCAAACCTGAAGCGCCTCAATTCCAGATCCTTTATGGTTCATGTGAATAAGTGGATTAAGGTCCAACAAAGATCTAATCTTCAGATTTTATTTAGACTTGTTCAATTGTCATGATCAATCTGAAAAATGCAAATTCTATGCACAAGCAGAAAAAATTTTTGTGATACAATTTTCTGAGCTTGAACTTTTTATGGATTTTCGAAAAAAGTTTTGCAAGTTTTTATGAATGTTTGGTTTTGCAAATTTTTAATGATTTTTTTCAAAAACAAAAGTTTTTTGGAAAAAAGAATATATGCATATATTTACACCGGAGTGTGTTTTGTTATTTACAAGATTTAGGGTTAAAGAATGCACACTAGGTTTTTACAGTCTTAGATTTAGTTATTATTTACATATTTATATATTTAGTTTGTAAAGAATTTCTATTTGTTTGAATTATGTATAGTGTTTTAAAAGTAATTTGAAAAGATTTTGACAAACATTTTGAAAACTTTATTTTGAAAATAATTTGGCAAATAAAATTTGCAAACATTTACAAAATTTGAAAATCATTTTATAAAGAATTTTAAATAATATGTATAGTTTTCTCAAAGTATTTTTGCAACCATTTTCTAAACCATTCGCAAATGGATTTTCAAAATATTTTATTCACATAAAGAAAAGAATTTTTACAAGCAAAACGTTTTACAAAGGTTTGAAAATGTTCTAGAAAATATTTTCCAACCAATTGTCAAAAGATTTTTCAAAGAATTTTGCAATCATTTTTCAAACATTTTGCAAAACATTTTTAATTGGTTTATTAATCGTAATTACAAAGAATTTCAATGTGTATTTTAATTTTATCAATTAGCCATTCTTATGAAAATGCGAAAGTACGAGCTATGGCTAAATTATATACAACGTATATACGACCTCCCTATACTTAGCTTGAGATATGTCCTCATAGTTCAGAGAGAAAAGAAAGACATAACTCGTACTAAGTATTGAAAAGTCTATACTACAATGCCCAATTGAGAAGTCAACCGCCCCTATATATAGGATCAACTAATCCTAAGTCTAGCAAGCTGTATACAAAATAGGGATGAGCGTGGATCATAATTTTTGAAATCAACATACTCTGCTTGTCCCCCTATACTTAGTGTAAAATAGCCCTAAGTATGGGTAGAATGTAAAAAAATTAAGGGAGAAGCGAGAGAATGATTAATGAAGTACCTGAATACACTCACCCCCTATACTCAAGATGAAGTATATCCTAAGTATAACATAGATGAATGGGATGAGTGTAACACGTAAGAAAGAATTTAAAGAATGAAAACAAAAAGAAAAAAAATAAGAAAATCTAATCGAAGATGTTTTTGGGAGCATTGTCCGACTCTACGGAAGCTGTTGTGGCAATGAAGTCCTTATAAAAATTACTTGCACGGAGTCGACAACAACCAGGAATGTATCATGCTCTAAGTATGGCTTCAGGAACTGACCATTAACTATGAAGGGTTGTGCATATTAGCACACTTCCATTGTTACGCATGGTCTTGACTCTGTACGACCCTGCCCACTATCCTTAATTTTTCCGGAAATATGTTCAATCTCATGTCAAACAACAATACTTTCTACCCAGGTTTGAAGGTATTTCTTCTAATGTGCTTGTCATGCCAGCATTTGACCTTCTCCTTATACATCAGACTATTGTCGTACATGTAATCTTTGAATTCTAGTAGTCTGTTCAGATCCAACTTTCGTTGCTGACAACCTTTTTGTGAGTTAATGTTGCAGATATTCCCTGCCCACAATGATTTGTGAATCACTTCCATTGGCAAATGGCATGGCTTTTCGTATACAAGGCGATAGGGTGACATACCCAAAGGAGACTTGTAGGCTGCCTTGTATGCCTAGAGAACTGAATTTTGGAGTTGTGATCAGTTCTTTCTATCCAGCCTGACAAGTTTCTGCAATGTCATCTTGATTTCTCTGTTTGATAGATCTTCCAAGCCATTTAATTGCGGATGATAAGGATATGCGACCGGGTGATCGATGTCGTATTCCTTCATTAATTTCTTAACTTTCTTATTGATGAAGTGGTTGACTCCATCTGGAATCAGAATCTTCAGAATGCCAAACCATGAGATGATGTTATCTTTAAGAACTTGCAAATTGTCTTGCTGTCTGCGACTCGAGATGGAATGGCTTCCACCCATGACTCACTAATCAACGGTAAAAAGAATGTATTCATAGACTTGACTATTAGGAAATGGACCCATAAAATCAATGCCCCGTGCGTCGAACACATCAGATATTTGGATATATTTGAGGGGCATGCTATCTTTTACTCGAAGGGATTTTCCCATTTTCTAATAGTATGTACATGCTTTCACATAGTTATGTGCATCCTTAAAGAGTGTGGGGCACTAGAGGCCACATTGCAATATCTTAGCTGCCATTCTACTTCCTAAATGATGTCCACCAGATTCGAGCTTTTGGTAGTGCTCGGGGACACTTGTGTACTCCTTCTGATGAATACACTGATGCCAAATGCAATCCACACCTTCCCTAAATAGATGTGGATCCTCCCATTAATAAAAATGAATGTAAGACATGAATTTGTCCTTCTTGATTTGCGTCCAATCTTGTGGTACCGTCCCAGATGCGAGGTAGTTCACAATATCGACATACCAAGGAAGAGAAACCACACTGAGATTGATTCATCATGGAAAGTTTCTGTTACCGCTGCACTGCTCAGTGGAGTATCTTGGCATCGAATTCTGGATAAATGGCTTGGTACCACATTCTGAACTCCATGCTTGTCTTTGATCTCCAAATCGAATTCGTAGAGGAGAAGGATCCATCTGAGTAGTCTGTATTTGGCGTCCTTCTTCTATTGTAAGTATCAGATAGTAGATTGGTCTGTGAAGATAATGACTTTTGATCCTAATAGATTGGATCTGAACTTCTCTAAAGAAAACACTAATGCATGCATCTTCTTTTCTGTGACTGTATACTTTCTTTTGCTTCATCGATCATCTTGCTGATGTGGTGAAAAGTATAGGGAACTTTGTCTCTTCTTTGTCCTAGCACAGCCTAACTGCAAAGTCAGATGCATCCATCATGATCTCAAAAGGGAGAGACCAATCGGGTGGTTGTAGGATCAGAGCATGAATGATGAACTCTTTTAGCCGATAAAAAGATTGGAGAACCATCTGATCGATAATAAACTCGGTCTCCTTGCAAAGAAGCTCTGTGAGAAGTCAGGCAAGTAGTCCTTGATGAAACGACGATAAAAGATGACATGCCCTAAGAATGATCTCACGTTCTTAACATTTTGAGGTGGCTTGAGTTTATAGATCACATCCACCTTAGCCGGGTCGACCTCCATGCCACGCTTAGAGACGACATGATCCAACATCACTATTTCTTCAATAACCATGAAGTGGATCTTCTCCCATGACAGTACAAGATTGACTTCACATCATTTTTGGTATACTCTCTCTAGATGTTGAAGATAAGAATCGATGCTATCACCATAGATGGAGAAATCATCCATAAATACCTCAAGAAAACTTTCCACCATGTCGGTAAAGATGGCGAGCATGCACCTATGGAAAGTTGTTGGAGCATTACAGAGGCCAAAGGGCATTCTCCTAAAAGCATAGGTACCGAACGAGCTGGTAAAAGTTGTCTTCTCTTGATTCTCGGGGGCGATGGCCACTTGGTTGTACCTGGAGTGCCCATTTAAAAAGCAGAAGTATTCCTTTCCTATGAGTCTCTCAAGAACTTGATCAATGAATGGCAGAGGGAAGTGGTACTTCTCCGTTGTGGCATACAGACAACATTAGTCTACACACACCCTCCAAGATGTTGGTACTTGAGTAGAGATCTCCTCTCCTTGGTTATTCTTCACTATTGTGAGACCAGACTTCTTGGGAACTACGTGCAGGGGTCTCACCTATTTGGAGTCGGATATGGGATAAATGAAGCCTACTTCACACCATCTCGTGATTTCCTTCATAACAACGTCCCGAAGATTAGGGTTTAATCTTCTCTAAAACTCTCAGGACGACTTTCAATCTTCTTCAAGATAGATGTGGTGTGAGCACAGACTTGGATTTAACCCACATAGATCGGATATGTTTCAACCAAGTACCTTTCGGTTCTTTTTTAGAATCTCAAGAAGTCAAGCTTCTTGACCGGGTTAGACGGTTGCTAATGATAACTGGATACATGTTCTCTTCACCCGCAAGGAACACATACTTCAGACCTGTCGAGAGCGGTTTGTGTTCTGGTATTTGTTGAGTTTGCTCCACGACTACTCAGAAACAATCCTGGTAGATGAATGTTCTGCTAATTTCAATGAGGTGGTATCCACCTATGTCACTCTTGGCTCTGAAATGAAAGTGTCGAACATATCTGCAATGAATTCTTCATGTTTGGTCTAGCTTGAATCTTCTTCAAACATGCTTCTCAGTGACTCGAATTCTGACTCAGTCTACAAATCGATAAGGAAGCATGGACTGACTATACTATCCAAGTCCTCCCCTAAAAAGAGGAATTCCTGTGTGAAGGTATCATCCAACGATATTTGCTGATCACTGATATCAATGATGTCACAGTCCTAAGTTGTTGATTCTGGCTTCCCTCCAGATGCGACTTTTGGCTCACTGACCACATCCATAGTGACTTTGTCATAATTGGAGAGGAAGTGATCTTCCCTGACCCGTAGTCGACAACCTCCTTGGTTGTGCGAAGGAATGGTCGACCTAGAATGATAGGAGTCTAGAGTAACGATCCATATGATTCCATATCTTGGGTAACAAAGTCAACTGGAAATTTCATGTCCTACACAGTCATGATAATGTCCACCGACATACCTCTAGGTTACTACATAGATCGATCTACGAACTACATGATCATTCTTGTTGGCTTTAGTAGTCCAAGCCCAAATTCTTCCAGAAGTGATGTGGGTATTAGGTTTATTAAAGACCCACTATCAAGTAGAGTCCAGTTGAATACTTGGTCAAAGATCTAGCATCTGATTTTGGGGGCTCCCTTGTGTTTCTTTTTTCTACGGGAGGTCACTGATTGCATTTACTGTGGCCATGGTCAGAATGTGCTTCTTGCCTCTACTGTGCCTATTCTTATGGTTTGGATACTTGGAGGTACATTCCTCTATTAATTTTTTCTTGACAGCTAGCATGTAGTTCATAGCCTTCACGAGTGGCACTTTTAGAATAAGATTATCAATAATTTCAACCACTCCAGGGTCGAGCAATGTAATTTTTGATTTTTGTTTTTTTTGGTATTTTTCATTGCTACATGAAACAGAATATCCATAAAATAAATTTCAATGTTATTAATTGCAAACTTATTTATAAATAATTGTCCAATAGATGGGCCATCATCCGAGATAGGCAAAAATCTATAAGCATGAGCTTGGGCTTCGTCAAACTGCTTTGGATCGATTGCTGGTGCGGGCTCCTCCAAAGTTGATTCTTCTCTGCTTGGGCTTTACATTTCTTTTTGTGAATTTTTTGCTGATTTTTTTGTAAATTTTTATCTTGATGGTGATGGTGAATGGTGGTTGGTGCTTCTCCTCCATCTTCTTCCTCACCCAGCTCTGTGGTTGTCTCGGCTGATGCAGAAGATGACACGCTAGAAGACGCCTTATTCTTCCCCTTAGTAGTGGCTGATGGTTTCAAGGTTCTACCGCTCTTGAGATTCACAACATTAGACAACATATAATTTAAAATACCTGACTCGATTGGATCGATGGAGTTATCACAAACATGCTCTTTGTTTGAAATTGTTGGGGTTTGCCTCATCATGCGCTAGAATTGGCATTTTAGTAGGAGTGAGGTTGTCTTGCTTCTGGGACATCTCTACGATGCATTTGACTAGTTGGGACAAGTAGTCCAAAGAGAGGTTCACTAGTGCGGCCTCAGATGATTCGGTGTGCTGACCACGCTGAGAACAATACTGTTGAGGATGAGAACTTTGAGAATCATGTTGAGGAGGAGGGAGTTGCTATTGAGAAATTGTGGATGAGGGTACTAGTTATAAAAGGCACCTACATACTGGTGATATGGCTGATTGTGGCAGTATGCAGGCTGATTGTACTGCTGATTTGGCCTCCAATTGTTTTGATACTACAGAGGATGTTGCTGAGGCTGGTGAGATCCCTAGACAGCCACCCTGATACTGGTGATACAATTGGATGGCTGAGGATTGGCCCTATTGTTGTCAATCTGGACATGTCAATTGGGCATCATTATTTCAGATGTCATTCAGCTCTTGGATGATTGGTGGTGGTGGTGGTGAGAATGGATCATATGAAGGGGGCTAGAGCTCAGGATGGTAGGGACAATCTGTTGAGATGACGACGACAAGTGGTCAGGTGCATGCACATAGTATACATGCTGGACCTGAGGTTGAGTTGCACTTAGCTACGGATGTTGTGGCGATGATGGTTCCTTCAACTCAGCTGGAGTAATGGTAGCTGTGCTCACAGACTGCTTGACATTGATGGTGCTAACAGGAATCTCCAACTGCTTTGAGATCTGATCCATCTTGTCCAAGTGTTGGGTTCTTTGTTCGATCATAGACAACTTCTTGAAGTCCTATGATTGTTTTTCAATGATATCAACCTTTGACAGGTGGCTCCTAATGATGTTGAGGTTGAAGCTCTCATCCTGCTCACTGGCTGCCGCCATATTGACAGACTTGTGGTGGACTTGCTCTGTCATTGATACACACAAGATGAGTTTAGAGTGGCCTCTCCCTCATCCATCTCTTTGAAAATTTACCAGACAACTTCCTTATCCTTGTTGAAGTACAAGACACCACATGCGACATCTACTAGCCTCTGACTTTCAAGATTGAGGCCCCTGAAGAAATGCAAGACCAGGTGGGTCCCCAGAATGTCATGGTGGGGACACTTCTCCCGCAAATCCTAGAATCTCTCCCATGCTTCATGTATCGATTCGTGTGGGCCTTTGGAGAAATTGCTGATCTGGGCTCACATAAGATTTAGATGACCCAGTGGTAGTACTTCTGGAGGAATGCAGACTTTAACTCCTCCCAAGTCATCACTACCTTTCCAAGATGGTTGATCCAATAAAGATCCTTGTCATGACGGCTGAAGGGGAATGCGATCATCTTGACTACACCTAGCAGGATGTTGGGGTAGTGAGTGGCGCAACAGATGCGAGAGAACTGCTAAAGATGGATGTAAGGTTCCTTGTTGGTGTTCTTGTGGAACGAGAATAAAAGAGTGAGGAACTGAGGCTTGAGCTCAAAATGTCTGTGGACTACAGGGATTTGTATCCGCTCTGTCACCTGGTCTAGCGCGAGGATTATAGATTTCCTTGATAGTAGGCTTGGGCCTCTCTCCACGTGCCTAATTTGTGGGTCCTCCACGTGGTCCATTGTCCGGTTCTCCTCCTCCTCTTCTATCTTCACATACTCTCTCTCTCCTTAGATCGTTCAACATTTCCTGAAAAGCAACTTGGACTAAGGATTAATCGGTCAATAGATGTTGGGTGGCCTGTATGGAAGCAAGCAACTAAGCATTGACTGTGTTCTGATCGAGCTGTCCTTGATTTGTCAGTATCTGTACCTTTCCTTTCCCTTGAGGAGCCATCTTTGAATTAGACTCAGAGGATGTGATCTACATGAGATCCAGTGTGATTTCTGCACAAAAAAGATATATTCTGTTCAGTCTGAAGTTCTTTTGCACCAGATGCAGTGGTTGGTCTGGAATTAAGGTCAATTCCAGATGTGTGTGAATGGAGCATTTGATATTGACTAAAATCGATCTCCATCCACAAAGAGCGAAAGGAGTGACAAGAGTGATCCTGGTTTATTGGAATAGGGGACAAAGTCGAGGAGTCTAGAGATTGGTTCACAAGATCCGAACTGGGTTATCGGGAATTGCCTCAAATTATTGAAGATGTAGAACTCATGGAATCAATGCGGGTGTCGATGGAGTCTTGACTAAACCATCCATTAGACGACATCTTGGAAGATCAGGAGGATTAGATGAGGAAGATAGGAATACAGTGATCAACATTGGAAGAGGAAGGCTTTTAATGAGCAGAACAAAAGGGAATGAAAATAGATGAAACGAAAGGGTGCAAGTGCGTAGGACTGGATATTTGACCTAGACTAAAATCAAACAAAAATAATAAAAGTATGGGTTCACCAACTCACACAATGTGAACCCGTAAGAGTGCGACTATTTTTATCTTTTCAATATTATTATTATTTTCAGGCAATATGTGAGCAAGTCCTTAGAGGTCTATCCTTATAGGAGAGTGAATACTGCTAGGAAAGTTCCATGTACTTGTTCCACCTCCTTTGTAACCTATGATATGCGCTCTTTGAGGTCCTTGAACTCGTGCCTGGGGGGCTACTCGACCAAAGAAATAGAGGAGGAAGCAAATAGGTAAAATCGATACTTCCCCCACAAGTGAGGTACTCGGACGCAAACCGATGAGACAGACACACCCGTGAGGTTGTGGCCTAAGCTCAATACTTCATACCAAGTCGAATGCTCCACACAAGGCACGAACACCATCGTTGATAGGGTCCTACTCAGTTACGTACGATAAAAGCGCCAATACTTTGTCATCCCAGGTGACTATCAAGGCAGCCACAGTTCGGGTTTTGGGCTCTAATCCTTAGGGGTTGCGCCTCACTTAGTCTGGAAGGTGCCTGAAAACAATATGGGCTTTATGAACCAGAAGCAATGATGTCCTTATAAGTTTTAATTTAGTTCAAAGCTTATTAAATGGCCCCTTGTTTTATTTTTTGGTTTTCACCTTCTTTTAGTATTTTTCAAAAATAACGCGTCTAATGTTTTTTTGGTATTTTTTTGTGTCCTAAGAGATACAAAACCGGGAGAGGAGTCGGAAATGCTGTGCAAGTTGATACCAAGGTGGAAATCTCACCTTAGTATCTAATGATGCTTGCGGGTTAGAATTACTTATAGTGCTTCACAGCTCTCTCCATGCGAGATGTAAGGAAGAATTTATAAACCTATATTGCATGCACGATATGCAAAGAGAGAAAGCATACTAAACAAGAATTGTTATTATCGAGAAGAACCAAATGCTAATCACTCAAAAATGGCTCCAAGTGTCCGGTCTCCTCGGTGCCCACCACAAGAGGTCCTACAATCGTTGTATGGATTCTGTCACGACGCATAGTTCCAGATTCAAGTAATTACCAATTAGTTTTTGACTAGATTCAAGCGTTAGAGACTATAGGTGCATGCTTCTATTAGGGCTTTCGACCTAGCTACCGAGTCAAGAAAACCTATATTTAGGGGTCCAATCACAGAAAAATAAAGAAAAAAGAAAGGTGGTAACCTCAAAACTTTGTGAAATAAAATAAAATAAAGTGGTAGAAAGCATGAAAAAATCAACGAGGTCCCCAAGTGAACAAACACTCAGGCAATGTACCTCGTGAAGTGTGGTAGTGCCCAAAGTTCAAAATTATTACAGATTAAGGTATAAAAAATAAAATCACTCTCTTCACAAAATAAAAACTATGCATGTATGCTCTTCTCCCTCCCTCTCTACTCCTATCTCTAGCTCTCTCCTGGTTAGCTCACGAGTAGAACTACCAACCTCGCAGCTTGGGTACGTCCACCTCCTAAGAAGCAGCCTTCGCCGCATGGTCCCTCGCACAAAAGATCAATAATGAAACAAGTGGTCAGAACAATCAAATAATTATAAAAAATAAACAACAAAAATAAAAGAGGAATAATAATATACAAAAATGTATAACTAGGTGCTATACTCCATTGTCCACGGCAACAGTGGCATTTGATAGAGAGGATTTTGCGTCGGTCTTCTAGTCCACAAGATTAGCAATCACTGCATGACCAATTGTCTCTCTGATCAACAATCAACCCGCATGAATATCAAGTGATCAATATACGTGAGTTAAAATTTATTATTACCCTACCATGGATGTATATAGTGGATAAGCATGTAGGATGTCGAACACAAGGAGACAAGTCGGTGTAGCAGGTGTTATTATTTATAAATAATAAATAAAAATGTACAGATGTACAATATATAAATAATAATGTTTCTTGTTGGTTTTTAATTTTAAAAATTCAATTAATATATAGTTCAATTTTCATTTTTCCAATTTTTATTTTCCATTTATAATTTTCTGATTTTTTATTTTTTATATATAATAAAGGATATATATATATATCACTATATATATGTATAAAATATATTATATATAACATTGGTAATATATAATATAAAATATATGATGAATATAGAAAACTGAGAAAATATAAATAAGAATAGTCCTTTTTATTTTTTAAAGGTTATAAAAATATTTATAAAGTATTTATAATAATTAATAATAATATTTATTATAACTATATATAGGGATAAAATACAATATAGGGCGTTATAATTATAAATAGATATAAATAGTCAAAAATTACCAAATCAAATATTTTTGAATTTTTATTGTTTCTTCTATTTTTGTGATTTTTGTATATTTTTGCTATTTTTTAGGCATTTAAAAGTCCAAAATATACAAAATAGGCAACTTTTTAAATATGCCGAATTGTTTTGAGATTTAAAATTATTAAATAGCATCAAAATTTCTCAAAATTAATTTCCATATGTAGTAATATGTATAAATAAAAATATAGGGTAGAAATTAATTTTTTGGGGGTTTCAAAAATATTTTGCAATTTTTTAGAGTTAGCAAGGGTTTGCTAATTTTCGGAGTTTCTTTTTGATTTTTTATGATTTTTGGTCTATAGTAATAAATATATTAATATATGATATGTATTTTTTGGGAATTTTTAAAGGCATTTTTCTATTTTTTGTATTTTTCTCTCTAAATAGGGAATAAATAACACCAAAATGATTTCTAATAAATGGAAAATAAAATTTAGAGCATGAAGAAGCACGCTATCTGACATTCACTTCTATTTTCCCATAATTTTCTATGCACATGAGCTATTTTATCCAAAATAAAGTGCATAAAAATAAATACATAGAAATAGCAAGGTATTTATAAAATATAATTAAAGTTCAGGGGGAATGATGCAAAATTTCTCGAATATTGAACTATATGTACAAATTCAAATACTAAAACTATATAACCAAACCTGGAGGGTCTTAGTTGTAAAATACCCAATTCACATGGGGGGCCGCATGAGTCAACATGGCACATGACCGATATAAAATATTTAATATGGCCAAGGGCCTTGTTGCATATATTACACAAAATATTTGAACATAATAAAATATTTACAGGGCTAGATTTTAAAATCACAAATGGACGGGGGGGGGGGGGGTACAAATAAATTCACCCCTGAAATGACGTGCGATCGAGGGACGAGGTGCGGCCATGTAGCTAGATGAACGATCTCGATGGAGTACCGCTTCATTGGAAATCAAGGGCACATATTAGATCTGGTCCCCGAGCATAATCCGGTAGCTAGGAGGCTGTCTAGAAGAACTCCGAGGAACTCACTGCCGACGAGTTTGAATCAACGGTCCTAGTTGCCTCCGACCTCCTCCTTCTTTTCTGTAACAGTCTCCTCCTTCATGGGTCTTTGCGTATTAGGATGGTGTCCTCCCGAGGTCCATGGCTCACTGGAGGATTCTTGGAGGTCGGCTGGCCTAGAGCACCTATTCAAAGCTTCGGTTAGGTCTCCAATTATTCTTTGCTGTCGCGGACCTATGCCAAAATCTTAAGGGAGTCGGGGGCTATCCCCTCGACCTTATATTAAAGCTGGAGGAGCACAGGATGAATGGAATTGAAGGAGCTCCAACGAAGGTGGCAGAGGGAGCTTCGATGAAGTGATTTCACGAGGAAATCATGGGGAAAACATGGGGCTATGATGGAGAAACGTCAGGGGAAGATCATGGAGGCAGAAGGGAGTCGAAACATTGGATGAGTACGATGGATCTGGTGCCGGAGCAGAAAGCTCCAACAATTTTGATTTTGAAAATTACACTACGTGTGGGATTAAAAGATGAAATTAAAGCCTAATCTATGGTAAATGAATGAAGTGCAAGAGGAAGAAATGTACCTAGCAGCTCGACGAGCTCTGAAGCTCGGAGCAGGGACGACTGGATGGAGAAGAAGATCGGCGGACCTGGATCAACTCCTCACCACCATATCTGCGCTGTGAAGGACTGGAGCGTAACCTGTTGTCACCAGGTACTCAACGAGATGTTCTTAAGAGGGTTACGATGGGTGAAGAGAGATTAAAATAAAAAAGGATGATGAAAGGGGGGTTTTATAGAAGTGGGTTCCGGCTAAAAAGGTGAAGAGATGGCGTGTAAGAGGAGAAGGGTTGGTGAAGATTCGAGTATGGGCAATTGTGAGGGACGATATGGATACAGTTTGGTGGGTTGTTCGAGGGAAGTGGGAGAGTCGAGGAAGCTAGGAAATTGGGCAAAGTCAGAGTTGCACATGCTCTAACATAAGAGGAGGGGGGGCAAGACAGTTGATCAGGGGTGTCGGGGTCTGAGGGCGTTGGTTGATCCACATGGACCAACGAGAAAAAGAATAAACGAAATTCTTTGATAATTCCATTTAAATCGACAAATTATTTTGTTATTTTTTGGTGAAAACATAAAAAATATTTTATTTGTATGTAGTATTTAATTATGATTTTTATTTATTTATACAAGGTCATTTATTATATGTTACTTTTTACATGTGTACATGCATGTATTTATACATGTATTTGTGTATTTTAATTTTTATTTTGTATTCTATATTTTATTGATATATATTGGTATTTTATACATTTCTGATTTATTTTAATAAACATTTAGGTATTTTTATTGTATTTTTATAAGTTTGTATGCACACTTATTTATTTATATTCATATACATTATAGGTATATACAACTATATTTTACTTATGTATATGAATATTTAATTTATTTTGGTTTCATTTTAATGATTTTATTTTATTTTAATCATGTATATATGTTTTAAATAATATATGCAATTTATAAAAATAAAAGAATTCAAAAATACAAAGAATAAATATATTGAATAAAATATACATATATATTGTACAATGAGGGCCCAAAACCTTATTGTTGCATCATAGCTCTAAATTAAATGAAACTGGCTTCATTAAATAGCTTATTAAAAGTTATATACAATTAAAGGTGATTTTGATCAATTTTGATATAATACAGAGAAGATATAAGTCTGTGAAGTTTTTATTCTGCCTTTTTATTTTGTATGTCTTGGGTACAATGTGCATTATTTTTATGTGAAATCAAATTTGTATTTTTCCTTGTAATTTTATCTACAATATCATATAGAGGGTTTTATCATTTGAGGTGTAAAAATAATAAAATAAAATAAGTCCCAAAATGTAATATTTAGTCAATTAAATTAGGATTTTGTGTGTGGTTTTCTATGTATTTTCTGTACAGTTTCTCTGCCCTATCTCCCCCTACTTTATTCCTTTCGACCAAGTCATCATGATGATTGGGTCTTGAGATATGGGCTCTCTCAACATCTATGGTGTCTCATTTATTTTTTCTTTTCTTCCTTTATTCTTTTATTTTGGAATTAAATACATTAAATACATAGTATTTTATACAAATCATAGAGTATTTATTTTGACAAATTAATAATATATACATGCTTTTAAGTAGGGATGTAATGCCAAAATGAAAGAATAAAGGTGATGAAATTTAGATTCATTACAACCCTAGCTCTTCTTTTAGACAACATAACTACAAGCTCTCTCTCCCTCATTCTTATATGTGTCCCCACCTCTCTCTCTCCCCCAAGAGTGGCCATCCACTTCTTGACCTAGAGTAAATCACCATCGTTGTTGCGCCATCGTGTTTCCCTTTCAACCACTCATGGATATTTGTCTTTCTCTGTGCTTCTTGTACGCGAACAAGACCTCAGATTTCATATGCTGAAATTAAAAGATCCATCGCTTGGATCTATATCTTGGATTGCGAGAGGGACACGCCTCATCAACACACTCGTAAGCGTCTCCTCCGTTGAGTCGGACTTAAGACAAGCCGTCTCTTGCTTTAGAGGCTTCAATCACAACCACCCTTCAAGAGGTATTCCTATATCTTCTTTGTGATTTAGATGAAATGATTTGAGAAGTGTTCTCGGATCATGTAGTCTCATCGCTTTAAAATTTTTAAATTCCGCTGCCCCGAGCAACTAGTATGACTAGTCTCTCCCGATCGTATATGATTTGATCTTAATGCTCCCATGATGCGCTTAAGTTTTTTCCTGTAACCTTCACAAGTGTATTAAGTAGTCCCAAATTTTATTTGGTTATCATTTTTTTGGATATTTTTCAAATAAAATCACCTAATGGTTTTTTCAATTCCTTTTTATCCTAAGTCCAGAAAAATATGGAAGGAAGTCAGAAAAGCCGATGCACGTGAAAATCAATGATGCATGTACAATATATAATGTGTACCTTGTACTAGCAGCCTACATGCAAAATGATCCGCGCATGTAAAAATGAATCTAACTTGTATGAAATGCAAAACGTGAACCGTCCTAGCAGGAGTTTCTATTATTGGAAAGAACCAAGTTTATTCGATCGAGTCTAAATCGAAATGAGTATAGGTGTAGGAATTATATTAGGGTTTGAACCTATTATTTACCTAGCTCAACCAAGATTATAAAATACCAAATCTAGGGACTCATACACAAATAACGAATTGAAATAAAGTCGGGAAACTTAAATCACATAAAACAAAGACAAAAATGGGAAAACTAGGAGGAATAAAATAAGAATTAAAGAAAATCAAAACCGCAATGGGATCCCCTGAGCGCACCGGTACTTGATGAAATAGACCTCAAACAATCATAAAGTGGTCTAATGGCTCTGTAGAAAATAAAAAAGTGACAAGTGGCAAAAATATATACAAATTAATACAAGAATAATGTAAAAAAAAAGACCGAAATGAAACTAGAAAGACAAATGCAGTCTTTTGCTCCTCCTGCTCCTCCTTGGTCGCTCTCTCCTACTGGTCTGTGAAGAAATACCCGACCTCCACCTCGCTCGGGTGCGTCAGCACTCCTAGGATCTCCTCCCTCGCTTGTCGGGCCCTCACAACAAAGGTGAAATACAAGATGCATTAGAATAGTTTATGAGAAAAATATGGATGAAAATAAAAGAAATAAAAAAGTCTGAAAAGAACTAAACAAACAAGTACACTAGCTAGACGAAGAAAAGACAAGTGAATCTATCTACCCTCTCCATGCCTCCTCAGCAACGGTGCCATTTGTTGAAGCACAATTACTAAGGGGTTTTAATTATTTAATGAAGATAATGACAATGATATATCACAATGTGTCATCGTAGCCCAAAAATTATCTCCAACAAAAATTCTTTTTATTCTAATAAAAAGAACAAATGCTATTTATTTTACCTGTATAATAATCAGGATCGAATTCAGAGAGGATACAATATCCGATGGTTATTTAATTATTGCTAATTAAAAGGAATTTTTTCTTTTTAGTTTTGTTCTTTTTATTTTTTAATGCTTTTATATTTTCATGGATTTTTTTATTTTTTTTTTAATTTTTTTACATTTTTTTATTTTTGATGTTTAATTAACTTTCAATTTTGCAAAATTTTATAGTTTTTAAATTTTTGAAAATAAAATTATAAATACATATACAAAAGATAAAATAAAATGTTTTGTATTTTTCAAATAAAGCAAAAATAATAAAAAATATAGAAAAAAGTGTTTTTATGTTTTATATAATTTTATAATTATTATTTTTTGATTTTATTTATTTTTATATTTTTATGCATTTTAAAGTATAAAAATCGAAAATAATGAGTAAAATAAAGACAAAGCTACTATTTTGGAATTTTAAAATATAAAATAAACTCAAACAAATGGGAAATCAATTTTCATAAAAAGTTTTTTATTGAGCTTTAAAACAAGAAAATTTATGTTTTTTTTCATTTCGTACGAATTTCTATGAAGTTTTTAAGCTTTTCCATGTTTCCATTTTTAGGGTTCTCTGATGGAATTTTAAAATGAATTTTAGAAAGCGATAAAATGAGGTAAAGGCAATCCTTTGTATTTTTTAGAATTTTGTAAAAGATTTTCAAATTTTTATGAATTTTTAGTGCAAACAGAGAAATGAAAAAGAGTTTTTGAATTTTTAAAAATTTTCAAAACAAAAATTATTAGGTGTAAAACAACTAAACATGAGCTTAAAATAAATTTATGGATTTTAAGGAAGTAATTACCTAATTATTGAAACCAATTAAATAGAAAATAAAAATACTACTAAAACATGATTAATATGCAGTTATTTGAAAAGTATTGACAGAATAATAACATGCAATTTAATAACAAGGAAAATAATGCAAAATCTCCACTAATTCATGTATGCTTGTGCGAATCTACAGTTGAAGGACCTTTTTGCAAATATAGAAAAATTAAGGATCATTTAATAATAATAATCAACATGTATCTTTATTGCAAATTTTCCATTAAATACGTGCATACACATGTGTCAATAAAGGTAGGATTATAGTGCATAATGTAAAAGCAAAAAGGATACAAATGCAATTATTCAAGAAACAATGACTTCACACATGTTCAACTGTAATTTATTTACAAATAAAAGAAATGATAGGGGATAGAGTGCAAATTCACCACTGAAGCGTCTCGAATGGTTAACTTTTGGGCACGACCGATGGCTACGATTGGATCTGGGATGCTCTGAACTTGATCAGATGAAGGAAAGGTGCTCTAGAAGCACATGCTTGAAGTTGTATACTGATGAAGTTCAATCTCCTCGATCTCGTTAGATTTGACTCTGATTTGGTTCCTAATGGACTAAGAAGGATCCTGACAATGTCCAACACTGATCTGACGTGAAGACCAGGGACGTGAAGGCCAGGTCTAGGTCCCGCTGATCATGGAACTAGAGCTTGAGCTCCGATGCAGGTGAAACTCGACTCCCATGTGCCTTATCTCGCTCCAGAATACGTCCTTATACCTGCGCATTATTGGATGCTCGAAGGCGAAGCTCCGATGATGGTTATTCAACAGAAGCCAAGCTAAATGAGATGTGAATGGATCAATCTTGAGGATAGCGGATGTGAAAGATGAGTCAGATATGGGGATCAGATTGTATGAGAAAGATGAAGAAATGATGCGCGATCTGATGAGATGATAGAAATGGGGTTTAACATAGGAAATAATCTCCGATGAAGCTGATTGGAGGCGGATGTACAAGCTACTGGTATGAATCAAAACGAACCAAAATTTGATGATTTAAAATGATATTTGAATTGAAAGTTAACTTACGATGATTTGGAGGGGATTGATCTCAGCCTCAATCCAGCTGTGGATTGGGTGGAGAAACTTGGCTTGTCGGAGAGCTCCGAAATCTATGTGGATCTCGTTCCTCAACCTCTAATTCACACTCCTGATCAAGGATGGAGTTTCCTGTCACAAACCTCGAGCTCCTGGAGTCGATCTCTGGGAAAAATGAGGATAAAACATAAATCAAAATGAGCGGTGGAGAAGGGAGCTTATAGAGCTAGGTAATAGGTGAATTTCAAAATCGAAAGGCGCGTGAACCAAGGCATTATTGAGTGAAAAGATAATCGGGCGTCGATATAGAATGAGTAGAGATTATTTAGGTGAAGAGCTTAGGCGAGAAGAATGAATGAAAGGATATGGGAAATCGATGAAGAAGAAGGCTCGGATATTTGTTCGGGACAAAGGGTGAAGATGGGTAGTTGTCCCGAGTCAGCATACTCGGGTTTGCCCAATAGGAACACGATCCGAATAAGAACAGATAGAAAATGACAAAAATAAATAGAAACAATTAAAAAATAAATAAAATGATTTTAAATTTAAAAGTTTTCAAAATAAATAATGTTTATACATAAACAAATTATTTTTTTGGTGATTTTTAATATATTAAATTAATTAAAGGTAAAATAGATAAAACCTTTATTCATAGGTATATATTATTTATATATACAATATGCATATTTTTAGTTAATTACCTTTACAACTACATTATTTTATATTTTATTAATTTACAAAATAATTAGAGGATTTTAAAAATATTTTTATTGAATTTATATGATATAATTTACCATGTTAAATAAATATACATATATAAATTACATGTATATTATATTTATAGTATAAATATAATTATTGATTTTTGAATAATTTAGATTTTGTTATTTTGTATTTTTTTTATAAATAACATAAAATATGTACAAAATATTAAAAATACAATATGTGAAAAATATGAAGAAATAAATAAATGAATAAATAATTATGTACAATATAGGCAACTATGTACAATATCACTCCAAAAAGCTGACTTTTACATCTTAACTCAAAACTTTATGAAACCACTTTCATTTTAAAGCTTATATAATTTTGAACACTATAAAAGTGATTAGATTTATTTTGAGTCTGCATGGAGTAGATATTGATCTTTCAATTTTAGCTTTACAGCTTTTTAAAAGTGTTGTCTCTCTTATTCAATACATGAATTCTTTTTGCAATTATTTTTATTATTTAAACACATTTTTATATACAAGTTACAAGAAGAAAATATTTTTATTTGAGTTTTTTAGTGATAAATAAAATAATATAAGATATATATGTTATGAACAATGATGAATATACACAAGTGAGATTGGTTTTCTGAGATTTTTATAAGTTATTGACGCTATCTCGCTCTACTTTATACATTGTCGATTAGGTCAAGACTTGACCAACTCTCAGGGTCAGGATCAACCTATATTTATTTCATTTATACAATCTTCTTTCTCTTTCATTTTCCTTTATTTCTTTATTTATCTATTTTGGGTTAAAATAATGATAATAATACACTATTTACAAATAAAAATGGTTATTAGAAAAAGTGAGAATTAATGCTATTTACATGTGTTTTGTAAGGTATTTTAAGCCTAAATAAATGAATAAAGATGATGAATTGGTGATTCATCAATACACTATGTGCTTTATCTCAAGCATGAGTTCCAAATTATAGATCTAATTCTAATAATTTGGGCAAGTCAACTGATTCACCTCAAGTAGATTATTAAGTGGGTTGAGCGATTTCGTTTGAATACACTTTAATATCTTGATTAAGGATATTAAATAATTTAATATTTTTAAATCAAGTGTTCTTGTATTTTTGTAATTTGAAATGCTTTCCCTTATATGCTTTCATAGCATGACACATGCTAACGAATTCCTCACTACGAGATCGGAGTCTCCTTTCCATTTTCATTGCACCCTAATATTATGAGAAAATGCAACTACGATGAGAGAAGCGAGAACTCTTTCCACCTCACAAGTCCAACTTTTATTCTTAGTTCGATCTTCAATACCCACACCCGTACATATATGGAGTTAGCATGTTGTCGATTAAACCAACAATTAATGAGTGAATATCAATTTACGCTTTGTGCAATCCAGTGCTGCCTTAATAATATGGTGAACAACATTGGGGTCACTATGCATACAACCCATCTCTTTCAAGAAACGAAGAACCCAATTCCATGGTTATATGTATTCTGGAGTCATGGCTACGCATGAGCGTCTTCAAAAATACAATGCACTGTGAAGATGTTCTTCACAATGACGAGAGACCATGGATGTCATCATATGACTTAGTTCATATCATGTTTAAATTAATGATTAATCATTTCGAATCATATTCTCATGATTAATCTAAGGGAAAGAGTCAGGTCACATGCTTATTATATTCATTTTATCCAATTAAAACAATGACACGGTGATTTCAACTAGGGTTTGATCTTTTATGCACATGATGTTACCATATAGTATTACACCCTCACATAGTACGAATTAATATTTCAATTTTAGTTGTTAAAGTACGCCATGACTCCTCATGCCACCTTTCATCGAAACGGATCCAACCGAGTTGGACAAACAATGCTAACAAGGATTGCTTCCACTGCAAATGCAATGTAGGGTACCAATTAAGTAACCCATTAGCATGTCCACGGTGTAGAAACCTTCACTGATATCGACACAACGTAGTCGACACATATTGCACTAATGAGGTTATATCGATCTTTCTACCGTATGTGATACTATATAGTAACTCTCAAACATTTTAGAAATTAAAACTCCTTTTAGTTTCCCAACATTTGTAGTGCAACAATCTATACACTTCTTTGAATCAAAACAATTTCAATTGGAAAGGAAGTTTAATGCAACAATCTAGAAAATTCACAATTTTTTATTGCATTGTAAGCATTCAAGTGGATAAATAATCAGGTAAAATATGACATAAAAAAGACACTCTAATTTATTGCATATTTTTAAAATAAATATACCATGATTTTGGATTCGAAATTTCAAGTTGCGACCATCGCACTTCGAATTACAAACATCATATAACTTGGACTTAAAATTCATTGTAAAGTAAAATATTTCCAAAATATTAGGTCCAAAACTTGATGTAAATATATAAAATATATTTCCATCAATTTTGAGTCCAAAAATATGATAAACAAGTTAGTTAAAACAATCAAGTCCTCTTCCAAATCTTCTTTTGGAGAAATCCAATTTCTCGAGGCCCTACGGTCGAACTTGCTTGAAACATTTTCACACATATAAGGGACTTGATATTTGACTTATTAATCAATATTTTATCATGTTATATTAACAAAAAATAGTAGCTAAAAATACATAATTTTAATGCTATGATCTTTAATCGAAATCAAAGTCCACGATTATTTTTAACATCCGAATCTTCTCCTTAATGTCACCAACAATTTGTGCATCTTTTAAATACGAGTCCAGACCTTCTAGAACTTATTTATATATCCCAATAATATGTTGGAAAAGGGGATAATATCAACAACTTTGACAATTGTCGAATCTATCGAATCGTTAAAACTGTCGCAAGACTATGCACCCGATAATTGGGATAATCTAGCCGATCGTTTATCAGACTTGTATGCTATCTAGATAATAAAAAATAATGCTCTGATACCAATTAAAGTAAGTAGATAAAATTTTATTTACTATGCATCATGAAAAATGCAGAATATTTAGTAAACTTTTTGCCAAAACAATGTTAGTTTATCATATGAACTAGAAAACGTAGCACAATAATTTGTGCATTCAGAAATTATAAGTTCTAAGAAAATACTTTTCGAAATAATTTCTGATATTTGAATTAAATAATAGAGATAGATCCGGGTTACCTCTAGAAGCGTTAATTTTTAAATGAAGAAACCTCCCAAATCAAGTCCGATCGGCAGAATTCTCTCTCCTGGGCGCGAAGATGAATCTCATTGCTTCTCATGAACCGGGACGTCGATAAGAGCCACAAGAAGAGCCGTATGAGAGATGGAGACTCTCAAGACTCTTCTATATCTCAAGGGGCACTGAATTTCTAAGGACTATTGCTCTCCAAAATTTTGTTGCAAAAGAGAGGGCCTTGCCCCTCTTGTATACTTAAAACTACATGTCCAACATAAGTGTTGTAGTCTCTTAGATTTTAAATCAAGGGCTTAGATAAAGTGCTAATTTAATAAGAATTATCTTATTTTTATCTCTAATAATAATAACTCATTAATAATAAATAAGAAACAGCTTAGCTTAACTAAAATTAGTTAAGGCTGTTGCCTTTTTATCTATTAATTAATTAACTTGATAATCCCCTTATCAAAATTGGAGAAATTATGGAATCAATCCTAAAAGCTTATGAATCATATTCATGAGCCCAAGATTAAATGTAAATCCAATTGACATCTATAAAATTAGTGTGAATCAAATTGACACAATTTCATGCCTTGGAAATATTATGTAAATCATATTTACATAAATATTTATATGAATTATATCCATATAAATATTAATTATTGTGAACCACTATTCACATTAAATGTTTGCCATTACAAAAACAATGCAATAACAATTATTATTATTACAATATCGACATCAATTGGTATGAGTCCTAATCCAATTAGGACTCATGAGATACAAATGCAGATACTTGGATATAATGTCAGGGGAGATCATACTATCCTAGCATAGTGACTTGAAATGTGGATAACAATCCAATTTCAGGGTTTATATCATTTATGCAAAAATCCTTCACTTACGAATGTTGAGCTCGAGATGTAACACTTTACACTCTTAGTGATCAACGAAATGCATTGTACTCTACATGAGCTGGAAAAAGTGTCGATGAGCTGAATCCAGCTTCCTTGACCATTTTTAATCATAGTACAAACCATTTGGAGCTAAGAAATGAGCTCAAGAAGCTTATATATTTCCATTTTCACGACCATTATTGTTTCCAACATTTGGACATTAGAATTGGATTTGGAAATTGGATTCAAATGAATTGTGATTTAATCCAATAAAATCAGAAATCATCTAGCTAAATGGAGCCACTAAATCCATCCTATTTCATTAGTCCTTCGGATTGGAAGTGTCATGGTAGATCATCCATTACAACAGATGTAACCCACAATATTCCCAATACTCATTCATCCTTCACACTAGAAGATTTTGACAGAACTTAAGTTTAAAACCTGGTTTGACTATCTTCTTCAAAATATATCAATAGATTTCTCATTTCATAATTATGCGACAATATTAATCATATACTTTCCAAAAGCATATATTAATATTTTGAATCCGTGTTTCATTTCAAAAACAAGATGACCATGCATGGAATTCATTTTGTCCCCAAAACATCTCATGAGTGAGCTCTGTCTCCCAATTCATCAACTATGAACTTATATGATTCCTTTGAGATATCATACATCTCATATGACTTGATATGCACACAAACATGTCGGTATATGGACCTTGGAGAGGTCATCAACCTATTTATCTGTCAAATGTGCATACTCATGCATATAGATGTATATATGTCTCAGGTCAAAGGATGGGTGCATGATCGTGATAGTTACAATTCAGGTATTAGTTTATGTTGACCTCATCAAGACAATACTTTCACTTGATTATTCCAACCCTTACAAGTCTCCATTCTTATGCCGAGGACCTACATCAAGAAGTTGGTTGGAAATCAGTCTTTAGACAAAGATTGCCATCTCTTTCTCAGACTAAATATCTATATTGAATATCACATGTTTGAAGTCAGATGTGTCCTCCCAGCTGCATGGTATTTATTATGGCCATGGTACATAACCCTAATTGTACAAAGGAACCATAATAGTAAAGTGCATTTACATTCATTCATTTCATTTCAGATGGACATGATAAAACAATAATTTTTATTGCATTAATGGGTCGCCAAGGGTTTACAAGTCCAACATGAGCTCCAGCCTTGGTTCGTCTTGTTCCAACTGTTGACTGACTTACCAACCATACCATCTTCTTCTCCTTGTGCTTCTACATCTTCCACCCCATCATTCCACCAGATCTCACTTAGATGAGTTCTGCCCGATCTTCTGCTCCACCATTCATCGGAGATCGATTCATCTTCCATTCTAGCCCCTAATTTTGTTCACCATTAGGTCGAGGGACTTCGACCTCAAGCCCTGAAGCTATTCATACAAGAAGGAACTCTTTTTGAGCATTGAATCGACTCGACCAAGAAACTCCAGGAGCTCGGCTCCTCCGACCCTCTAGACCTCCTCCGATGAGGTCCGGACCTTTTTGAGGCATCTTCTCGCTATAGAATCACTCCAAGAACATTTTGAGCATCTGAACAACTCCAGAGATCAATAGCATTGCCTATGAGGCTCGATTGAAGTTCATCTCCCAGCTGTGCTTGAGCTGTTCTTCTAGAGTAGCTCGGAGCTGTTCGATCAAGCTGCGAGCTCCAAGTGTACAACAATTGTCCAATCGCATGCCCAAGAATCATCAGATCTAAGGACATGATCTAATATCCGCACTCCATCATCGAAGCACTATCGACCGTTGAGGTGGTGCTACGTGGATAAGTGAAATCATCTACATCATCTGCCAGTGCCTATTTGGAGGTATTTTGCAACCTAACTCCCCATATTTTTGCATTTATTGTTCAGTATAAAAACTTTCATTTGACTTTTTAACATTTTTTCAATATTTGCATAGGATCCTGGGCTTCCTATTCTTTGCACTTTAATCCAGTTCCACGTCACCTCACGTGCCTGAACGCGTAAGGGGGCGTGTATTTTACGTGGACCCCTCCAGGTTTTGTATTATTATTTGGTCTAGAAACTTTGAATATAAGTACAATATATTTGGGAAAATTTGCATTCTTGGCCATGATATTCTAATTATTTGCATTTACACCCTTTCTAGAATTACATGAATACCCTTGGACTATGTTAAAATGTTATTAAAACTTCTTGAAAATTGCAACTAGGTCCCTGTATTGAACATTCAATTTTGTACTTGTAATTTATTAATAAAAATACCATTTGCATCTAAAAATTATGAGAGAATCATGTTAAGTGCATGAAACCATGTTTTATCACACATATTTTTCTCAAGGCAATTAAAATTATTTTCCTATTTATAAAAATTCAAAACATTGCATTTCCTACTGTCCAACATTTAAAAATATCTTAATATTACAAAAATATTTTCAAAATTTTCAAAAAATTCCTATCTATTTATTTATCTATATTTTGTCTTCTACATAAATATTTTTGTAAAATATTTATTAAAACTCCTAAAAATCACAAAACATAGAAAACCTTATAAAAATCCTAAAAATTTACAGAAAAATAAAAAATATGTTTTAAATTTGAATTTTCTTTGTATTATCTAGTATTTGAGAAAGTTGTAATTAGGCTCAATTTGTTTTGATAGATATTTATTAAGCCCATTTCAAGTTCATGATATTTCTATTTTATTTATTTTATATATTTCCTTCTTTAAAAATCCATAAAAAATCTCAAAACTCCCTAAAAAGTATTAAAAATAGAGAAAAAGTTATAAAACCCAAAAATATTTTATTTTTGAACTTTTGAGTATATTTATTATGTTTTAAAAATCCAAAAACACTTCCTTTATATTCCTTACCTATATAGCATATTCATTATATATATTAAATTATATTTATATTCCAAAATTAAAAATTAAAAATTTGAAAAATAAAAACATATAAATTAAAAACCCACAGTAATATTTTAAAATTAAAAATTTTAAAAATCCTATGTCATCTATTCATTTTCTACTCTACCTCATGTGCTTCTTTGTGGTTCGACCCCTACTACTTGTTACTATACACATATTTGTAGGGTATAAAAAGTTTTAATTCAATTGGTTTTAGTGATTAATCATTATTGTGGGTTAATTGTTGAAACTGTTATGTAGGATTGTATGCATACTATACCGAGAGAGCGACCGATACAATGGTTGCCAGATCCGACTTGTCGGACACCGCATGCCCTCCAAGATTGGACTCTGGTACTCAGTCGCCCATGCTTTTCTCATTGTGATTTGGATGCAATGAGAAGATTAGATTTACAGTTTGATTTATTCAAACATCTTTGAGAGGTTCCTAAGATCTGGATTTGAGATATGATCTCAATATCCAAGTCACTATACATGGAATGTACAATCACCCTATCCTTATCTCCTAGTATCCGTAGATAAGGCACATTGTAAAGCCTTGAACTTGGCATCTCTCGGATCATATATAATAAGATACGGCTCGTCAAGACGAAACCAATGGAATTTGTTTCGTGTGAATCGGACTTCGTTTCGATTTGTTATGATTTTCAGAAGAAAGAGAAGTAAAGAGGATTAAGACGTCATTAACCCATAATGACTATCGGTAAGACTAATTAAGCATGATTAAAGAAACTAATGATGGATTGAAAACCGCTAATGACCATTAGCGAACACCAATCAATAGTTAGCAAAAGATAAGCGTAAGCTGTGAAAATTAAATCGCTATTAGTGAAAGTTAATCATGATTAGAGTTAATTACGTGTCATTAGCAAATCTAGAGTCCTCTAGAATGTTCTAACTTAAGCCCTAAGTTATGGATAAGCTTTGGCTGAAACCGTGGGCCAAAACCATGGTTTGCTAATCGTAATTAAGGGCTAAACCATGGTTTACTAACCATGGTCAGCAGTTTTCTGGAGCCTATAAATAGCCCCCTACCCATTCATTCTCTATGATTTTTACTACCACCACCACCCCAAGGGCTAGGGTCGAGAGGTCGGGAAGAGGAGTAGGAGGCGAGGAAGGAGCGCTAGCAAAGCGCTGCCGGGAGAACGAGGAGGAGGAAGGTACGATCCTCTCTTACTTTGCTTCGTGAGTTAGGTTTTCGATTCATGTTTAGTTCCCATTCTATTTTCCTTTCGATGATTTTATAAAGGGAAACTCTGCCGAAGTTTTTATAGAAATATGTCCCAATATAAGGGAAAAGTCTGCTGAAATTTTATTAGAAACATCACCCTGTATAAGGAGAAACTCTGCCGAAATTTTCCTAGAAATATCACAACGTATAAAGGGAAACTCTGCTGAAATTTTCCTAGAAATATCACCCCGTATAAGGGGAAGCTCTGCCGAAATTTCAAGAGAAAATATGTTATTTACGTTCTTCGTGTGTTCTTCGCGTTCTTCGTGTTCATTGTTCGTTCTTCACGTTCTTGGCACGTTCTTAGCGTTTTTGATACAAAAATGAAATTCGATCGTTTCAAGAGCTATAAATCATCCTGTTGAAAAAGAATCACGATAAAGCACCACATACACAAGAGAGAGAGAGAGAGCTCGATTATGTAACGAAATCCTTCTTTTTGCGGTTGGGTTTTCATATGAGATTATTGAAATTCCTGATTTTATGTTATTCGCTATAAAGAACCCTAATTTGGCTATCTTTGAGAAAGTATGAAAAGTTGCTTTGTGATTCCCACTAAAATAAGTTTTAAGCATCGAATGGATGCAGTGGTTTGGAAAGTTAGGATTTGGAAGTTAAAAAGAGCATAAATTGAGTATATAAATATATGAATTAATATATGTGTAAGTCTATACTCAGTATTTAAAGTTATGCTAATCTAAGGCTTAACGGAGGAATTACATCATTGGAATTGATGTATTTTGAATTGGATCCTGAAATCGTGTGCAACATTAAGGATGACTGGGAGTAGAACCACAGGTCGAGCATGCAACCTGTAGGTTTGTCGGAAGGACTCCGTATTGGCATTTCCCTACCTAGGTGGTACACGGTTGCCTTATTATGATAAGTGCATACGAAATGAATGATTTGCAACGCATGGTACAAGGAGCCAATATATTCGGGTTGAATGACGAAAGATGTGGTCGTGCCATGTGAAGGCACGGGTGGTTCAATAGTGGCTGGGTCACGACAAGATGTATTTAAAACTGCTAGGTTATATGATTAAATGTTAGCATGAGGTTTTAAGCAACCGAGTCCTCGAGGATGGTGTGCTCCTTTGTTTGCCAGGATGAGGGTTTGAGACCCTGATTAATAAAAGAAAAGGAATTTGTTAGGGTAGTATTGGAGGATTGATTGAGGCAACGTGCGACAACATAAACTCACCAGATCAGCGCAATCTCCAATCCCGAAGTGTCCATAATTTCGCAGTCCAAGATTGGTGGGGTTCCCCTGGACTAATCCCTGATTTGGAATAGAAGGAATCGACTTAAACTAAATGAGAATAAATGAAACTGTTTGTGCTTACAAATTTTTGAAAAATTACACAATTTGTTTGTTGTTCTCTTCTTCGTTATTTAGCATTCGCTAATTTTTATCCTATGATTTATGGAAAACCCAACAGGTGTCGGTGAGCCATCGCAAGGACTTTAGTAATCCAACTAGCGACAGTAGCTTTTCTTTATAAGGTAGTTAGTAATCTTTCTGTGTATTTCCTTCTAGTTGATGTACATGTAATGGTTGTAGTGGGACAATGAATCATGTGAACTGTATTTTTGTGAATGGAGAAGTGTTGAAATACTTCCTTCTGAGTATTTTAATTGCAGTCTGTTTCTGAATGTTAGTTGTGATTGCTGAATAAATTATTGCCGAGTAACCAGATCTGGATATGGAAGGATCCGACGGCCTGAGAATCAGGGTCATGATAGTTTGGTATTAGAGCTCGGTTACTCTAGTAATTTATTTAGTAATTGGAGCGGTATTCAGAAACTAAGGTTGTATTAAGATACTTTGATCTTAATAATTAACTGCAGTACCATTCACAAGTCATTTTCCCGTAGGTATATCACGCTAAAACGTATAGGACCTAACCTTTAACCTTGACTCATCTCAAGATCATGGCAGACCAAGATGTGTCTAGGCAATTAACGGCTATGATGATAATGCTGTAAGAAATGGTGCAAAAGCAGCAAGCGTTAGAGGAGAGGCTCAATGCACAAGCTGAGAGACCTGAGGCATCCGGACTTGTGGATCTAGGATTGAAGGTTCTGTTCATCTTTCTGAGGAAGAATCTAGTTACCATCCTTCAACTGAGTCTGCTCCTACCCCAACTGAAGGTGCAATGGAGAAGGCCCTTCTTAGACACCAAACATTACTAGACAATTACCGAAAGGGAAAGATTCCTCGATTTAAAGCATAGAGACACCTGCTGAGGCAGAACTATGGCTTGATGACGTCAGCAGGATGTTGAGAATAATACACGCACCAGCAGACACTTGGGTGCACTTCATTGATTACTCCCTAGCAGACTATGCAAGATGATGGTGGACAGCCGTTTCCTAGAAATTAGTAGATCATGTTCCATTGGTTGTTTCTGAAGAGAGGTTTCGAGCTCACTTCTGTCCCTCCCATTGGAAAGAATTGAAGAGGAGAGTCGTCTTCTTTGACCCAAGGATCCAAGAATGTACGAGATTATCATATTCATTTTATGGAGCTGCTACGTTACTCCCCAGCTCTAGAAGCTTCACCACAAGAGTGTCTTACAAAATTTGTTAGCGGTTTTCAGGGAGATTTAAGAGTGAAGCTTGCAGGTTTTAGAGCCACCACTGTAGATGAAGCCATGAACATCGCCTCTCGTATCGAGATGGAGAGGGATGAAAACTGCCAAAGAAGAAGCTTCCACTTTACTGATGGACCATCCAAACTTAAGGCGAATTATAACCGAAGAGACAATCGTTATCATCCAGTTGGGTCTAATATAAGCTCACCACAGACTTTGGGCCAAGAACTATCTGGAAGAAGGGGTTTCTCTAGACCCCCACTATATCCTCGCGACTCAGCAGCAAGAGCTAGTACCTCTGTGGCTAGGTTTTCAACTCAAATAGGAACACGTGAGTGTTATTACTGTCATCAGGAAGGCCACATCAAGAAAGATTGTCCGAAGTTGAGAGGGTCAGGGTTTAAACCAACCCCAATTAATAGTATAACAACTACCTCAAGCAATAGAGCAATACGTAGAGGAAGGCAAGGTAGAGGTCATGGCTCACAAGGAGCGCCTCCTACACAACAACCACCAAAAAGTGTTGTGGGTTCTAACTTGCCTATTCCTAATGGCCATCTCAATGCAATTACTGAAGAACAAACTACAATTCAGGCACTGTCGTATGAGGTATTGTTACTATTCATGGATTTTCAGTACATGCATTATTTGATTCTGGTACTTCACATTCATTTATTGCTCGACGGTTAGTACCCACTTTAGGCAAGATACCAGTAGAAGTACAACAATCCTATCTGATCAAGGAACCAGGAGGATAAGTATTTACAATCTGAGAAATTCTGGATAATTGTATAGTACTGACTAGCGGGACATCAGTTACCTATTTCACTACTACTAATTGAAATGGAGGACTTTGATCTTATCCTAGGGATGGACTGGCTAGAAAGGCATCATGCATGTCATGATTGTTTTCATAAGACAGTAACATTTCACCTTCCTAACTCGATAGAGTTCCAATTCGTTGGAAAGACATCCAATGATAATCTCAAATACATCTCTACTCTGAAGGCACAACAGATGTTAGAACAAGGATGGCAAGGTTATTTAGCCTATTTAACCATTACATCGGGGTTAGATAGAATGATGGAAGATGTGCCTATAGTGTGCGAGTTTCCTGATGTATTTCCAGAGGAACTGCCTGGACTACCACCTGAGCGAGAGACTGAATTTGAAATCTCTCTCATTCCTGATACTTAGCCTATCTCTATCCCTCCATATAGGATGGCACCAGCTGAGTTATGAGAGTTAAAGGTACAGTTACAAGAACTGTTAGATAAAGGCTTCATTCATCCTAGTACTTTACCATGGGGTGCAATTGTTTTGTTTGTACGGAAGAAGGATGGGTCGATGCAGTTGTGCATTGACTATAGACAACTAAACAAGAGGACAATAAATAATAAGTATCCTCTAACAAGAATATATGATCTCTTTGACCAGTTACAGGGTTTGAATGTGTATCCTAAGATTGATTTAAGATCTAGATACCATCAATTGAAAATTAAAGGTACAGATATTCCCAAGACAGCTTTTCGAACTAGATATGGGCATTATGAATTTTCAGTTATGCCTTTTGGACTGATAAATGCTCAACAACCTTTATGGATCTAATGAATCGAGTATTCAGGAGTTCCTAGATCACTTTGTAGTAGTCTTCATTGATGATGTGCTTATTTACTCCAAGGATAAGTACCAACACGAACACCATCTCAGGCAGGTACTTGAAACACTAAGGAAGAACAAACTGTATGCTAAATATAGCAAATGTGACTTTTGGCTATCTGAAGTATCCTTTTTAGGCCATGTTATCTCTGAGAAAGGTACATTAGTCGATCCTGCAAAGGTTAGTATGGTGATAAGTTGGGAACGCCCGAAGACTGTCAACAAATACGATCTTTTCTGGGATTAGCTGGATATTATTAAAGATTTGTGAAAGACTTTTCACGAATAGCATTGCCAGCGACTAAGCTGACTCAGAAGGAAGTTCCATTCATATGGTCTGATGCATGTGAAACTAGTTTTCAGACACTGAACAAATGCCTAACATCTGCACCTATCCTTACTCTACCCTCTGGAACTGAAGGATTTACAGTGTACACTGATGCATCTAAAGAAGGACTTCGGGAAGTTCTTATGCAATATGGTAAGGTAGTTGCGTATGCATCACGACAGCTCAAGACACATGAGAAGAACTACCTAACACATGACCTTGAATTATATGCTATAGTTTTCGCTTTAAATATATGGAGACACTACCTGTATGGTATTACTTTTGAAATCTTCATCGATCATAAAAGCTTGAAATATCTGTTTGATCAAAAGGAGCTCAATATGAGACAAAGACGGTGGCTAGAGTTGTTGAAAGATTATGATTGCACTATCTCCTACCACCCTGGTAAGGGGAACGTCGTAGCAGATGCCCTTAGCAGAAGAACATATTCATCTGGGTTGGTGAGTGCTATCCACTTCTAGGGTTTACCATCAACGTTAAGTGAATGGAAACCATTTGATAGTAGTGCCGATACTATATCTATTCCTCACCGATACAAACCAGAGATCTAGGATAGAATAAAGAAAGGACATAAGGATGATCCAGTCCTTAAAGACTTGAGACAACAACTTGAGAAGAATGAGATAGAGGGATTCCCGATACAAGATGGGTTACTATATAATCATCACAGAGTTTGTGTACCAAACACACCTGAATTGAGGAAAGACATCTTACGTGAAGCGCACTGCTCAAAATTATCTATTCATCCAAGAATTACGAAGATGTATAAGGATCTTTGTTTAAAGTTTTGGTGGCCAGGAATGAAGAAGGATGTTGTTGAGTTCGTGAATTCATGTTTTACCTGCCAGCAGGTAAAGGCTTCACACCAAAAGCCACCAGAATTATTGCAACCCCTCCCTATACCTGAATGGAAATGGGAAAGCATTTCCATGGACTTCGTTACTAGTTTACCTCAAACGACTGGTGGGAAAGATAATATATGGGTTATAATAGATCGTTTGATCAAGGTAGCACACTTTATTCCAATAAGCTTATCTTCCACTCCAGATAAGCTTGCTGAGTTATATATTACACATGTGATCTGCCTCCATGGTATTCCAAAGGAAGTAGTTTCCGATCGGGATTCACGATTCACCTCACACTATTGGGAGAGCTTTATGAAATCCCTAGGCACACAGCTATGCTTGAGCACAACATATCATCCACAAATAGACGGTCAGTCAGAACGTACGATTCAGACACTAGAGGATATGCTACGAGCGTATGCCTTAGAATGGAAGGGATCATGGATTAAACATTTGCCCCTTGCAGAATTCACCTACAACCATAGTTACCTTGCAAGTTTTGGCATGGCACCATTTTAAGCACTATATGGACGAAGGTGTACTACTCCTTTGTCTTGTCAAGTGTAGGGATAAAACCTTTATGATTCAGATAGACTCCAAGAGACATGGGAAGTTGTAGAGCTTGCTTGAAAAAGACTATTGACTGCTCAGAATCGTCAGAAAAGCTATAGTGATGCCAGGCTAAAAGATCTTGACTTTGAAGTAGGCAACTTTGTATTTCTCAAAGTATCGCCTATGAAGGGAGTTCAGAGGTTTGGCTTAGGTGGAAAGTTGGCACCTAGGTTCGTGGGTCCCTTTGAAATCATTCAGCGGATTGGAAAAGTTGCATATAGACTTGCACTTCCTCCACACCTTTCGACAATACATGATGTTTTTCATGTATTAAATCTAAGAAAGTACATTAAGGATCCAAAGCATAAGATAAGTTATGATGATTTGCATGTTGAACCAGACTTAACATACCTAGAAATACCTGTGCAAATACTTGACTGGGATATCACGAAGTTGAGGAACAAAGAGGTACGTCTAGTGAAAGTGTTGTGGCACAACCAAGAGTTTGAAGAAGCTATATGGGAACCCGAGGTAGAAATGAAAGAAAAGTACCCGTACTTGTTTGAATGATCACACTATGTATTCTGTATATGTTCGTTATAAATGAAACAACGTTCATTCTCTTTAAGGTTGTTATGGTTTCAATCCTCTTTAAGTTTGTTATGCCTGCATTTCTAGTCTCGAGGACGAGACTTCCTTTAAGGTTGTTATAATTGTAAATCCTTGAACTTGGCATCTCTCGGATCCTATATCATAAGATACGACTTGTCAAGAGGAAACCAATGGAATTTGTTTCATGTGAATCAGACTTTGTTTTGATTTGTTATGATTTTCGGAAGAAAGAGAAGTAAGGATGATTAAGACATCATTAACCCATGACTATCATTAAGACTAATTAAGCATGATTAAAGAAACATATGATGGATTTAAAATCACTAATGACCATTAGAGAACACTAATCAATAGTTAGCAAAAGATAAGTGTAAGCCACAAAAGCTAAATCACGATTAGTGAAAGTTAAACATGATTAGCGTTAATTAAGCATCATTAGTGAATCTAGAGTCCTTTGGAATGTTCTAACTTAAGCCCTAAGTTACAGATAAGCTTTGGCCAAAACCATGGGTTGCTAACTGCGGTTAAGGGCTAAACCATGGTTTACTAACTATGGTTAGCGGTTTTCTGGAGCCTATAAATAGCCCCCTACCCATTCATTCTCTACGATTTCCACTACCACCACCACCCCAAGGACTAGGGTTGAGAGGTTGGGGGGAGGAGTAGGAGGCAAGAAAGGAGCGCTAGTGAAGCGCTGCCGGGAGAACGAGGAGGAGGAAGGTACGATCCTCTCTTAGTTTGCTTCGCGAGTTAGGTTGTCAATTAATGTTTAGTTCCCTTTCTGTTTTCCTTTCAATGATTTTATAAGGGGAAATTCTGCCGAAATTTTCCTAGAAATATCACCCCGTATAAAGGGAAACTCTGCCAAAATTTTCCTAGAAATATCGCCCCGTATAAGGGGAAGCTCTGCCAAAATTTTAAGAGAAAATATGTTCTTCGCGTTCTTCATGTATTCTTCACGTTCTTCGTGTTCTTCGTTTGTTCTTCACGTTCTTGGTACGTTCTTAGCATTTTTGATACGAAAATGAAATTCGATCGTTTCAGGAGCTATAAATCATCCTGTTGAAATAGAATCACGATAAAGCACTGTATACACAAGAGAGAGCTTCATTAGGTAACGAAATCCTTCCTTTTGCTGTTGGGTTTTCATACGAGATTATTGAAATTCCTGATTTTATGTTCTTCGCTATAAAGAATCCTAATTTGGCTATCTTTGAGAAAGTATGAAACATTGCTTCATGATTCCCACTAAAATAAGGTTTAAGCATCGAATGGATGTAGTGGTTTGGAAAGTTTGGGTTTGGAAGTTAAAAAAAGAAAAAATTGAGGATATAAATATATGAATTAATATATGTGTAAGTCTATACTCAGTATTTATAGTTATGCTAATCTAAGGCTTACCAGGGGAATTACATCATGGGAATTGATGTGTTTTGAGTTGGATCCTGAAAAGGATCGTGTGCCTCGCTAAGGATGACTGGTAGTAGAACTACGGGTCGGGCATGCAACCTGTAGGTTTGTCGGAAGGAACCCGTATTGGTGTTTCTCTACCTTAGTGGTACATGGTTGCCCTGTTATGATAAGTGCGCACGAAATGAATGATTTGCAACATGTGGTACCGGGAGCCAATATATTCGGGTTGAACGACGGAAGATGTGGTCGTGCCATGTGGAGGCACGGGTGGTTCAATAGTGGCTGGGTCACGACAACATGTATTTAAAGCCACTAGATTATATGATTAAATATTAGCCCGAGGTTTTAAGCAACCGAGTCCTCGAGGACGGTGTGCTCCTTTGTTTGCCAGGCTGAGGGTTTGAGACCTTGATTAATAAAAGAAAAGGAATTTGTCAGGGTAGTATTGGAGGATTGGTTGAGGCGACGTACGACAACATAAGCTCACCAGATCAACGCAATCTCCAATCCTGAAGTGTCCACAACTTCGGAGTCTAGGAATGGTGGGGTTCCTCTGGACTAATCCCTGATTTGGAATAGAAGGAATAGGACTTAAACTAATGAGAATAAATGAATCTTTTTATGATAATAACTTTTTGAAAAATTACATAATTTGTTTGATTTTCTCTTCTTCGTAACTTAGCATTCGTTAATTTTTATCCTATGATTTATGGAAAACCCAACATGTGTCCGTGAGCTATCGCAAGGACTTTAGTAATCCAGCCAGCCACAGTAGCTTTTCTTTATAAGGTAGTTAGTAATCTTTTTGTGTATTTCCTTCTAGTTGATGTACGTGTAATGGTTGTAGTGGGACAATGAATCATGTGAACTGTATTTTTCTGAATGGAAAAGTGTTGAAATACTTCTTCTTGAGTTTTTTAATTGCAGTCTATTTCTGAATGTTAGTTGTGATTGCTGAATAAATTATTGCTAAGTAACCAAATCCGGATATGGGAGGATCTGACGACCCGAGAATCGGGGTCGTGACAAACATTGTTGAAAGAGTCCAAGAATAGTTCTATTGTTGATAAAGTATATCAACACTGGAAAATTGATGATTAAATGTGATTTAATTGTCATGAATAATATGAATGTGATTCATATTATTTGTATATATGAGAATAGTCATCTAAGAGAAATAAATATGATTTAGTTATCAAAGACATGATTAATGTGGATATCTCTATCCGTAATAATCATGAATATTATAAATGTGATTTATAGTATAGTAGAGATATTTAATTGTAAATAAGATTTATGAATTAAATGTTGATGTGAATAGGATTTACATTATACAATTAATTGTAAATGCAATTCACTTTTTATATTAGGTGGTTGAATATGTTTCATAATTGTCATTGGCATGATCGAAATTGTCACAATATAATTTGAAATTATTTTGGTGAATAGTTAGGCAACAAAAGTTGTTGCACATGTGGAATATTTGATGAGATATGAGATCTCATCATAAAAGGAATAGGAGAGCCTCCATACCACATTGGGGGTGGATGTCTACCACGAGTCCTACTCCATGATGGATGCCCACCACATGTATCTAATGGGGCTTGTCCTCTTTCCATTTTACTCCCAAGTGATTGATTTAATTCAAATTAAATCATATTGACTATTTCTTCAATATATTTAATTTATTTTAAATTAATTAATATCTGTTGCAAATTTGTGCAATAAAATCATGGCCATTGATTTGAATTATGAGTTTATCTCGACCCTCCAATATGTTACAACAGAAAGGCTATAACTAGCTCTTTCTCTTACAAAAATACAAAAGCTATAAATCTCTATCTATTCTCATACACGCCCAAGGTCTCTCTCTCTCTCTCCGTCAATATTGTGGTCGTCCACCTTGTTGCTTGTGAGAGTCCCATAGTCATTGCAATGCTGGTGTGCTGTTGGATCAACCGCTCATATCCTCCTTCTTCGGTGTTTCTTACTTGTGAGGGAGGCATTCATGAGACAAAATCATGAGACTCCATGTTCGGATCATCAACTCTGATTGCGGGAAGCGCGTATCTCTTCCACGTGCTTGCAGAAGCATTCTTCATTGGATCAGACTTGAGACAAGAGGCCTCTTCATTTAGAAATACACGATCACAAACACGCTTCAAGCGGTAATCCTATTACTTGTTTGTGATCTCGATGAAATAATATGAGAATGGTTCTCATATCATGTGATTTCATCTTTAATAAACATTTAACTTCTGCTACCCGAGCAACTAGTGGAATAGTCTCTATTGATCATTTGATGCGATCTTCACGCTTATATGATGTGCTAAGTCCCAAATCATAGCCTTCAAGGGGTATCAGAGACTTGGTCAAAGGTCTTGGATCTGATGCAAACCTTAAGGGAACAAGGTTTTGTATATCGGATGCGTAGGGACTCGTAGTTTATGCATAAGATGAATATTTCGAATCATTTTTTTGCTAAAATGAAGGCTATATTTTGTGCATTGTTAAGATGATTTTTTTGGATAATAAAATGTATTTAGAATTTTTAAATATATCACCAAATAATTTTCCAAAGGTTGGTACCAAAGGTGCATTAATTAATATTCACAAAATTCCTGCAATGAAATTATTTTTTACATGTATTCATTGATCTGTAATAAATTATTTTTGTTACTATTTTCCAGTCATGAAACATGTGGTGCCAAAGGTGTACTAATTAATATTCAAAAAGTTGCTACAATGAAATTATTTTCCATGTATTCACGGATCTTTAACAAATTAATTTTCGATTACTGTTTTATAGTCATAAACACATTGAAAATACACTAATTCAGCAGAGAATCAGACCAACAAACTGCTCGAATTTATTTCATACGATTCTGACTCCTTTTGATCTAGACATTCCATATTTAGTGGAGAAGGGTCGGAAGATGATTGGATCATCACAATTACTTTCTTAAAGTATTTATCATTCAATGTCAATTAAGCAATTTGTGAATTTTTCATGATTGAAATGATGAATAATATTTATAAATATATTTGATTAAATACCATTCACCATTTAATGATTGTTTCATGACAAAATCCCTAGTTTAACCTACAATAGTTGTATGTTAACTTTTACTTGCAAAACCAAAAACAAGTTTGCTTGATATGCCTAGAAATTTAGGATCTTTAAAAATGTTTTCAAGAATCTTAAGATTTTTGAGTGTATATTATATAATATCATGTCGATCATTAAAGCAATGATCAATAAAACCACAAGCACATTGGTTTAATTTGTATTGTTCTGATTAGGAACGCTGAAGGTGTCTATACCAAGAATGCTAGCTTGGTTTCTTAATTTGTGTCGTACATGTCAATTAAATGCTCCCTCCCAACATTGCTTGTGCGTTCTGGCTGGATCCATTTTTGAGGAAAGGGTAATATGAGCAAATCTATTTATACTCTAGTTATTAAAAATTCAGAATAATACATACTTGTGAGAACTAATACTACATAGTAATATCAAGCAAACCATAATTGTTGGTTGGTTGAATTGGATTCCTAGTTAATTTAGTATGATTAAATTAATTAAATCATATTAAAATAAACAATCTATTTATATATAGACCTTTAATTCCCTTGGAAGAGCTAATCGTAATGAATAAGATTCATAATGATCAATTAAATTTTGAGTGAGATATGAAGGATCATATAAATGGCATCCATGGTCTCCCTTAAAGGTGAAGGGTTTCGTCGTCATGGATTGTACATTGGAAACATCTATGTGAAGTCGTAGCTTCGGTGTGCAAGCGCACATGGATTGTGCTCTGTGCTTCTCGAAAAAGTAAGGATGTATGCGTAGTGACCATAATATTATTGCTCATATAATCAAGGCGGTATTTGATTACACATAGTGAGTTCTATTCCTACTGATGGTTGATTCAATTAACAACATGTCAACAATACCTTAGGGGTGGTGGGCTCGGGTGTTAAAGATCAAATTAGGAAATGTAAGTTGGACATGCAAGGCGGAATGAGTTCCCACTTATTTTTACCTAAGTTGCAATTTCTCATATAATTAGGATGTAACAAAGGTAAAAAGAAGATTCCAAATCTTGCTAGAGATATAGCGGTAAGTATATCTCTTGCTTTGAAAGATTAATAAGGGAATGGTCTTTCAGAGTTTAAAAGGAAAGACTAATTTGCTTAAAAAATCCATAATCAAAAGAATTTAAACATGAATATATAATTATTTATATGTTCTAATATAGTACATTCTTAATCTCAGATATGAAATCCATGAACCTGCTCAGTAGGTTTCTGGAGGTCAACTAATTGATTAAATCAATTTTTTTGGACTGGCTCCATAATTTGGAGCTTGTTCTCTCTGTAGAGCGCATTGGCTATGTGCTCACTGAGAACAATCATATAAACCATATGTCAATGGAAGAACTAAAATTTAATGAAAATTTTAATAAGGACCACTCACTAGTTCAATGTTATATTCTGGGGGTCTGTCTAATGTACTTCAGAAGCTACATATGGACATAGAGAATGCCCATGATATAATGAATCTAAAAGAGATGTTTCAGTGATGTGAACTGCGTAGAGCACATTCAGAAGCATGGGTTCCAAAAGAGTCCGGCCCAATAGGTGAAGAAGAAGAGTCAAAGTGTTGACTCATCCTCTCAAGCTTCCACACATCCGACGTATGTATGCCATCACCACAAAAGTCCAGGGCAATGGAAAAAGAGATTGTCCAAATTATCTAAAAACCTTAAAGATGGGTAAAGATAACGCATTGGCATGTATAAAATCTACTTTCATAATTGAAACCAATTTTCTCGTAGGATGAGAAGGTGGTTGGGTCGTAGATTATGGTACTTCTGTTAATGTATGCAATCGGTTGCATCTAA